>JAPQRP010000010.1:2265500-2306008 GCA_037367295.1 Apogon hyalosoma | reverse complement strand
TTCAATCTTAGCTGGTGTTGTATGATACTTGTCTGTTGTACAGTAAATGTTAGCTATGATATGATAGCGCACTAATCGCTAACGGGACTGGGACACGGTGACAGGTGGGAGCTGTTGATGCTTGTTAGCCTGTTAGCTCTTCTGCTGTGCGGCTAAAATAGACAGATTGCTTTATTAATCTTCAAATGAGGAAATTCAAATGCCATGGACCAGTAACATGCGATGATCCTCAATTTCAGTGGGGCAGAAACTACTGGCCTACGACCACACCCACAATTTATGTTTATTAATGTGTATTTTTGAGCTACATTAAAACATGCTAACTAAACTAATCATGAACAAAAATAAAGAGGCTGACAGCCTAATGTTATTGTGTGTGCTTTGAAAGTGTCTGCAACACTTGCATGATGTCGAGCTAACAATGGAAACACCAACCAGGTCTACAAAGTCTGAATCATCTTTAGCTCAAACAAAATTTCATCGGACAAATTATTACATTATAGAGAAGTTATTCCTCCAGTTTATTCCAACAATCAGCTGAAGAACATAAAAATACCAGCTGAAAACCGACTGTAGCCTATTTTTCTGTCATTATGGTCTGTAGGCCTATTTTAACATGTGCAAATAAATATATTAAAAAATAGAAATAAAAGTATGATCGGGCCTTTAGACCAATGTAATCATGTAGGATAATGTAATTTCACAAACAGAAAATCTATAGGCTCTAGCTTATGCTTAAACAATTCCATCTGAATAATCTCAAATTCACGTCTTTTTTTTTTCTGTCAATAGCCTATTGACAACACCAGTGCAAGTGCATTGCAAATAAATAAATGAAAAGTAAGAAGTAGACAGGCTACTATAACCAGGCCACACAGAATGCAAGTCAACATCAACAAACATAACTTAACTTGTAAGTTTTCCCCCCTGTCCTTCATTTGTTGGACAATATTTATGTCCAGTCTTTCTGGTCCAAGTTGTTTGATGGCTAACCTCTTCCAATTTTAACCTCTCAAAAGGGTTTTCTAACAGAAACTCAACGCTGTTCATCGCCAATGCAACACAGCTCGCCATATCTGCATCTCATAAAGAAATGAAACATATTGGTGGAATAATTCGAGGTGAAACAACAACAAAATGACCATGGGGCAGACTACTTTATGACCATATAGGCCTCTATTAGAACAGGTTGAAATCCCTATTGCAGCCTGCAGGGTTATTTGATAAATATACAGAGGAATGTGATCATTGAACTGCCCAGCCCCAACACTGAAGGACACATTAAACTCAACTAGAATCACCACTGTCATCCAAAATTAGATGTCAATGGACCAAAGATAGTGGAAAAAGCCTACAGAAACTATACATAGTTAATGTGATGCGCATATCATTAAAAATAGATTTGGAACAAGGATTTATGGGGGAACTATTTGCAAGTAGTTCGCTGCCCCACCTGCCCATATGGACGGCACGCACCTGCCATGGACTCATAACACTCATCACACAGTACAAAAAAAAACACAACATCACCATGGATTCAGCTCCAGACCCTTGGAACATCAGTGCAACAGCCCAATAGCAATTTCCTATAAAGTTCTCATTATAAAAATGCACAACAGCAGGAACAAGAATTCCTAAGATGTCCAGTAAAACACCGGGGCATCACCATTCATTCATGAACTAATTAACATTAGTGGAATGGTGCTAAAGGCTGCAGACCGAGCCTCAGGGCACCGATTAGCTCTTAAGCTGTGCGACTAACGTTAGCAGCGCAGTGCTAGTGCCTGCAGATGAAGCCTCACGTTTCTGTCCGCACATTCCCCTTGGGCTTCCCAGATGGACAGGTCACAATAACAACACCGGTTGTGTGTACAGAGACCGGCGGTCTGAGGTTAGCACCCACTAGCACCGAGCTAGTAACATTAGCCACAGAGCTAAAGAGCAGCGTGAAGTCAAAACAAATGTTCTAACTTCAATGTCCAGCTAAAGTTTCCCATTCTGCTCCAATCCAGTAGCTATTTGATCACTATTTTTTTGCATTCTCATCACTGGTTTCATTGAAAACAAATGCAGATGGTTGGAGGGAGAGAGTTAACGGTGGGTTTTACAACAGTAAACATGTACTCCGAAACTGTAAGGTGAGCTCCGCCGAGAAAAATGCTAGAAAAACAGTGAAGAAGAACAAAAACCAGTGAAGAAAAACCAAAACGGTAAAATGTTGCCTTGTTCCCCTTTAAATGCACTGTAAAATAGTGATGTACTGACGTGAATGACTTTATAAATATTAAAATATCTAAATAATATGTTACAAATATATAACTTGTTTTTCTTGAAAAATAATAAAACTCAGGTACATTTGCTAACAATGATGAAAGGGTAGAGTATTCATGTTGTCATTAAACTCACGTGTTTGACACTGAAGTCCCTCCCAGCCGACTGGACAGTGGCAGGTGTTTGGACCTACACACTCACCTCCATTCTTACACTTTTGCAGACACACAGCTGGAATCAGAACAGAGAAACCCATGACCAACAAAACACCAGCAGCACTGCACAATGAATCCCCAGCAAAACAACGGAAGACTTTTATCAAACAAATTTATAATAGTATTTTGATGATACAACTAAAAATGTGTAAAACATTAATTCTTTACAGAAGTACAGTGCATTCACAATAGAAGATTTAGACACTATCTCAGAATTGTATTGATCCTGGTCTGGTATTAATCAGTCATGCTAGAACTTCAAAATTAAGCCTTGTACCTTATCATATCAACATCATGCACAACTATATTATCATATCAATATCAACATCATGCACAACTGTATTATAATATCAATAACAACATCGTGTACAGCTGTATTGCAAATATAGTTTGTGATGAAAGTCATATGCTGCTTTAAGTCAAATGTGTCTCAGCTTGAAACTGTAGTAAATGCAGTTTGGAGTCACTAACTCATATGACATAAAAGTTACTGGAAACAAGTGAAAAAGTAAACAGAGCTTACTAATACCCCTGCCCGGTCACACAACACTTTACCCCGCCTGCTCACTGATACCCAGGGGTTAATTTTGAGTCTTAACTTTCAATCCTAACCAAGGATCAGACTGCCAAGGCCCCTGGCTTGGTCTGCTATCTGATTCAGGACCCTTCTGCTTCCCCCTGCAGGTGGTGGACCCACAGGCTTTTTGTGGATCATGTGGTCCTCTTAGCTTCATTGAGCAGCGACCTACAGCTTTCACTGGGGCAGTTCACAGCTGAGTGTGAAACGGCTGGGATGAAGATCAGCACCTCCAAGTCTGAGACAGGGAAAAGGGGCGCCCCCTCCGGGTCGGGGTGGGGGGGGGTTCTACCGTCCTACCTTAGATTGAGGAGTTTAAGTATCTTGGGATCTTGTTCATGAGTGAGAGTAGAATGGAGAGTGACATCAACAGGCGGATCAGGGTGGCATCTGCAGTGACATGGACGCTAAACCGGTCCACTGTGGTAAAGAGGGAGCTAAGCCAAAAGGTGAACCTCTTGATTTACCAGTTGATGTACATTCCGACTCTCACCTATGGTCATGAACTTTGGATAATGACCGACAGAACAAGGTCGCGAATACAAGCGGCCAAAATGAGTTTCCTGCGTAGGGTGGCCGGGCTCGGCCTTAGACATAAGGTGAGGAGCTCAGACATCCAGGAGGGACTCAGAGCCACTGCTCCTCCACATCAAGAAGGGCCATTTGAGGTGGTTCCAGCATCTAGTGATGATGCCTCCTGGACGCCTTCCTGGGGAGGTGTTTTGAGCATGTCCAACTGGGAGGAGACCTTGGGGCCAACCCAGGACACGCTGGAGGGATTATATCTCTTGGTTGGCGTGGGAACACCTCAGGATCCTCCCGGAGGAGCTGACAGAAGTGTCCAGGGGGCTGGCTGTCTGGGCTCCTCTGCTGAGGCTGCTGCTCCGGACCCGGACAAGCAGAAGACAACAAAACGAAACGAAACTTTCAATCTTTTTAAAAGATTTTAAAAAATTTGTAAGAAATGCAAAAATTGAGAGAAAGGCACATGTAAAGAACACGTGTGTTAAATTTCAAAAGAACTGGATGAATAATGTCTGAGAAATCAGTTGGACAAATTATCTAAGTTGAAATTTCTAAAAATTTGTAAAAATCCCCAAATTTAAATTCAGCTATCAAACAGGACACTGTACCCCTACTAGTGGTAAAGAACGTGTGTGAATTTTGAAAATAACTAGGTGATTTATGTCCGAGAAATGGGATGGACAGAAATCCATATACATTCCCAATATATCGATATATACAGTATACCAGATACCTATAGACATAAAATTGCTGAAATTTGACCAGGAGCCTAATGCAGTCTCAGTGTTGAAATATTATTTTAATACACAGTTGAGGTCTTTAGTTTAATGTTTTTAGTAACTGGTAGTTTAATGTTGTTAGGATTCCTCTGTTTCATTAGACTTCTTTGGTCCACTGGATTCCTTTGTTTTGCTGGAGGGTGATGGGATTCTTGAGGGAGGATAGGTCACACCTTGGTCTACACAACAAAGTGGCAGATTTACAAATGCCCAAAAGGATTGTAAATCACAGGAGATAAGATGTAAAAACACAGTCAGTAAAAACATCTGGTTGACTTAGAATCAGAATAAACACCAGCCCATTGTTGGTGACCTTACCTACCTTGCCCACAAAGGGAGTCAGCCCATAGATTGAGGAGGAGTTTACAAGGAGTATAAAAGTGATGTGTCACTACAATATGGGGACCATTCCACTCTCCTCTGGGGGGGTGGATGGTCCTCAGCTGAGTCATGCTTTGTTTGTGGCCCGTGGATCCTCCTGAGTGGGGTGGGCCTCCAGCTAAGTATGCTTTGTTTGTGGTCAGATCAAGTCAATTCAATAAATTTATAAAAATGAGACCAAAAAGAATCCGGATTAATTCTTAGAGCTTCCAACAAAAGAACACGTTAACAGTGTGTTCTGTTGAAAAAACCTGCATCCTACATTCTGTCATGTAAATCATGTAAATCAAATCTGTATATCAATACATTATCTCATTTTAGCTGAAATATGTTGAATTAGAATGGCATATCCCTGAGTGACTCACGTATGTTGCACCTCTTGCCCCGCCACCCGGATGCACAGGAACATATGTTGGGACCCACACACTTGCCTTTGTTCATGCACATGGGCTCACATACACCTGAAACACAGGCATTTGCACATTTCAGTAGCTCTGTTTCTGTCATTGACTGTGAGCAGTGTGGAGCTCATATTACTGATGTATGTACACGGCTGAATGCAGGCTGTGGTCGAGCTTACTCCTCTGACATCGTTTTCCTGTGTAGCCTTCAGGACAGGAGCAAACATTGTTCCTCATACACTGACCTCTGTTCTTACAGGGAGGACTGCACACGGCTGGAATAAACACATGCCAGAGAAAGACGGTACAATTAAAGTACTTTTGTGTCGACTTCCAAATGAATTTGTCTCAAAATCTAACTTTTCTTAAGTGATTTATTACCATTTATTATGATATTAATCTCTGCATTTTTTTGTGTAAATCATGTATTTTCCTAGATTCAGTTTACTGATCATGTAGACATTCATAAATACTCAGAGTAAATTCAAAGGTTATTATGTCAGAACAGAGAAAAAAGTGACTTTTACAGTGAAATATAACGTTAACTAAACATGAAAACAAGTGTCTCCATCCACTGTCATTTATCAAACTCCATGGGTTTTACTTGTGAATCAATGTTTCAGATGATGATGTTTTCAGGTTCACTATGGAGCCTCTGAACATCCAAATGGGTCATATCTGATGACCATGAAAAGATAAGAAACTACATTTTACTAGAATTATTTCAATGCATTGACACGTTTAATGGTTCAGATGTCATTAAACATTTTAGATCAGTAGATGCCGATGTTTTTGGTCACTGGCAGTGGTTTAGGTCTTTATGAGTTTATATGGAAATTATACAGTATGGTATACATCAGCACAGCAGTCTATCGGTTTAACTTGAACTGCTGCTTCACAGTGAGAGTGAGATAGAATGAATGTAGTAAACAAAATGACGACAATTCAAGCATCACATATTTAAATGCTTTAGATCCATGTTACAAATAGAGGAATATTTACTCATCTACTGTAGGTCAGCCCAAGTCTCTGCCATAGACTCCCATTCCCACTTTTTTAAACTTGGTTTTCCATGTAGAGCAACTAACTTTAGTGTTTGGTTATCTTACGTATATACCGTATGTTTGATCTACTTCAACTCAGTGGTTCTCAAATCTTTTACTCGGTGGACCACCTCAGAAAACATGTCCTGCACATTAATACATTTTCAGCTACATTCATTCATTCAAGAGGAAAAATTATTTCTACAAATTATTTATCATTGACTTGCATTGTTTAGCTGCAAAATGCCATGGTGCTTCCATGAATTCATACACTGCAGCCTGAGTCACCATCTTTCACCTGAACCACATCTGAAGTAACTTGAGTCATAATGAATTCATGTCTTTCACTCTTTAATAAAGTAGCTGCTAATGTGGTCCACAGTCCGCTCAATATACTCTTCTGCTGTTTCACAATTCTCTTAATAGTTCCCATCTGAAGCAACAACTGTAGTTGTGAAGTAGTCATTATTTTAGGTACCCCTCACACTATCTTGCTGTCAGTCTATTGCTCATGCACAGCTTGTAGCTTAAATCCTAAATATGTTGATGTCAAAACAAACACATGACTAGAAGAGCATGTTTTTTTTAAATCTTATTTTAGTGATCTCCTGTTAAGATGATTTCATTCATAGAGATATTTTAGATAATTAGACATGTTGTTGAGTTCTTAATTTTCAATTATTCACATTGTCCCTCTACCTCTAGAGCGAGCAAACATCACACCAGTGTCATTTGTACCAGTTTAACAATTATAGTCTTAGATATTTCACTTTATACCATGTGATCCTTGAATATGTGCTGATATATGCCACACTCACTTACCAAAAAAATATATTTCCAAAATCAGAAAATATACAAAATGTACTTTTTCAAGCTAATCTTTAGATGTTCGGCATTTGACATCAGCTCTCATTGGCTTCAGGAAGCTTCAGGTAGGTTGGCATGGTTTTGGATCACACTTGTGTCAGGGTCTTTGGACCCTGTTATAACTGCTTGCAATTATAGTAATAGTTTGTGTTGGTCTCTTACCAATCTGACACTGGGAGCCATAGAATCCACTGGGGCAGGCACAGATGTTTGGTTTTATGCATGTTCCTCCATTCAGGCACACAGGGTTACAGACAGCTGTTAACAGCACAATACAAATCATAGTTTTAACATACATCCTTATAGTATATACTAAAAGGAAACACCATCTACCATATGTGCTGTTGTCTCATGTGAAGACACAGATACATCATACATCAATTTAGTTGATCATGATGGCAGAGCCAACTGTAAACACACAAACTGTAGAATAATGTTTCATGTATAAAGGAAGCTTCTCAGTGGTGCAAATCCTCAGTAAGGAAAGTAGCTATTGTCTGTCCTAAAAGTTGCCAGAAGTTGATAACTGACGCCATCACCTAATTTGCATAATTGTAAATGTTTTTTGCAATTGAACTGAACAATGGGGGAGAGAGGAATAACATTGTGGGGGAGACAAAAAGTGAGTATAAAAACACCCTAAATATGTTTAGAACTACAAACCTGCCTTTATGCAGATATACAGCATCCAAAAGGACAAACCAGGAACCTGGGAGAAGCAGTGGAGGTGTTTCAAGATGCTGCTGTTCAATAATTTCTGTTGAATTCTTGTTTGTTTTTTTTTTTTTTTATGTCCCACTTCCAACCCTCCTCCTTTATCTGGGCTTGGGGACTGGCTAAAATGACCCAAAAGAGACACTCTGGAGGAGTTATTTATTTGTTTGTTTCTTTGTTTAGTTTTTGTCTTAATTTTCATCAGTTTGATTTGGTTTTTAACCTTATCTTAGGAGCCTACAAGTCACGGTAAAACATGAACATTTTTAATCATAACATTTTTAATTTTCAGTCTACATCACAATCAAAATGGACCAAAAAGAGGCAATAGAGAAAACTGTCAGTGTTAGTGATTTGTTTTATACAAACAACGATACATGCTTTCATGTCAGTCTCCAAAAGTTTCCAGTAACACCAGAAAAAGTTGATTGATTTGTCGCTAGTCTCTTTTTTGATAAAGAGTCTCTAGAGGAGTCTGAAAAATCACTAAATATACCAACAAAATGGATAAGTTGGAAATACTGACTTTTACCGCTACAGACATATTGTGTTTTTCTGACTTTGACAAAGAAAATAATTTCATGTCATTCAGAGGAAAAATGTGTGTGTTTTAGCATTTGAGTCACTTTTCAAAAGTTGCTAAAAGTTTCAAAACAAATTTTACAAGTAGTTAAATTTATTGCTAGGGGATTTTTGAAAACAAAGTTGCTAGGATAGTCTAAGTCGGCATCAATCCATGTGGATTTAAAGGTTGTTTTTCCCAAACTACATCAGCATGTGGACTTTCCAACAAGAGGGAGCAACTTATTGGACTTGACATATATTTGGAGCATACAAGGCCTCTCCCCTCCGCCACCTGGGTCTCATCATGAGATCATCATGCTGAAACCTGCATATAGACCCAGAGTGAGAGCCATCAGACCAACACAAAGGAAGTTACTTGTTTGTCCAGTGGGGGCCTTGTATGCGCTGAGACTGCTTTAACACTACAGACTAAACAAGCTGTCACAATAACCACACAGACACATACACCGAGGCTTTTACAGCATACATACAAAATGCACTAATGACATCACTCACTGCAAAACCATTATTATTCATGCTAACCAGAAACCATGATTGACAGGAGAGGTTCACAGGCTCCTGAGGGCTCGGGATACAGCTTTTAAGGCCGGATACACTAAAGAGCTTACAACAGCCAGAGCCAATCTGTATCAGGGAAGCAAAATGACAGTACAGCAAGAAAACATCTGGACACTTCAGCAATACCAGAAATGCAGTCGCTCTGGCATGGTATCCATACCCTCACAGACTACAAAACTTCACCATAGACTTGAGAGTGACATCATGTTGCTAAACACCCTCAACAACTTCTTTGGCTTCTCTGAAACACAAAACAACACACAAGCACAAAAGACCACTCCTCCCTTGGATGAGCAGGCTGTGTGTCTGGCTTCGGGCAGTGTGAAGACGACCCTCTCCAGGATTAACCCACACAAGGCTGCTGGACAGGACAACATACCTGGATGTGTATTACCCTGAGCCAGGCTGCTGTCCCTATGTGTTTCAAAGCTGCAACTATAGTACCAGTTCCGAAGAAGTCCCATTTAGCCACAGTGACTATCAGCCTGTAGCCCTGGCCTCCATCTTTATGAAGTACTTTGGTCATGAGTACATAAAGTCCACCCCCCCTACAACCCATTTCACTTCACATAGTGGTCTGACTGGTCCATAGAATATGACATCATAACTGCTCTTCATCCAACCCTCACCCACCTGCATTCAAAGAACTCATACATGAGAATGCTGTTCTTAGTTGTTAGTTCAGCATCAACACAATCCTCCCCCAGCAGCTAATACGAAAACTAAGACACTTGGGACTCAAAACTTCATTCTGAAACCTGGTGCTGGACTTTCTCACAGGGAGGCCGCCAAATGTGCAAGTCAGCAGTAATACCCCTGAGATGATCAGGCTGAGCACAGGGGTCCCTCGAGGGTGTGTGCTTATCCCACTGCTCTTCACCCTCCTGACCCTCAGGTGTGCACCAACCTACAGTACCAATCGCATCATCAAGTTTGTGGATGATACAACTATGGTGGGCCTTGTCAGCAACAATGATGAAGCCAACTACAGAAATTAGGTGACCCAGTGGGTCCAGCGGTGTAAGGACAACAATCTCTTCCTGAATGTGGGGAAAACCAAAGAGATTTTGGTCAACTTCAGGAAAAGTCACTTGCAACACCCCCCACTCACCATCGATGGTGCTGCTGTGGAGAGTGTGAGCAGCGCCAAGTTCCTGGGGTGCACATCATGGATAATCTCTCCTGGATAGACAACCCCACAACACTGGCAAAGAAGGCTCAAATACGCTTTTACTTCCTCCACAAACTGAGAACACAAGTCCCACTCCCATCATGTGTTCCTTCTACTGAGAAGCCATTGAGAGTGTTCTCACTGGCTGCATCATTATCTGGTTCATAGGCAGCACTGCATCCTGGCCAAAGACTGCAATGCATAGTGAAGACAGGCAGCAAGATTATCAGTGCCCCTCTTCCCTCCATCCCAGACATTTTTCATACCACCTCACCCACAGAACTATCAGCATTGCTGGTGACACCTCTCATCCATCCCACTCACTCTTCAG
Source organism: Apogon hyalosoma (assembly GCA_037367295.1). Taxonomy (NCBI): domain Eukaryota; kingdom Metazoa; phylum Chordata; class Actinopteri; order Kurtiformes; family Apogonidae; genus Apogon; species Apogon hyalosoma. The sequence goes on along the minus strand of JAPQRP010000010.1, from coordinate 2,295,590 downwards.
CATCCTGCCTTCAGGGAAAGGGTACTGGAGCCTCTGGGCCTGATCCACAAAACTGTTGAACAGCTTTGTCCATCAGGCTATCAGGATGCTGAACTCAGTCCACTACCTCTCCTCTTTGCTCCCCGCCACTGGACTGTAAAGCCTGCTACATACTCTGCCACTCAAGGTGGCAAGAACAGAACAAAGTTTATTCTGGCCAAGACATTTCATACTTTGCGAGAAACTCAAGTGGCGAACTCCTGGGAGGTTTTCTACATTGACCATGCCCATTTTCAAATTCTGACCAATCACACAATAGTTCTCAGACACCACACAATATAAAACTTCTGCCCAGATGGGGTGTCAAGAGCAAGCTGCGAGAACTCCTAAACTAGGCTGAAGAAATTTCAGTGTTCATGTTGTGTATGTAGCAGGCTTAACCCACCCCCACATCTACACTTTAACTGTTTTGCACACACTCAGTAGAGTCCTTGTTACTCTATTGCACAACCACCATTACTGGATTCATTCATTCTTTGATTCATATCTTTTATATTCTATTCTATTTTATCTTTTATACCACTTTATTTATTCTTAATCTATTTTTCCCTCTTTTCTAGCTGCTTGGCATTTAAATAGCAAGGTGAGAGAGAAACAGTATCTCAATTCGCTGTATGTCCTGTTCATCTAGTGAACTGACAGTAAAAAAATCTTTTAACTCATAAAACTCAGTGCTACTTGTGTGACCGTTGCCAAATGAAATTTCTCTCTAGATTTAACCTTTCCTAAGTAAATTATCAACATTTATCATAGTATTTATCCTCTCTATTTTGCATTTTTCTGTGAAAATCAGGTATTTTCATCATGCTGAGAATACATTACAGGGTTATTATACCAAAAACAGAGGAAACTTAAGAAAAAGTGACTTTTTCAGTAAAGTATATACCTGAACATTAACAAAATGTTTCCATCAAGTGTCATTTATCAAACTCCATGGGTTTTACTGGTGAGTCAATGTTGTATAAGATGACAGTGTTGCCACGTTCACTATGGAGCCTCTGAATGTCCAAATGGGTCATATCTGATGACCATGAAAAGATGACAAACTGCATTTCACACAAGTTGTTTATATGCATTGATAGGATCAGTGGATCCAAAGTCATTAAAAATTTTAGATCAGTAGATGCTGTTGGATTCTGGTGGATATTTGGGTCTTTATGGGTTAATCTTCTGAACATGTGTTGGAATGTGCTGTTAAGTCTGTTGTATGTACCTGAGTTACATGTTGGTCCATACCAGCCTGGTTTGCATTTACACACGTCAGGAGAAACACACTCCCCTCCATTTTCACAGTGCCTGTTACACACCACTGTTAAGAAAGATATATTTTAGATATATCAGAGTTTTAACACCACAGCTGTAATCGTAGCATTTAAATATACCAATAATCTTTGTGAATGATTCACCAGGTAACTAAATAAAAGCTCACTTATTTCACACCGTGGCCCCACGTAGCCGTAGGGGCAGGTACACAGGTTTCTGGCCAGACAGGTGCCTCCGTGTTGACAAAGCGGCTCGCAGCTTGCTACACAACAATGATACAAACACAGTCATTGATATTCAGAGAGTATTTCATGTGACACGAGGTTCGACTGCTGTGAATATGAGTTCACATTACCTTCCTCACAGGTGTGTCCCCTGTAACCCACAGGACACTCACACACATTTGGTCTCACACACTTTCCCTGGTTCTTGCAGTCAGGTCGACACACCGCTGACAGGACAGACAACATGCATCTTTGATGAAAAAGGTTGGTTGTTGAGAAGAAATCAAATTTTGGGAGCAACAGCAGCAAAAGAATATTAAAGTTGTAGGGGTTACTTGATTACTTAACACTAATGACTTTACATTAACCATGTAAAGTCAAACCCACCTCCTGCTCTTGTCCCCCTCACCTATATGACAGTTGTATCCAGTGTATCCTTCTTTACAGGTGCAGGTGTTAGGAAGTGTGCATTCCATGTTTCGCCCACACTGATACCTGCAGACAGCTAAAGCAAGCACAACATAATCAGAAATACTACTGTAATGTTTGCAGTGTCTTCATAAATATTGTAATTAATCTTTAAAGACCCACAACTATTTTTGTCACAACTTCCAAATGATTTTTTTCATCCTTCCCAACTGATTTGTCACTATTTATTATATTACTGTCCTCTGTATTTTGCATTTTTCAGAGTAAATTATGTATTTTCCTATATTTAATTAACTGAAAATGTAAATGTTCATTAAAGCTCAGAGTGAATCCAAAGGTTATTATATCAAAACAGAGAAAACTGAAGAAAAATGTTTTACTGGTGAATCAATGTTGTAGTAGATGACAGTGTTACCATGTTCACTACCTCTGCTCTGCCTGTTTGCTTCACTATGGACTGTACCAAACTAATGACAAGGGATTGTCTCATTATGAACTTACCTAAGGGTTTAATTCTCATACATTTAAATATCTGTAGCTTGATGAACAAAACACATGAACTTGAAACACTTGTAAAAAATAATTCTATTCATATAATGGCTGTAACTGAAACTCATCTGGATGGCTCATTTGATGATTCTTTAATATCTATTAATGTTTTTTCTGTATTTTGTAGGGACAGAAACAGTTTTGGTGGAGGCATTGCAATTTACATACAAGATCACCTACCAGTAAAACTCCGTTCTGATTTAATGAATGAAAATACTGAAGTTCTCTGGATACAAGTGCATTTATCACATATCAAGCCAATAGTTGTTAGCTGCTGCTATATACCTCCGAATGCTAACATGGAGTATCTGAATGGTATTTGCACAATGATTGACAGAGTGACTGATGAGAACAGAGAAATGTATCTGCTTGGTGATTTTAATGTAAATTGGTTTGCAGACAACTGCCCCATGAAGAAAAGATTATTGCTAATGTCCAGTACTTGCAGTTTAACTCAAATAGTGTCTGTGCCTACAAGGGTGGTGGTTAGTAAGGAAAGTGTTCTATCTTCTTCCTGTATAGATCACTAATGTGCCAAATATATGTTCAACATTTGTGTCCCTCCCAGTTGGGTGCAGTGACTATAATCTTATTGTGGTGTCCAGAAGATCCAAAGTGCCTAAAGCCAGAATGAAAATAATTAGTACTGGGTCTTATAAGCCCTTCTGAGAGGATGCTTTCTTGGAAGATATTAAAAAGGTTCAATGGTCAAATGTTAATGTTGAATCTGACCCTGAGATTGCTTTAAAAATTTAAATGGAATATTTTGAGATTATAGCCAATAGACACGCACCAATAAGGAACTTTACTGTAAGGTCCAATGGTGCACCCTGGATTGATAAGGATTTGATTATTTTAATGAAACAAAGAGACCAAGCTAAAAAGGTTTATATGGCTTCTGGCTCAGTGAGTGACAAAAAAGTATATTGCATTCTACAGTACTGAGTCACTAAGCTGAACAGAGGGAAAAAGAGGGTGTACAATCAACAACAAATAAGAGAGGTTCAATATGATGGTAAAAAGCTGTAGAATGTGTTAAATAATATAATGGGCAGACTGTCTAAGATGCATTCATCCTACATTGAATCTGATGGAATGTTCATAACCAAACCACTGGATATGGCTAATTATTTTAACAACTACTTTGAAGAGAAGGTTAACAAATTATGGTGTAAGATAGATATGGAGAGCAATTGTAAGTCATGCATACTAATTGATAGTCACATAATGAGAGATAAAAGTTATAAGTTTGAGTTCACATTAGTGGAAATTGGTGAGGTGGAGAAGTTGTTATGCTCCATTTCTGCGGACAACTGTGCTGGTATAGATTGCCTTGATGGTAAATTATTAAGAACTGCTCCTATCCACATATCTACGACTATGTGTCATATATTCAATGCTTGTTTGTCAAGTGGGATTTGTCCAAAGCTGTGGAAAGAAGGAAAAATAATGCCAATAATAATAAAAAAAAATTCCCTCTGAATGGTCAGAATAGCAGACCAATTATGATTTTACCAATTCTCAGTCAACTGCTCGAAAAGATTGTATGCAAACAGATTCGAGATTATTTTACAAATAACAATTTGATAGATAATGCTCAACATGGCTATAGGGATGGACATTCCACATGTACAGCATTAGTTAAAATGACTGATGGGAATTGATAATAGTTTGCTATCAGGTGCAATTTTATTAGATTTTAGCTCAGCTTTTGACCTTATTGACCATAAATTATTGATTGATAAATTGAGGTTTTATGGTTTTGACTCTATGGCTGTCTCATGGCTTAAGAGCCATTTATCTGACAGAACTCAATGTATATATCTAAACAGTATGCTGTCTAACAGCATAAGTTTAACCTGTGGGGTGCCACAAGGCAGTTGTTTGGGACCACTTTTATTTTCTATTTTTACAGACAATCTTCCTCTTGTGTCCCAAAAATCCAGTTTGGTAATGTTTGCTGATGACACCACATTATATTATTCTACATCTACAGATGGAGAACTTCACTCTGTCCTCTCAAAGGACATGGATGCAGTGTTTGAATGGGTTACAAGTAATAGATTGGTTTTAAATACTTTAAAAACCATAAGTATTGTCTTTGGTCCACGACATAGTCTAGCTAAAAATCCTGCACTGAATTTACAGATTTTAGGGCAATCAGTCAAACAAGATGATAAGGTAAAGCTTTTGGCCATTACTCTTAGTAACACACTTTCGTGGTCTGCACATATTAATCAAATTATCGCTAAGATGGGTATTGCTGTTGTTAGGAGATGTGCTACCTATCTAGCACCTGCTATTCGCAGACAGGTAGTGCAAACATTGGTGTTGTCATCTTGATTATTGTTCAGCTGTTTGAGCTTCTGCACCTAAGTCTGAACTTATAAAATTACAAACAGCTCAAAATAGGGCAGCTAGACTTACTCTTGATTGTTCTTATAGATCTAGTGTTGACCAAATGCATTCTTGTCTTAGATAGCCGAAGGTTATTTAAAGGTTATCTACCAGTTTATTGTTATTTATTCACAACATTATTTATACCAAACATCCTACAACTCTTGCTAATCAAATTGGATATAACTCTGATGTTCATCACTACAGTACCAGAGCCTCAATTCAAGGTCTACTTACATACTTACCACACCCAAAAACTAATGCAATGAAAAGCACTGCTGTACATAGAGCTATTTCTTTATGGAACACTCTTTCTTTAAATATTAGAAACATTTCAAGTAAGAAATTATTTAAAAAACATGTAAAGTCACTATTCAGGCTTGAGAGTTACTAATCTTTCTATGTTACCATTATTGAGAATTATTTTTTTGTTTGTTTTTTGTCCTCCTTTCTTTTTACTGTAACCTGATCTCTGTATGTATTGTAACTGGATCTGTATACTGTGATTTTGCATCCTGAACCTTTTTTTTTTTTTTAAATATTATTATTATTATTATTATTATTATTATTATTATTATTATTATTAGTAGTAGTAGTAGTAGTAGTAGTAGTAGTAGTAGTAGTATTTATTGTATTTTTTAGAGGACCCCAGGAAGAATAGCCTGGTGTCTGTGCATCAGCTAATGGGGATCCTCACTAAAGAATAAACAAGAATAAATAAACTACAGAGCCTCTGAATGTCCAAATGGTCATATCTAATGACCATGAAGAGACAAACTGCTTTTTTTTTTTTTTTTTTTACATCAGTTATTTATATATATATTGATAGGATTAGTGGATCAACAAGTATTAAACATTTTAGATCAGTAGATGCTTTTGGTCAACAGTAGATGTTTGGGTCTTTATGAGTTATGATAATGAAATACACTCAAGAGATTAAAAAAAAACACATCACTCAGTTTTGAACTTAAAAGAAGATAAGAACTTTCTTGCGACTAATTTCTTCAGTACTCTAACAGTGAGTGTTGACAGTGTGCAGATTTTTAACACCAAAGGTCGTATCATGTTTCATTGTGTTTTTGGGTGTAGTCTTGAGTGTACAATGAGAAACAAGTAATGTGATCATGTGATCAAACATCCACTGGCGACCAAAAGCATCTACTGATCTAAAATAACACCGTCATCTTCTACAAAATTGATTTACCAGTAAAATCTATGTAATTGACTTTGGATGGTGATGCTTGTTTTTACATTCAGTTATTGATATCTTTGCTGAAAAAGTAACTTTTTCTTCAGTTTTCTCTGTTTTGATATAATAACCTTTGAAATTACTCTGAGTTTGCATGAACATCTAAATTAAATATAGGAAAATACATGATTTACTGTTAAAAATGCAAAATAGAGAGGGTAATATTATAGTAAATGGTGATAAATCACTTAAGAATAGTTAAATAGAAGGACAAAATCATTTGGAAACTGCCACAAAAGTAGCAATGGGTCTTTATGGGTTAAACTATTCTTAGTCCTAAATTGTCCTGTTCCAATTTTTATGAATGTGTTGCCAGCTATTGTTACAAATGACAGAAAGTGGACCGGACAAAACATACATACAAGTCAGTGCACACAGACATCACTGTTTTCGTTTTAGTATGCACTCTCAAAAACTGCTCCAACTATTTCATATTTGGGCTTTTAAGTTGTCTTGTTATTTGATTCTCTACCTTTACATGTGACTCCATCTCCTGCGTAACCATTAGGGCAGCGTCCACACTTGAATGCTCCGGTGACCGTGGGCTCACAGGGAACACCAGGAAAACAAGGAGCGTCAGCACAGGTCACATGGCGCTGCGGTGAACCCCGTCTGACCCCTGTGGTGAGGTCAGGGTTGAGCTCTACCCCGCTGGGCTGGCTTCGTTGGACAGCGGGGGCTGCAGTGGACTTCCTGTCAGTAGATGACATCATTCTACTGTTGGAGCTCACAGTTACAGGACTTGTCTTCCTTTCTGGGGGTCTTCTAGCTGAGGTGGATGTGGATGCTATTTCCTTTACGGAATTTGATTTGGTGACATGTATTTGCCCTTCTACTCCACTGATGACTGTCCCCTGGCCTGTAAAACACTGGAAGTTAGAGGAAATGGCTTAAAAATAACAAAATAAAGCCTGGGAGTCAACATAACATCAACATCAATCATTCAACCCTTCATTAAATTATACAACACATCATTATTGCTTAAAAAATATATTTAAAAGCCCAACAAATTTGATGTTGGACTTTTGACAGCGGTGTGTGAAAAATGTGCCGTAGGTGACAAATATCATGGGGAAATAAACATGTGATTAAAACATAAAAGGCTATGTTTATGTTGCTGGTCATAAGCAAGACTGAAGAGCACATACTGTTAAATTGTTAAACTGTTAAATTGATGCAAACTCATGATGAAAAGGGACAATTAACATGGAGTGTATCAGGAAAATAATTATACATCCAAATGTTGTTAAAGCGACATATGTCACATCACATGGAAGCTACTGGGAAAAAATGCTTTTTTAAAAAATAATAAAATAAATAAAACACTAACATCAGTAAAAAATTAAAAATGGACAGATAAGACATCTGCCCAGTGTCCAGTACCATCATCTGGTTCATTAATTATGTATCAAACATTTGGAACAAATAAAACACATGAACTTAGACTACATCAGTTCACAAGATCAGTTGTGGATGGAAAAAGCTACCTCTCTCATACCTGTTGATGTGCATGTGCGTCCATCTCCATGGAGACCAGGGGGACAGGGTCCACAGACAAAACCTGCTGCAATGTGACTGCTCTCAAAACACTGTACCCCAGGGTGGCACGGCCGTCTAGAGCATGGGGAGACACCTGAGAGTCTGGGTCTCACTGAAACCTGTACTCTGGCTGATGTGGAAAAATATGTGAATATAGTTAGAATCTTAAACTAAATTTTGTTCATACAGCATACTTTTTTTTATCCTGTAGAATGTCTCACTACTTTTATGCCATGGTAATAATGAGATAATTAAATTTTTAACATAGAAATGTCTGCTTCATAACTGCCCAGATATCCTGAATATTTTTCTCTACATGTAAAAAACAAATGTCTATTGCTTTACAAAATATCTCCATACACATGGTGCATGTTCATTACACAAAACAACAATGGGTAAGTGAAAATTTGGACCGGCACCATAATTTCCTAAATTTTCTCAAAGGAGTTTTTTTTTTTTTTTAATTTTCACTTTAGATACTGTTTGTGACTTAAAGCTTTGTTTATACATGGATGCTCAACTCCTTGTAGACTATTGTCATGAATTTGCCTCAGTATTTGACTGTTTTTGTAATGAGGTGTTTTTCAACACCTGTGAATGTACTTGTACCTGGTTATCTATGATCCCTGATGTTCATGGATCAATTTAAACCGCCTGTTTCAGTAACAGCGTTATTAATTTCATGACATTCTACTGATTTTTGGATGATTTTTGTTTTGTTTGGATTGTTGACTGGAAGAAATGATCAATGTAAGATCAATAAAATAATCTACACACCTGAGACTGGAAAATGTGTTTAATTACTATTATGAAAATTATGACAATTATGCCTAATGTCACTAATTTGCATCATAGCTATTATATGTGTTATATTAAAATTAACAATTTCCATTTAATTTAACATCTGTTTGATAGCAACAACACAAATAATTAATTTATTTGTAATAATTGTGAATACATTTAGGCAGTAAGGGGTTAAATGTTGAGATACATTTTGCAAAGTATCTATATGAGTGTGAATATCAAAGAGAATCACTTACATGTGCAGTTTTTGCCATCTCCACTGTAGCCCTGTGGACAGGATCCACAGATGAAGGAGCCCAGTGTGTTGTTACAGGCTACTCCACGGAAACATGGCTGAGAGGTGCACTCATCTATATCTTCTCTACAGGTACGGCCTAAAAGAACAACAGCGTAGCACAGCAGGCAGATGTAGTAATACAGCACAACTGAAAATGTTCTAACTTCAATTTTGCATTTGAGTGGACTAAGAAATGCTAATAAAGAATAAAAACATTGCATGTAATGTTTGAAATCCTGGTTGTATGTTGGTTGTCTTTGGTTGTACCTGTCATTCCAGGAGGGCAGATGCAGGAGAAAGAATTGGGCCCGTCGATACAGCGACCCAGTCTGCAGGGGTTGGGTTTACAATCATCAATGTCCACCTCACACATCTCCCCTCGAAACCCATCAGGGCACACACACCGGTATGAGCCGCTGCCAGCAGGGACGTGGACACTGGATACACAGGATGCACTGTTCAGACATTCACAGGCCTGCACAGACACCTGGGAAAGAAAAAAAAAAAAAAGCTTCATACATAAGACTAATCCACTTCAGTCAGCTAATAACAGTCATCATGTTTTAAATGTATGACTTTGTTAAGAAGAGGGAATTATTATCTACTTTATCGTTACTATTGCTAAAACAGATGGACTAGGCTCTGGACTATGCTGTTTTTTGCTAAAAGCGGTTCCCCTGGCAGAAAACTACAACTCATCACTGACCTCTAGTGGGAAAAAGAAAAAATAATGCCACTAATAACAGTTTCACTACTTAATGAACGTCAAAGTTGATAATAAAGGGAGAATAAAACATTGAGAAGTAAATGTTCTCTGTGCATATGTAGTTTGGAGTGTTTTTTTTTTTTTTTTAAAGATCACCTTCTAGACACATAAAAATATTTTGAAAACACTGTACTTGGAATAATTGAATAATAACTTGAGTCTGATGTGTTTATTTACATAGAAAACACCTTGTTAAATATATCAAAATGACACTACTACCTCTTTCCAAAGTGAAAAAATTCTGAATATGTAAATATCACTAACAGCAAGTGTACACTGCAAATAAAGTTTGAAAAAAAAAAAAGAACACCCCCCAAAAATACACTTTTATATTTTATTGTTTTTTATTGGAGAGGGACTATCATTTAAAGGAAATCTACTAAACTTTGTCTTAATATTGAATTAGATTTAACCATTCAGAAGCAAAAAGAAAAACAATGGTTTGCATGATATACAATGTTTTCCACTCAAAAAATGTCCCACTTTAAATATATTAAGTCCCCTGTAAATAAATGTGCTTTGATTGCTTGTAATAAGCACAGCTTGTTTGCATTTTGACATTTTTTTGTTCTGACATTCTGACAAGGTTAAACTTAACACAGACATATATCTGCACGGTAATATTCAAAGAATATAGTGAAAGAGCATGAAAACATACTTATTTTGAAACAGAGGGGGTTTCCATTTGCATACATGGTCATGTACATGTTCATTTTAATAGCTATGCAAACCTGCTCATATTGCAACATATACAACACAAACATGTGCATTCACCTGTACTGAAGCTCTGGTCTCAGCATTACAGTCGTCAGACACAGTAATCTGAAAAGTGTGTGTATTGCTGGTTTCAGAGGTGGCCTTCCACATGAGCAGTCCAGTTGGAGACACAGATGCACCTTCTGGGCCTGATTCAAACCTGAAGAGCACATCTGAGCCCTCAGGGTCCTGAGCCCAGAGCTGGTACATGAAACTCTCTCCATGGAAGGATCGTAGAGAGAATGGCAGCGACTGGAAAACTGGAGGTTTGTTCTCTGATGGAGAGCACAAAAAATCTTAATGTTAAGTGTTAACAGTTAGAGGAATAAACTAATGAAGTCTTAATACTTTGTTTCTAAATTGAACATTTGGAAATGTTCACCCTGAATTGCTCAGTTACATTTTTGATCAGATTTTCAGTTGTCCCTAGTTAATTGTTAGATGAGCTGTTTTGTTTTTTGAGTGTTGTTATATTTCTAAACCAGACCTACATTCCAGTTTACAGTGGGTTGTTGTGTCCGAAAAGCTCCACTCCACAAATATGGTAATAAATAAATAAGGGGTATTTATTTATTTCATATCCAAATACACATAAATACAAATTCAGTCATTAAAAGCATTTCCTTCAGAGGTAGCTCAGTAAAATAGCACACACTTTTGCATTCATTGTAGTGAACTAGACATATGTGACATTAGTAAAGGGCACATGAACAGACAGTGAATATTTGAAACATCTGTCAGTCTTCAAACATCACTGGAAACTGATATGATGTAAGTACACAAGTCAGCAAACTAGATCACAAACCTAAGTAGATTTTAACTTTGATGAGGAAAGTTTAATGCAGAACAGCTTTATAGTATGTTTAAATATGTAAATAGTTAATTATTTTATTTTACCTTATTTTTTTAACCAGGAAAGATACATTGGGATTAGAGCTGAAACTACTGATCGAGTAATTGACTTAAATCAGTGAAAATAATTATTTGATTACAATTTTCCTAAATGAAAGCTTTGTTTCCTTACTTTCTCTGTCGCTAAATATTGGCTCCACCATTGTGTTTCACACGGACACTTATTGTGACGCACATGATGCCAGGATCAACACAAGGTTGTATGTTAAATTGTTGTTGTTAACATTGTTAGTTCCATCTTAAGTTGTTAGTAAGTTAGTACGTTGGATACAAATTTGCTGAAGACTGCAATACTATTATTATTGTTTTTATTTCTGTATAGACATTTTTTTATATATCCTTTTACTTTTATACTTTTTGTGGTTGTTGTTCCAGCTGGTTCTGGAATAAAGGACAACTTGTTTGTAATGTTCAGACATGGCTGTTTTAAATTTTTACAATTTTGTTTTTGCTTATTCAAATAATCATTTAATCAAACTGAACTGAAGAAAATAATTGGTAGATTAATCAAATACAAAGATTATCAATAGATGCAGCTCTAATTGAGATTAAAAATGTCTTTAGTCATAGCGGTGCATTTAAAGTAAATGCTTTAACCATGTGAGCAAAACTAGGACACAGAGCAAAAAATAAACTGCACTGATGCCAGATGTGATTTTTATCTTTTACATGTAGTATATGTAATGACCTTAATTGGTATCATTATATTTCACTATTTATTATTATAGTTCTATGGGTCACTAATTCGACTGCAGTTAACTTTATGCAGCATATTTGGCTTGTGCTTGATTACAGTCCTGAGTACTGCAACATCTGACCTACTTTCAGTTAAAAAGTTAAGTTAGTCTAGAAGTACAACAATGAGGTAAGCTGTGCTCATATCAACGCCAGAGGACTGAAGCAACTTCAATGGCTCCAATCTGCACAGAGCTGCTGACAAATTCTAAAAACAGCCCTGGGTGACTACCAACCACAAACTCACTGATGGCTATCTAACACCGACTGCTCTGAGGAAGTGACACGTAAACAACTTTCTCAGCCTCACATTATAGCTGTAGATTAGTTTATAAGAATATTATTCCATACCCTCTGCTATGGACCATGTGTGTTTGGAGGCGTCTGGACGACATGTGAGGCAAGGGCTGCTGGGATTGGTCTCGTTGTTGCTGTAACACTGACCGTCAATGTTGCAGGTGTTATCCTGGGAATAAAATGTAAACATCAAGAAGCATGGACTTCAGTGTTCATCTCAACTTGAAACACAGTGCCCTTGATGACGTAAAACATGCTAAATGGTGAGCGCATACCCCTGAGTTCATAAAATGTGTACACAGAACATGGCCGCAACTGAACAAAGCCAGTTTTGTTTAAACACCAAAAAAAAACATAACCTTTACATTTGCTCTAAAGAAAACAATCCAAATTGTTTCCTGTGTTTAAGTAATCACTAAATTACTAACAGATCTGGTGTTCTGTACATTTTACAGCTACATTTGGAATGCTCTGTAATTCTATCTTGTTATGTGAATACCTTTTCTTCTGTGTGAACTCAAACAGCAGAAATGAACAAAAGATCATTCATTGTACAGTGAAAAGAGGTAGTATCTGATTCTTCTGACAACCTCTCATTTGTTGCTGAGTAATATCTGAATGCAAGTAACAAACCCAAAAACTTAAGTTGATTCATTTAGTTGTGATAGTGTTTATTATATAGTTACATAGATGTTAGTTTCTATTATTAGTACTAACAGCTGCAGTAGTACTCTAACCACTATTAGTACTTGTATTTGTAGTAGTAGTATTAACAGTTATGGATATTCGTTTAAGCTGTTAGTAATCATACTAGCAACAGCTGCTCAGGTTTTTAACAGTTGTAGTGCAGTTTGCTGTGCCCCCCCTCCCCCCCTCACCACATCTCTCTCTCTCTCTCTCTCTCTCTCTCTTTAACCCCAACTGGTCAAGGCAGACGGCCAACCTCCAAGAGCTGGGTTTTGTTCGAGGTTTCTGCCTGTTAAAAGGAAGCTTTTCCTCACCACTGTCACCAAGTGCTCCTGTAAGATTCTGATGGGTTTCTGTAAATTGGCTTAAGAGTCTGGTTTAGACCAGTAGTCATCTCCAAAGTACTGAGGTCCAGTTCCCTCAGGTGCATTGACACACTGAGTGATGTACTAATAATACTTTTTAAAAACAAAAAAAAAAACCTCTAATATCATCAGAATGTGAGAAAATACTACTGGTGTTTTGTAAAAGATTTCAGTCTGTTATATTGCAGATATCTACTGCAGTTGACATGCTGTCCAGCTACGCCTGCTGCTCATTACACCGCATGAAAACAGTAGAAAGAGCAGTGAGCCATTGTAGCATATAATCTGCCCTCAGTCCAACATGAGAAGAAGAAATGCTGTTGTTTGGTTTGTTGTAAAATATTTAGGAAAATAATAAATCCATGTTCTGAGTTAGCCTGAATCAGTAGAACTGACCCTCTACTCTGTTTGGATTAGACAAATGTGGCACATGTGTCAATGCCACTATTGCATCTCACTTTAACACAATCAATCATTTGATGAAACAGAAAATGAAATAAACAGACAGTCAAGTTCTTAAGCATATATGTCCAACATTACATTCCAAAGGATGTTGATATACTGGTAAAAACTGATCTAATCAAGCTATAATTACTTTACATGTGACTCCCATGACAAAAACAACACTTTAACCACATAGAACATTGAGTTATTGGTTTAGGGCTGTGCTGATTAGTTGGTTTGAGGAGTGGTAGACCAGTGTTTTTTGTCAAAGGAGTCTAATGGTTTTGAAGAGCCCAGTATAAGTACTTCAGCTGGCTGAGGGCAATATAAGAAATAGTGATAGTATACACTTCAACTGATATTAACTGGCTGAGTTTTAGCAGTTGGACAGTGGACACCAACACCTAAATGTAACATTAGAGAGTATTCCCTTTCTTACTTCAGCCATTTAAATCAGCATTTATTTTTTTGCCAGCCATTTGAGTGTCATCTGCTAGTATGAAAGGTGCTTAAATAGCCAACATCTCATGTAATTTCTGATGAAATTGTAATTAGACAGATTAGATTGTAATTAGAAATACACTTAACATAGTTATTAGTACTTTGTAGTATTTTAGTTGTAGTACTCATAAAGCCCTGTTTCTATTTCTCTACGGAGGGGTGTGAGTACTCTTGTTCCAGAACTACTTTACTAATTTTTCTCCACACTATGTGGGTATGAGCTATGCCAGAGAAAGCTAAAACTATAGTTCAATGTTGTAAGCACTGGATTTTCAAAGCAAACTCTGATGCACACCCCCAGAAATCAGAAGAGGCTTTATGGGTGAGTAGACTGGGAGTGACTATCACAGTTAGAAGATGAAGAAAAAGAGTCTAAGTGGTGAAATTATCTTTAGAGAAGTTGAGTCTTTTTATCGATAAGTTAAATTATGTGCGTGCATATCAAGTAAGATATGCTTACCCTGAGGGTGCAGAGGACTTCGGTGTTGAGGCTGCAGATCTGGCAGGCGCCATCATACAATGTAAGTATCTTGGCATTACTGTAGCTGTAGCCATCATTGGAAACCTGCCATCAGCACAGGGTTAATTCCTCATAGTTTAAAAGGATTGCATTAATAAAATGACAGTGGATGGAGACACTTGTTTTTATGTTCAGTTAATGATATGCGGGTGCCTGTGGCTCAGGAGGTAGAGCGGATCATCCAATAACCAAAGAGTTGACAGTTTGAATCCTGCTCTGTCCTAGTCATGTCCTGTTGTGTCCTTGAGCAAGACACTTCACCCACCTTGCCTCCAGTGTCACTCACACTGGTGTATGAATGCATATGAATGTTTGGTGGTGGTCTGAGGGGCCATTTGACAGCCACACTTTGGTCAGCCTGCCCCAGGGCAGCTGTGACGACACATGTAGCTAAAAGAGTTACCACCACCAGAGTGTGAGTGAATGAATAATGGATCAATAATATAAAGTGCTTTGGTCCCTTGAAAAATGCTACAGAAATCCAATCTATTATTATAATATATTTTGTTGAAAAAGCCACTTTCTCTCTTTTTTTTTTTTTTTTTTGATTTGATCTAATAACCTTTGAATTTACTCTGAGCTTTAATGAACATCTGCATGATTGGTACATTAAATATAGGAAAATACCTGATTTTCACTGAAAAATACAAAATGCAGAGAACAATATTATCATAAATGGTGATAAATCATTTGGGAAAGACAAAAAAATCATTTGGAAGTTGTGACAAAAGTAGTTGGGGGGGGGTCACGTCATGCACCCAGGAGGATAGACGTACTGCTTTCGGTCTCCTCACTGGATTTATCTAAAACAATATTTTCTCGGTTTGCCTGTTGCTAAAATTTTGATTAAACTATTGCTAAACCACATAGATGTTGGACATGTCATTGGAAAACTTTTTCATTATGCCCAAGAAGAGAGAAACTCGGAAAAAGGATAACAAGTTGGCAGCTAGCGAAGCATTAGCTGATCAATACAGGGGTGAAGAAGAGCCAGAGCTAGCCAACGAAGAAGAGCCAGAATCTGGTACCGAACCTGGAAAAGAGGTCACCAGCCCCATTAGCGATGACAGTGATTCAGCGGGTGACTCATAATATTGGGGAGATGTTGGACACTAAACTCGCTAATATCCTGAAACCAGTCACAGAGATGTCAGAAAAACTAGACAAGCTAATGGACTGACTGGGGACGGTGGAACGAGTGTCCAACTTGGAGGGTAAGGCAGTGGTTAACGCACCACGGCTTGACTCGGTGGAGTAAGTGCTGAAAAAAGCAATGGAAAAACTCGAGAATTATGAAAACCAGAGTCGACGGCAAAACGTTAGAATTAATTAATTAAAAGAAGGCACTGAAGGCAAGAATCCACCAGTGTTCTTTGAAAAGTTGATTCCCGTAGCCTTGAATATGGACATGCACGGGGAGTGGCTGAAAATAGAGTGAACACACCGTACAGGACCTACAGTGGGACCCACCGGCAGACAGGGCCCCTGTGCGGTCCTGGTGAGGCTTCACAACTACACGAACAGACAGAGGATTCTACGCACAGCAAGAAACAAAGGCAGAGTTACGCTGGATGGTCAAGTAGTGTCTTTTTACCAAGACTTTTCTGCGGAGATTGTAAGGCGAAAGCAACAATCTGCAGATGCCCGCAAGAAGGCTTCAGGAAGCGGGGATCAAATACGCTTTTGTTTACCCAGCTGTGATTAAGGTTCTCCCTCCAAATGGAAAGCCGATCTCCCTTTCCACAGTGAAGGAAATAACTGACTACGTGAAGACACTTCCAACTACATAGTGACTGGCTCAGTCCACTTGTATTCAGGTATATGGTATCATCCGCCTCAAAAATGACTATTATACAAATAATAAAAAAAAAAAAAAAGTAGTTGTGTGTCTTTACGGGTTTCAGTTTGATAACTCCATTACTAAACCAACTGTCACATTGCTTGCATCCACGATAACAGCCTGGCTCTGACTACCATGTGTTTTTTCTGTCAAAATCCTTATACTCACTCACATGTTCTTCTCACATGTTCTTCAATGCCTCTCTCCTTTGCTCTTCTAAAATGACATCTGTGTTCAAGACTAGCTAGCACACATTCACTGAGAACTAGAATAAACCAATGTCAATACAACAAACAGCACAGACTTTCACAGACAAAGTTCACATAAACACATGAGCAAATACTGAACTATAAAACCTTTAATAACATAATAGTGTACTATATAATCTGAAAATAATCTTTCAGTAATTTTGTGTAAAATACTGCAATGCAGGAAATGTTCCATCTGTGACAAATATTTCCATGTTTAAAATGTCTGGTTGTGTTGACAGTATATTGCCATGGTTTTCTTTGATGGATTCACCTGACAAACTGATAAAACCACCAGATTCCACATAGAGATTCTTTGGATATATCTAGGCTGTCAGTACCTCTGTCCAGATTTACAGTGTACTGTGGTATTGATAACATTCTCACAAATGAATATGGACATTTTGCGCAAATCATTAATTCTTAAAAAGGGAAACACGAAGGAAGAGAGAAATAAAAGTGACAGGGGGAATAACGAAGACATGACTAACTTTGATCTGCCAGCGGGCCAGTGGTCTGCTTGCTACTGTTACCCAATTGGGGCCTGCAGGAGCCTGGCCATCCTCCAGCGGGAGCTGGCACTCCAGAGTCATCGCATCCAGGAAGGTGGCCAGGACAAACTGGGGCTCATCCAGAACCCACTCCTCTTCCACAAACTTGACAAGAAACACAGAGGGAGTCCAAGAGGAAGCCATGAGCAGTACGACACGATGGGAGGAGACACAAAGAAAAGAACATTGAAATAGCAAACCGCTAAATAAAGCAAAGACACATCAGTCTGAGATGAGACAGAGAAGACATACAGATGTCAAGTGATTTGTAAAGGTACTCAGTATGAGAATCTAAAATGAGAAGAAAGTTAGGCTGTTGGCTATTCCATCACACATATTAAGGACTGCAGTGTGTGGGCAGGTTCCAGAAGACTCCACTTCTAATCCTCTAGATTAGTTTAGATTAGATTAGATTAGAGAGAACTTTCTTGATCCCTTGGGCAAAGCTGTTGGGAAATTAAGGTTCCAATAGCAGCACAACACTGAATGTACACTTACAAGAAATATCACAAGTAGTGCTGTCAGAAAATTAAAAAAAAATTAATTGGATTAATCACAAGGTTGCTATGGATTAATTTTGATTGATCACGATTAAATCTAATTCATTTTTAATCTATTGTAATCACATTTAATTTTGCATGAGCAAACAGACTCAAGAAATAAGGGAATATATTTGCACTTCACATGTTTGTCGCAAGCTACGCGGTAGCCTAAGTGCTAGCAGAATCCCTGACTAACATATGTTTCACATTTATATGGTATTTATTAGCTGGAAGTGCTTCGGTGAAAAAGAAAACTCCTTTCTGCAGGATGAGTTCTGCCAATGAGTTGTTTAGTATCTTCCATCTTTATGGGTTGGCTCTGCTGTCTGTCACTACAGGATCAACTGCCCATTTGCGCATGTGCGACACTAACTCTACATGGACAAACTGCCCCAAATGCATTGCCAGAGACAGTCAGTCATTCTGTGCTGCAGATGGATTAATTGCACTAAAATTTTCAATCAGATGAATCATGATGGTGGAATAATCCACGTTAACGGGTTAATTTCAACAGGCCTAATTATCAAGATAAAAAGGAAAAAAACTACAAAAACATTAGTGAAAACAGGCAGTTGGACATTAGTAGTACTAGTACATATAATAAAAGCAGTAGCAGTAGAAGTAGTAGTAGTAGTAGTAATAAATAAGCAATTATGATAATACTGTGAAATTTTATCTAGGAACAGCTTAGTGGCAAACCGTAGACAAAGAACTGAACAACAGCTTAATGCATGATTGTATTGTCTGAGACGGTGTTTGAAGAGCTCCAGTGTTAAGTTTGGAGCACTTTGTGAATTTCTAACTAGTTCTGGCAACTTTTAAAATCCCTCTCATGACAAATCTAGTGACTTTTTTGGAAGATTTCAACTCCCAAATGTTTTTCAGTGACTGCCATTTCTCAATCTCAAGGATCCTTCCATTCAAGTCATCCATTTTGTAGACCTTCCTTCTGATCAGTTCCCACATGAAGGGAATGCTCTTAAAGGAGCAGAGAAGGTCCTGACCTCAGATCAGTGGATCAGTAACACATCAACACACATGACAGTAATAGTTCATAGAACATAACATGCTGCACACTTTTAATACCCCTCGGCCAAATATAGTGCAAGATTCTATTGAAAGTTACTGCCCTATAATTTCAATTAGATTGTCTTTGTGTAAAACTTATGACATACCTGTACATAATTATATTTGAAAGTATTCAGATATTATAACTGCACAAGGCTGTTTCAAGTACACATATCACCCCAACAAAGGGGTCATGTCTCCATTTGATGCCATTTGACCTTGGAAAAGTTGTTCAAGGTGACCTATTTTCAATAGGCTTCTGCTCCATGCCAAGATGCATCCACAGTATAAATTTGGTGCAGATATCTCAATGCATTCTTGTGATAATGCAATTACATCGTTGAATGGGAAGACAGACAGACAAAATGAGTACAATACTCCTTCAGCCATGTCTGGCCGAGGGGTAGAAACTAAGAAATAAACTAACAATAATAAAGGTGAAGCAGTGTTTGTGTTCTGCTGAAGCATGAAACATGAATTCTATCTCAAAGGTCAACAGTTTTAATTCCAATAAAAACATTTCACTTCTCATGTGTCTATGATTTAACTCTTCATTAATTCTTATTTCACCACATGACTTACTGTTAGTAAAGTCAAGAGTACTGTTCTGTCTATTGATCATTTTAAACATTCTTTTATTATTTTACTTTCGTTATATGAATTTTATCTATTCTGTGTTTTGTTTTCTCAATATAATGCTCTTTTTTATGTTATTTGTTCTAATTTCCTGTATTTCTCTGGATGTTCCATTTATTAATTTCTAAGCACAATGAACTGCCTCTGTGTATAAATTGCTCTCTATAATGTAAATAAACCTGTGCCATCTTGCTTAAAAAGACTGCATTTTAAACTAATAAAGCAAAAAGGCACTTTATTTTTCTTGTTGGAGAATTGATTTATGATTTAGTTACCAGTTCAGTTTTTGTTGATGCCTTTTTCATTTAGCAACATTTTGAAAAGAATCATGCAAAGGTTTTAAGGGTATTTTAACAGCACAGAAGACGCAAAAGATCCAGAATCCCAATGATGTAGCTTTATGTAAATGAATCCTTGAAGGATTCTTCCCTGAGATTGAGAAACAGCCTGTGTCTCTGACTCATATCATCGTCTGTGATGAGCAGACTATAGTCGACCAATCAGTAGCCAGATGGACCTCTGAATGAGCTGTGAATGGCTGTGGCAAACAGCCAATCAATTACCCTCTGTTACCTGGGAGCTCCTCCTCCTCTGTCTCAGATTAAAGAGACATCAGTAAGTTCTCTGTATTTGCTCTGAATTAATAATCATTTATATTCGATTCTTCTTTTTGGGAAATATGAATGAATGAATTATATATGTGATATGTGTGAAAAAGCAGAAAAACAAAGTACCTTTTCTCTAACAAACTCACACTTGAGCTTGTAGGAATCCTTGAAACCTTGGCCATAGACCTGAATGGTGGAACAGTCCCCCTGTTGGATGTCACAAAGACCCTCTTTCTCCAACTCAGTGATCTCCGGGATCTGGTCTTCACATGACACCATAACACAATATATTTGCAAAAGAAGATAAAAGAGTAACAAATGTTGTTGGATATCTGAATCCTATATCTATTACTTGGAACAGCAAACTGGCTGAAAAGTTGACAGAGGACATACAGTATTGCAAATGAATATTTAGTTGAATGAATTCAGAAACACAATTAGCTATCTCAGATCCTCAACTACTGAAAGCCGTGCTCTCCATGTGTATTAGAGTATGTTTAGTGTGTTACCAGACAGAATACTGCAGTCATAGGACCCAAATCCTGGGAAGCACACACAACCCCACTCTGAGCACTGGCCATTGCCGTTACAGAGATTGGGACACCTGAGGGTAGACAGAACATCCTGGTATTCTTCTTCTCTTCTCCTCTCCTCCAGCAACCTCCTTTCACATTCATTCTCCAGCAGGGGTAGTGTAGCATTCAGCCATGACAGCTCATCCTTCAGCTGCAGGTCGTAAACACACATGCTCACTGCACAGCTAACTAAAGACTCTTTTAGCAGTTGGGCACAACCTAAAGCAATGCTGGAGTTGGCCACAGCCTGCTGGCACTGAGCCCTGGCCTGCTTCTCAGTCAGACCAGAGGGTGTGGGCCATGAAGGTGAAGAGTCCGGCTGAGCAGCTGGTTCATGGTCCTCTGGGAAGAAGTAGGCAAATCCCTCCAAATCCGCCTGACTGAGGCTTTCGTAGTTAGAAACAAATTGATGTGGCTGGCGTCTGCCCCTGCTCTGGAGCTGACTTTGGTCCTGGGAGTTTTGTTGGGACTGGCCTTGAGGAAGTTTCTGTTTTTCACTGCTGTCACCCGTGAGGAGTTCCACTGTGCCAATGTACTCTGCTGTGACATCCAGAGTTGGGATGACAATGGAGACATGCACATTACCATAATGGGAGCAGGTGGACTCAGAGGATGGGACCAGTTGAGATCTGGCTCTGGATGACATGAGATGAGGTTTTGCCTGACAGTTACAGAACTTGTGGGGTTTAAATGTACTTAATGACGACGGTACAGTGTCAAACAAGCTGCCACCTGGAGGGAGCCTAAGAGAAGAAAGCAAAAACCATGAGTTCATTCAGTTCTGTTACTTATTTTCTTCATTTAGCTGCTTTTATTTAATTAGTAACCTTGGCCTTTGCCTTTTGAAAGTTCTAATCAGTCTATCCTTCAGTCAAAGTGAATGTTTATGTTAAAAAAAAAAAATCTTGTCACATGAACCTAAGGTATCACCCTGATCATAAAGGACCAGCATTAGGTCTCAATGGCCTTGACCTCTGATCCACAAAAACATTTCAGTCCATCTTTGAGTCCAAGTGAACATTGTGTGTTTTATGCCATTCTATCAAGCTGTGTTTTAAAAACATGATGGTGACCATATAACACCTTCTTATACAAATGGGACATAAACACATCTAAAAAATATATGTAGGCTAGACACACAAAAAAAAACACAATCTATATGAAAATGGAGGGAGAGTCTTTGTAAAACCACCAAAAAACGGCGCATTTCCCTTTTTCCATTTAATCGTCACATTAAACTAACTTTTGACATCTCATAAAAATGGAATAAAAATATTTCGAAATAGGTCAGTTTCTATTAAGTGGTTTGGAGTGAATAAACTAACCTGTGCAGTATCTTCAGGAGGTGGTGCCACACAATATGTTTTAGGGTAACTGCAATAAATATTACATTCAGAGTATTGTATCATATTTTTACTGGCAAATTGATCTTCTGAGATGAGACCAAGAAATAATTTGTTCTTCTGATCAGTGCATAATTATGGGTATGACTGCTACGATGCTAAAATATGCATCCATCTCCCATTTAAGGGTTCAATGTGCCCATTTTAGAGACCTTGAGGAGGATTAATTATTAATCTTTTTTTTTCTAAAAGTAAGAACTGTATTTATTTTACCTTAGAATGAACCATTTTATTTTTTTTACTGCAATTTCACGTCTTATTTGTAATTTTTTCATTTGTGCATTGTTCACCTGTTATGACTACGTCAATATCAGCTTGAAAAACAAAACCCAAGAAAACACTGACTTTTTTTCCCAAAATTAAGGACATTCTTTTGATTTCTTTCTGTTTCCAACAGCCTGTTCTAACACAAAGTGAGTGTTACAATATATTGATGGAAATGTGGTATCTAACCTCCATTCTGAAATAAAGGTGTGCAGATCATACAGTGTGGTGCCTCCTGCTGAATGGAATTCATTATTTAATTGGCCATCATACGTCCCACAGAGGCCCTCAGTGTGACCCCAGTCTGAACCTGGGGCCCTCACTGTCAGACTCATTCCCCAGTCAGACACGTCAGCCCGGACAAATGCTCCAGAAGAGAAGATCAACTGCAAAAATTCAAAGAAACACAACTGTTATATGGAGACAACAATTTATAAATACATATATATTAATTGATTTGACATCATATACTAAAAGTACATGTAAAGAAGAGTCAGTTTCATTCCTTGTTCACGCTCACTCACAGTGACTTTGCGTCCCTGGTAGGACTCAGTGATGCGGATGCTGCTCTTGTTTAGGCTCCTGTTCTTGATTGACAGATGAGGCTTGGCTTCACCCAGTTCCCCATTGCACATGTCAAAAGCAACAATATCACCGCCATCCCTCGCCACAAAGCCACACACACAGGAGGCGGCATGTTCCACGCTGCCACACTCCCACTGACGAACGTGGACCTCAAATGGCCACAGACTGCTCTTATACAGAACAAAAGTGCCTATCTGGTAGTTCTCATACTGCCTGTACAGGAAGAAGAACAAATGTTTTACTGAGTTCCATCCATTTTCATTTCAGTCATATTTTTAGATTTTTCATAATATAGCGTTCCAGCAAGAACATTGGATGTACCATCCTCATGCTGCTACATCACATGTAATTTTATAACAATATATTTAGTCCAATTTCAGCAAAAAAAAAACAAAAAAAAACGTAGGGAATGCAATATTTCTAGCATGGTTTTCAGCAGTATTTTTAGAGAGGAAACAAAAATTCTATCTAGTACCTAGCACAGCATTTAGGATGCAGACTTTAGGAGGAGGCACAATCAGTTTTTCCAACTCCTCAGTAAAGAAAGTATATATTGTCTGTCCTAAAAGTGAGGCAGAGCAGACTTTGAGAGACTGTTTTGGAATTACAGATTGGGATGTACTGCAGGGGTTGCACAGTGAGAACACTATGGAGGCTGTCAACATTACCACAGACTATATAAACTTCTGCATGGACGCTATTGTTCTGGTAAGAACTGTACGCTGCTATGCTAACAACAAGTCCTGGATTAACAAGTGACATCAAGGGCCTTCTGAGTCAGAAGAAGACGGCCTTTAAAGATGGCGATCAGCAGGAGCTGAAGCGTGTGCAGAGTGAACTCAGACTCAGGGAGGCGAAGGAGCAGTATGGGAGGAAGCTGGAGCAGAAGTTGCAGAACAACAGCACGAAGGAGGTGTGAGACGGGATGAAGACCATCACCGGCTGCAGCTCAAGGCAGAGCAGCACCACTGAAGGAGATGTGGGAAGAGTGAACCTGCTGAATAACTTCTTCAACAGGTTTGACCACCTCAACTCATTCACACCTCAGAGCACTGCACCCTCCCCAACCCCCACCTCTGCTCCACTCTCTCCCTCTTTCTCTCTCCCTCCTGGAGCCAACATCAGCACAGGGGAGAATGCCCCCCCATCCCCCATCACAGCAGCCCAGGTGAGTGGAGAGCTGTGGAGGCTTCATCCCAGAAAAGCGGGTCCAGATGGAGTTTCCCCACGACTGCTGAAGACCTGCACATTAGAGCTGGGAGACTCTCCACAGCACTTCTTCAATCTGAGCCTGGAACAGGGGAGGGTCCCTCAGCAGTGGAAGACATCCTGTATCATCCCAGCCCCGAAGAGACCACGTCCTGGAGAGCTGGTCGCCCTGACGTCACACGTGATGAAGACCATGGAGCGGGTGCTGCTACACCACCTGAGGCCACAGGTCCATCATGCCCTCAACCCTCTGCAGTTTGCATATCAGGAGAAGGTGAGAGTGGAGGACACTACAGTCTACATACTACACCAATCTCTCTCCCACCTGGATAGGATCAGCGAGGCAGGTCTCAGTATGTACGACTGGGGGACTGCAGGTCTGACACGGTGGTCAGTAATGCTGGAGTGCCGCAGGGGACTGTGCTCTCTCCGGTCCTGGTCACCCTATACACATCAGACTTCAAATACAACTCGGAGTCCTGCCACATGCAAAAGTTTGCAGACAACACTGTGATCGTGGGCTGTATCAGGAAGGGACAGGAAGAGGAGTACAAGAAACTGATCATGGACTTTATTACGTGGTGTGACACCAGCCACCTGCACCTCAACACCACTAAGACTAAGGAGATGTTGGTGGACTTCAGGAGGCCGAGGCCTCAACCGGAGCATATGATCATCAACGGTGTCTGTGCGGAGCTGGTGCAGACTTACAGATACCTGGGAGTGCAGTTGGATGACGGACTGGACTGGACTGCCAACACTGACACTCTGTGCAGGAAAGGACAGAGTCGTCTGTACTTTCTCAGGAGGCTGGCGTCCTTCAGTGCCTGCAAAAAATTGATGCAGATGTTCTACCAGTCTGTTGTGGCGAGTGCCCTCTTCTATGGGGAAATGTGCTGAGGAGGCAGCATCAAGAAGAGGGACACCTCACGTCTGGACAAACTGGTGAGGAAGAAGGTGGGCTCGGTTGTGGGCTCGGAGCTGGACAGCCTAACATCTGTGGCAGAGCGACGGGCGCTGAGCAGGCTCCTGTCAATCATGGACAATCCACAGCATCCACTGCACAACACTATTTCCAGGCAGAGGAGCAGCTACAGTGACGGGCTGCTGTCACTGTCCTGTTCCACTGACAGACTGAGGAGGTCTTTCCTTCCCCATGACATTCGGCTCTTTAACTGTACTCGAGGCAGGAGAACTTTAAGTTTAAGTAGCAGTAGTTAATACAAAAACTTCTCGTGTTCCTGGACTGTACGACAGTATCTATCTATCTATCTGTCTGTCCGTCCGTCTGTCCGTCCATCCGTCATCTATCTATCTATCTGTCTGTCTGTCTGTCTGTCTGTCTGTCTGTCTGTCTGTCTGTCTAGCTATCTATCTAGCTATCTATCTATAAGTCACTAGAAATTGCTAAATGACATCATCACCTAATTTGCAAAATTGCAAATGTGCATGTAATTGTACTGAACAATGTAGGAGAGAGGAATAACATTGTGGGAGACACAAAAAGCAAGTATAAAAACACCCTAAATATGTTTAGAACTACAAATGAACTATACTAATTATACTCATACTGTCAATTCTTGTTTTTTTTAATGTTCCAATTCCAACCCTCCTCCTTTTTGCGGGCTTGGGACTGGTTAAAGTGACCCAAAATAGACACTCAGGAGGAGTGACTTATGTTAGTTATTTTTTGTGTTTTGTCTTTAGCTTTATTTCCTTCGGTTTGGTTCAATTTTTACCCCTTGGCCAACTTCGGGCCGAAGGGAAATTGTAATCGTTTTGTTGTCTGTCTGTCTGTCTGTCAGTCTGTCTGTCCATTCAACAACATAATTGTATTATCTGAAGAATGCACTGAGATATCTGCACCAGATTTATACTGTGGATGCATCTCGGCATGGAGCAGAAGCCTATTGAAAATACATGACCTTGACTTACTTTTTCAAAGTCAAATGGCAACATGTCCTTTCAATGATGTAATTGTATTATCTAAAGAATGCATTGAGCTTTCTGCACCAAATTTACACAAAGACAATCTAATTTAAATTATAGGGCAGTAACTTTAAACAGAATCTTACACTATATTTGGCTGAGGGGTATTAAAAGTGTGCAAGTTATGTTTAACCTCACGGTCCACTTAGGAGCCTACAACAAGTCATGGTAAAACATGAACATTTTTGACCACAACATTTTAAATTTTCAGTCTACACTAACAATCTAAATGGACCAAAAAGAGACAATAGAGAAAACAGTCAATGGAAGTGGTTTACATTCAGAGCAGAGATTTGTTTTAGACAAAGAACGATACATGCTTTCACACCAGAGTCTCCAAAAGTCTCCAATAACACCAGAAAAAGTTTATAGATTTGTTGCTAGTTGCTTTTTTGCTAAAGAGTCTATAGAGAGGTCTGAAAAATCACTAAATATACCTACAAAGTGGATAAGTTGGAAACACAGACTTTTACAGTTAGGCATGCAGACCATATGTTTTTCTGACTGTGACAGAGAAAAGCATTTCATGTCATTTACAGGGAAAATGTGTGTGTTTTAACATTTCCAAACAAATTCTAAAAGTAGCTACATGTGCTGCTAGATGCTTTTTGAAAAAAAAAAAGTTGCTAGGGTAGTCTGAAAAGTTCCTAAATCTAGCAATAAAAGTTGGCATCAATGGATAAAATATGTGACAGCTGTAAATACAAATAGTTGTTTAGAGTGAGTCAGATGTCTCTACACCAAGGCTATACACCAAAGCTTGGAAAAGTGTCATGTTCCACACTGTTCTAGAGTATCCTCAAACAGTACAAGGTTCATCTATATTTATATTTAATCTTTTGATCTGGACCAGGAGGAGAGAACTGCAGAGGGAAGGTGTATATTTTCGATTTTTTTCCCCCTAATTTTTGTTCCTTTAGTCATTAATTTGTACACACTATACATATACAGTATTTCAGGCAGGTCGTTTGTCCTTATGTGGTTGGATAAGTTTTATTACCTCATCAAGTCATCTAGTGCGAGAGAAAGCTCGCTTGCAAGAGCAGGGTGAACATAAAATAGATGAGGAACCTGCTTTAGTGTAGTCTGTTCAACCCTTTATACCTGTTTTTTAGTTGCTTCCATTTCTGTGACTTGGTTTTAATGGGGTGTGATGCAAACAGACATATAGCTACTCAACTGTTTAACACACACAAAAACAATATGTCAATCTCCTAGGT
This sequence comes from Apogon hyalosoma, assembly GCA_037367295.1. Taxonomy (NCBI): domain Eukaryota; kingdom Metazoa; phylum Chordata; class Actinopteri; order Kurtiformes; family Apogonidae; genus Apogon; species Apogon hyalosoma. The sequence continues at coordinate 2,268,099 of JAPQRP010000010.1, read as the reverse complement.
CATGTGAGGTATCAGTAGGACAATTAGGCAGTAAGTGAATGGATCTATTGCAGGGCTATCAACTAGGAAAATGGGATAATTCTCAGAAAGGACAACAGATGATATATTAGAAATGTGGCTCTGCACACAGATTGGTAACATGTTCATATTATCTTGCTTTGTTGCTCTGTGTACCTCATTTGATTATCTACTTCCTAATTTTGAGTTTTTTCATACATATTTGAGACTTTGTAGTCTATGACAACATATACGTTTTTTCTCATACATTTGTTAACCCCCTCCTGCATCTCCTTTTAAGACTCCATAATGCCTGAATGCCTTTATATACAAGTATATCAAAAGATCAATTATTGGTGTTTTTGCTTTCAAGCAGATGCTAAATTAAGTGAAGATGATTAATTGGACTGTCCTGACTAGGTATGTATCGAATATGCCTGAACCAGTGTTGGGAAAATACATACGATACCTGGGCTGATTCTGAAATGGAAACGGTTTAATGCAAACTTGTGACAGTTGACATTAAGGGGTTAATTTAAAATTCTCATAAAACACTGTCATATTTAGTACATTGAAATAGCATTCCATTTATACTGTAAATAAAGTACACTTTAAGGCCAACCATACTGTGTTGACAGACTGAATTACCTTCCATCAAAGGTGATTATGTGAGGATCTGTGAAGGAATAGCAGTAAGCAGGCAGGATGTCCTTCACTACTATCTGAAAGTGACAAAAGACCCAGCCATATGGATTCGACACAGTCTTCACAGTATAGTTGTACAGAGTAAATATGCTATCGGTTTTAATAGTTTACCTGAACTGGCTCTGGTGAATATCCATTCCACAGAAAGTTGTCTGTGACAATGGGTTTGACTGAAATGTGTGTCGTCCTGTTTCCATCCAAAATAAAGTCAGTAACAGGACTGAAGTGGATCAGAGCCGAGCTACAGATCCCACCCCTACAGCGAGCTTGGGTCAGGTCCACCACACAGGAGGAAAGAGACAGATCTGCACCCAACACACCATCCTCTGAAACACAAAAAAGAATTAATGTTGTTTATTTGCACAAAATTTGCATGAATCCTTATTGTTCTGTGCACTCACCTAGACTGTCTGTACTCAGTTGCAGGCTCAGAGTGCACTGCCCTATAGAGGAGAATGGTTCCAGACATGGGACAGGAACAGTGCTCTCAAACACCAGCTCATACAGCCTCCCATCCTCAGACACACTTCTCACTTCTGGTCTTAACTGCAATTAACAGAAGGGAAAGTTCGTCTTGTATACCGCTGCAGTCAGTCCAGCCACCCACATGGCTATAAAACTTTCAATGACTGTAACATACCCTAATCCCAGCAAAGAACTCCTGACTTTCCACTGCAGCACTACGAGTGGCTGGCGAGTCCAAGAAGAAACTGGAGCCGGAGCAATAAATCTAACAGGAAGGACTAATATTAGACGTATGATATTCTGTACTTTCAATGATTAACATTATTATTGCACGCTATATAGTCATAGTAACTTTCTTTCTTTTATTTTCTTAAAAATGTGTGAATAATTACAGCTGCTATAATAACATTTTCAACTGCAATCTGCTTTGGCAACACAATTACAGTAAAGGAAGCCACATTTTACATTTAGAGCAAGCAAAAGAATGCTCCACACAGTTAATATAAAATAGATGAAAAATGTGAAAGTCTATTTCATTACGGTCCAGTGTATAGGACTTGGAGGGTGTAAGTGCAGGAATGGAATAAAGGATTCAAAATGATGTTTTCTTTAGTGCACATTTACCTCTGTTACCTTCAAAACATAACATAACTGGTTTAATTACAAGTCATGAGCAACACATTTGTTTAATTTGATTTTAATTTCCTTAAGAACAGGACAAGACTGTATAATCATACCTGAATTACTCTCCTGTTCAGTTTAGTTTTCTTTCCAGACATGTCTGGGGGCTAAACTAAGTTTCTTTTGTTACAGTATTTTTAGCCATGGATGTATTTTTTACGACTCAAAGTTACCAAATTAATTAATTTCCACTCTTATGGATTATTTTGCCTAAGGTTACTATAGATGGCATGGACACAGTGACTCTGGCTGATTGTGACATCATGAGTATACCATGTATTAACCAACAGTTGTTACACTCCAGTGCTAACTTGAACCTATAGGCTCAAAATCAACGCTGCTTCTGACCTTGTCCCCCAGACGGAGGTTAAAACCATCAAGCTCGATGAGGGCTGAAGTCTGGATGGTGGTCTCCTGTTTGAGCTCCTCTTTCCTACCCTGAGGTGAGAGGCGGGACCAGGTCACCACATAACCCAAGGAGCTGTTGGAGCTGCTCTCAAAGCTGCACTTGAGCAGGACTGTGTTTTTTGCCACCTCTGACTCAATCACTGGTACAGACAGAGGAGGGGGCTTCCTTGCTGGCATGAAAAAAAGAAAAACATAGGCAGATCAGTGATAGAAATTTTGAGATAATAATACTAGAGAACAAAAAAGGGCTATGTGCTCCATGGGCATTTTTAGCCCATTTTTGGGGGTGCTGAAGCACCCCCAAATTGATTCCCAGCACCCCTAAAATATTTTAAGGTTGTTA
>JAPQRP010000010.1:2215329-2234584 GCA_037367295.1 Apogon hyalosoma | reverse complement strand
AGCACTTGTTGGCCATCTGAGGTCCAGCTCATACCACTGAAATGAGAAGGTGTGTCCAAACTTTTGGCCTGTACTGTGTATAGAGGCAATTGATATGCTGACATTAGCACACGCATAGACATGATAACATCAGCTGGACTGATACCAAAATAAGCTACAGTTCGTGTGGGGCAGGGTTTGTTGAGCCTGGAACCACTTGTTTGTGATGTTTTGCAATGGAACACAAACCTGCAAAACTACATAATACATGTCAGTATTGTGCTCTGCTTCAAGTAGATTGTGTTGGAAAGTGTGAAAAGGGTTGTCCAAAAACTCCAAGTCAAACCACATGTGTACTAGAAACATAGGTAAACAAATTCTATCAGCTAAACAAAAACACTACAACTGAAAAAAGTATGACAGTATTTATGATGTATCACTTTTATCAATATTTTAACAGAATGTCATTGCAGTTATATCACACTTTGCTGCTAACATTAAATGTTTGTTTCACAGAGACACAGATGGAGAAGAGAAGCATATAGTGCATTCTTGGACCGGGTGGAAGAAAAACTCTCCAGAAAATGGAAACCCAGATGATGTCCTCATATTACTTTTATATTGTACAGTTTATCTGTCTGAGAAACAAAAGCCATTGTGGGTATACTGGAATATGACAAAAAGTAAGGGCTAACAGTTTTAGTGTTGTTGCATGCATAAATGTAATAAATGTTTTATAATTTGACCACCTGTTATTTTCTATAGAAATTCAATATAATGGTTCTTTAAGTCATCTTGTGATATCAAATAGAATAAAACAAAATAGAATAGAATAGAATAGCCTTTCTTGTCATTGTGTGTGCAATGACATTAGGAGTGCTACTCCAGTCAGTGAAATGTATATCTTTGAACTGAAGATTATATAAAATAGTGCATTTATGTTTGGATAAATATTGAATAAACATTTCATTGTTATTGCAAGAACAGAGCACTTTGCATGCACTACAGAGGATTATTGCACAACTTATTGCACATACTTCACATATACTATTTTTGGAGAGTTCTTTGTTTCTGGATTTTTTCCATATTAGGAGCTCTTCATTTATCATGGGTGTGATTGGCAAAGGACAAAAAAGCAGGAAAATATACGATGCACCTACTAGGGGTGCAATAGTACAGGTAGCCCACGGTACGATCCGTACCACAGTTTTTGGGCCACGGTTTCGGCTGGGTTTCAGTACATGTTTTGTGCGTGAAGAGAACTGTTTTCTTTTTCCTCATAAAATTATATATTTTTTTGATTGTCAGGAAAAACTGAATTTCACAGTAGGAACAAATGAAAAATGAAATGAAATGAAAAAAGAGATCCTTTTTCCAGAATCTCTGTGTAAAAGTGGCTTAAAGCTGCTTCTCTGTCTCTGTCTGTTTTTATTACATTTTCATTACTACTGACCATAATGCCTGTTGTTGCAAATGTGCATCATACCCAAATTTTCTATGTATTTTATTTGCTATTGTCAAATTACTCATCTCCACTTAAATTAGCATCTGTTTGAATGGAAAAATACAAACTATTTGTCCAATGCATTTATTTATTTATTTGTTTATATATTTTTATATAAATTCAGGTGTTGAGGGGTTATTTGTTCTTGGGTAGATTGGGTTTTTGATGCCATTAATTTAAATACAGCTTATTTCTTTATCAAATGTGTAAAGAAAACATTTAACGTGCCGTTTGCCTAGTCATTAACCTCACTTTTTTGATTCCTGGGTCACAGTACTCTAATAAACATTTAAAAAGCCATGTTTATAATCAGATACGTGGTCAGTATTTGTATGACTGCTGTTGTTAGTGATGGGAGTCTGAACACAGTTGTGTGCATGGACATTTGTCATGGTACAGAGTGGACATGTAGCATGTGCTGAAGGTCATCCTACCACATGATGAAGCCCACTGGTCCACTGACAGCTGCTCCTTCAATGCCTCAACAATTCTAAACATGTGAAGCCTAGACATGTTCAGAGCATTTCTAAAATAGCTGCACACGTGTTTAATGAGTCATCTGTGTCTGTTCATAACCCACACTAAATATAAAATGAATGTATATCTAAGGGGAATAAAAGTCATACTGTGAGTTTGCATTTAAAGGCTGCTGTTTACTTTTTAAATCCACTGTTATGGAATACTGATCTCATGAAATTGCATTGTATGTCACGTCAGTTCTTATGGCATTTGGCATGCTATATGTACATATTTTTGTCATTTCACATGTTATTCAACGCCATTTGGTCGTGTGCTAATTTATGTCAAGATGTCTGGTTCACATAAATGTACACTCTAGCCCTAATCGTAACCCTAACCCTAACCCTAACCTTAACTCTAGCCCTCAATTCGTGGGAAAGCTTAGAACATGTACAGAGAACACAACAGTTAATACCAATTAAAAGTGATGTGTATATTTACGCAGTTTCATTATATCACGTTGGTTATGGTTTCTAATACTGTGCTTTGTGTGTGTCTTTTATGTTTGACAAAGAGTCAAAATGTCTAAGCTTATAATAACTGTAATAATAATCATGTACATTCCCTCAAAGAAAATTGTATGAAATAATATACATCACATTTCAAGAAGTTTAAAATTGTACTGATATATGTGTGTTTGCCCATTCATAATAAAACCCCAGAATTTCTTTATTTTGCAGTGTGTTTATGGTGACAGTTGGATTCTGCTGGGGGACACCAAAGGCACCTTACAGTGATATTGACCCATGTATACACTAACCTGTACAATGTAACAAAGACAATCATTGAATTTGGTCTGACATATTCTGTTACCTAATTTGTGCTCAGAACCTGCAAGATAAATAGACCACTAGGAACAGACGTCAAAATGTTAACCTAAGTGACTGTACAAATAACGTACAATATTATTAATCTTTTATTATATAGTAAAGTATCAAAAAAAATCTCTACTATACGAAATCAAAAATAAATCTACTCATCATACAGAAAGGCAAATATTATTGTTATATTACTATACCAGTTTTATATCAGTATGTCTTTTTTTAGTGAACCATTTTGGGGGAATCTTAATGTTTACAGTTTGTGCAGTAGGATACATTAGGTTACATGGGAAGCTTCCTCAAATGATGAGTCATGACACAAATGTGTTATGTGTATTTGTTCTGAAGGAGTCAAGGACTGAGCCCTATTTGTTTGGACAGATGTGCCAAGGTAGCACAAAAGAAGCTCATATATGGCCCTGATTGTGTTAAATTTGAATTCAAAGACAATGATGACAGTAAAGAAACAAAACCCCAAGTGTTTGCACATAAGACCATGAAATCATTAATTATTAATCACTCATAAAAGAGTGATGTCACTCATTTATTATGTAATGTGCTCAAATAATGAAAGTATGTTTTATTGGATCCGATGGTATATGTACTTAGACAATATGTACAGTAGAACCGAAACAGTTAATTGACTCAAATCAATTTAAAAATATTATACAATTACAATTTTCCTGAATTGAACTATTGTTTCCATAATTTCACTGTCGCTAAAAATTGGTTCCACTGTTGTTACACACAAACACTTATTGTGATGCACATGATGCCAGGATTAACACAAACAACATGGAGCATAGCTCAGGAGAGGACAAAAAGGCAGAAAATGTCTTTATGTTCACTTTTCTTCATTGGAACCATCACTTAGTCCTTTAAACATGTTAAACTTTCACACAAACATTACAAATATTTGGGTTTTGTTTTTTGTTTTTTTTTCATTTGTATTACATTGTTAGTTTCATTTTAATTAGTTAGTAAGCTGGATCCAAATGTGTTAAAGACTACCGTGCACATATTGTTTGTAGATGTCATTTGACTGCTTTGTTGTTGCTTATATATAGGGATTTTTTTTATATAAATACTTTTATACTGTTGTTCTTGTTCTTATTGACAAATAGATATTTTTATATGTACTTTTACAGTTATATTTTTTGTGGTTGTTGTTGCATGTGGAATAAAAGACAAGTTGTCTGTCATTATCACATTTTTACTATTTTTTTCTGCCTATTCAAATAATCATTTAACCCTATAACGCCAAACGTATCATTTATGATACATGACTTTTGAAGCCCTCTACATGATCAGTGTGATAATTTTTTCCTTGAAAAACCTGATGTGTACAATTAGATACATGCAATACATGGATAATCCACCAGGGGGGAGGAATTCATTCACCAGAGGCCTTTCCAGTGACACTACAAGATTATCATTAATGAGGAAGAAGGCAGAACTTTGACAATTTTGAAAATGAATTACCAATTTGTTAGACAGGTTTGTGTTATGTTTTTGTTTGTTCAAAAATAATATTTGAGGATTAAGCCTTGGTGTATCAAATATGATACAAAATTGAAAATCATACATGGAAATTGATATTTGAAAACATTTTTTGAAGTTGTTCAGAAGGACCAATAAAGCCTCCAATTTCAAAGAACTGGAATTTTCTGTCAACAATTTAATGGTTTAGGCTTTACAGGTTTAATTGAATCAAATAAAATAATTAGATAGATGAATTGATTACAAAAATGATCAGTAGCTGCAGCTGTAATGTACAGCATGTTTATGAAAACTCTAAAAGTGGGTCACATAATGACATAGTGAGACATAATACCACTGATATAATGTATGAGAACACTGACTTGTGTGATAATTTACGGTACATATTAATTTCAGCACATTTGATATCAATTGTGTGTTTTAATTGTGACAAAACAAATTCTTATCTAACTATGAGTGAAAATCAAACAGATTATGTAAGGCAGTGGCTGAGTGAAGACTAGCTAGTGTTTGCTGTCTGTCATGCATGCTGGGCTGCTGTGTGTGTGGAGAGCCTTCCTGCTCCGCTGACCAATCATTTTAAACAAAAACACGCGGTTGGATGGTCGGGGCGGCGCTGTTTCTGCACAGAAGCAACCAAGGTTCACCCACAGACACATAGAGAAAAGGAAAACACGCTAACTAACCCCTCTGAATCAACGGTAAGCTTGGATTTCACTTAATCCTACTGCTAACATTACGAAGTACAGTGTGCGGCTTATCAATACAGAAATAAGTTTGTGGTGTGGGTTTCGTTTGGGAGCCTTAATCAGAAACTGCTGAATACTAATGATAAAGCCATATGCGCCGATTTACACACACTACTATGCGCTAACAACTCCCAGCATGCATTTCTGACTCCCAGGGTACAGTCACAGCTGAATAGTTGAGGAGTCAATTTTTCAAGTGTTCGCATAGAATTATTAAATAACAGGATAATACGTTAGTTTTAGCTATGTTCCGAGCAAAAGCCACGAATTGATGAGATGGCTTTTTTGTCCAGTCAGTTAATAGAAATAACAAGCTAACGTACGTCAATAACATTCCTAATAAGCTACCTTAAGGTGACACAATTGTCTCAACGAAACGTAATAGTTAATTTTTGTTATATTTTGTCATCACGCAATTGCTATTCAGATGAAATAAGTAAATAACATACCCGGCTGCTACACGAAAATAATCACCTGTAGCCCAACATGCTTTTACTGTAAAAGTAAAATTGACCAGGCAGTACGTTTTAAGTTATGAAGTTAAATGCCATAAAAAAAATGCTATTAATAACAGTCATTTTAATATAACCTGAAATTAAATATGCCAGTGTTTGTGAAGAGAACTGAGCAGAAATTGCTTCGTTAGGTGTATTTAAAGAAGAAGGTAGACGGTACAGGGGTACTGAGTCTAAATAAGTGAAATATTGCTGTCTAAAATAAAATTGTGTGACAGACAGACAGAGCAACAGGTGATCCAGATTCCCGGGACGACGCGTTACTGACAGCTATTACTAGCCAATCAGCTGATGGTGATACGAGCTTATACACCAATGAGAGCCGGCAGCAGCGTCGGTGTGGGCGGTACCCCGGGCTGGGCACACGCAGCAGTAACAGCTGCGTCATCAGCGTTAGAGCTACACGGGACAAGGCGAGGGACGCACTGGGAGTGTTGGAGTGTATCTGTGAGGGAAAATGATCGAAATACGGAAATATACCGAGCGCGTCTTTTAGAAGGTGTAGACGGCAGGAGAGGAATGTGTTCGAGTTGAGGGCTTGTGTTGTGTTTTCTCTACAGATGGCTCTGTCGGTAGGTAACACACGGGAAATGCAGTGAGGTCTGTGTGGATCTGTTCACCTGCAATGTGAATGAATGTTGGCCTGATTCGAGGTGATAACAGTAATTACAGGCAAAGGTATTAAAATAGAAAACAGGGCATGCAATAGGATTCCTGTGTTACTATAAATATTATGGACAACTTATCCAGAAAATGTTGTTGTAATTGTATTTTTATAAAGGGTTTTAATATGTATATATTTAGGTGTGTGTTTGTGTTTGTATAGATATGTAGACAGGGTGTAGATAGATAGATAGATAGTTTAAAGTATAAGAAATCTATCTATCTAACACAGAGTTTCCTCTGGGATAATAAAGTATCTAAATCTGAAATACTTATCATGTAATTACGGTGATGGATACACTTATTAGTCTTAGTCAGACATGATTACACTAAATAAATATGATGTTCTGTCACTTTACTTTGATTTCACTTTAACTATCAGTAATACAGTGTATGTTTGAAATGGTTTCATTTCCTGCTGTTAACACTGTGATGCAACACATTCCCATGAATGAGGAAAAAAAAAACTGAATGGCAGTGGTTGTAATCATGATTATGATGTCAGTTCAATTCAGTTTTATTTGTAGAGCCCTATATCACAACAAGTATACCTCACAGGTCAACATGTTAATTAAAATGTATTTAGAGTCATAAAATAGAATAATCTTTATTGTCACTGTTACAGGTACAATGAAAGACAGTTTAGCAGCTCTGTTCTCTTTAGCAGCAGATGCTTAAAGTGCAAAAAGAAAGACTATATAAAACCATTACACAAAAATTATACTGAAAATATAGACTGAAAAATGCTGACAATATCCAAATCTACAAAGAAATATTGAAAATATACAAAAGACAAGTCTATATTACAGATAGAAGAAATATATGTAACATATAAAGGATATATATATATATATATATATATATATATATATGAGATAAAAAAAAGGTGCATGTCCTCTATTACTTTCCTTATGCCAATTAAAATGTATTTAAATTATATATTAAATTATTTATTATTAAATACATCCGCTAGCCGGCTGTCAGGCTTTCAACTGGAGCTTCCTGCACAGAAATGTGGATATTTTGCCTTTAAAGCAGTTCTAATCAATGGCTTTATTTTAGGATTAATGACTACCCATTGGAAAGGGTTTTGCATTGGGATGAACCCACTGGGTATTGACACCTGACTCTGTGGGCCTCTCTGAGTTTTATAGTCTCTTTCAGCCCATTGTTTTGGTTTTGTAGCCTGCAACTTTATAGCCCTGAGGTCCGTTTCACAAAGCAGGTTCAACAAACTCTGAGTCTAACCTTGAACTCTGAGTTGATCTACTCTGAGATGGGAAACTCTGAGTTTTCGGTTCCAGAACAGCCAATTTAAGTTAGTTTGATCAACTCGGAGTAGTTTCACCTGGCGTTAAGCGTGTGCACCACAACTATAAAAAGACAGCATTTCGATGAGTCACCATGGCAACAGGGAGGCGGAGAGCTGCGTTTTTCACCCCACCTGAAGCGGACATCTTAATGCGCTCATACCTCAAGTTTCAACATGTTTTTAGAAAGAAGTGTAACTGTATAATTTAATGTCCTCCTTATGTATTCAGTTACCAGCAAAAGAGATTTACAAAATTCACCTGCTGAAGAAAATTTTTTAAAAAAATGACAAAGAAATGCAATACTTGGACCGGCAGATTAGGAGGACAGATATAGAAACTAAAATACTGGAGCACAAGTTAGAGGTGGGTGCATGGTCACAGGTGAATGATGTTCAATCAGTCAATCTTTATTTATATAGACACTTTTCATACAGTAAAATGTAGCACAAAGTGCTTAACATATAAAGTCAGTGCACCCCACCACCAACACCAACCACCACCACCATCAAAAATGTGCGGACACACACACACACCCACACACACAAACAGAAATAACTAAATGAAACTAAAAGAAACAGGCTGGGCACAGGGGACCATAAACCAAAGAGAGAGAGGAGGCGCTGTCACAGGGAGCCACTCACCCCAGAGGGGCGGCCATTTTAATTATGTTGTCTATTGGAACATGAACTGAACTAGCTCTGGTGAAACAAAGAAGACCAAATGAAATGTGTATTATGCCTTTATTTGACTGCTGTGATGGTGAGTTGGTCTCTAAGTGATTATGGCATATAGTGTTTCTGACCGTCCTGCATAAAGTTGTCTTTCTTAAGTGCTCTGCATCTCTGACATTATACAGAAAACTCCCATTTGCAAAGAAACACAGCGCAACACACAATATGTGCTGGGATATGAGAGCATGACTATGGTTGGTAATGTTGGAAATGTAAGGATGGATTAGGTTGCGTATGTAGATGATGGACTGTGACGGGAAACTGTACCGCTCACACTGGAATAAATCTAAATCTGACCAAGTATTATTTTCTCATTTCAAGTCAAAATATGTCATCACACTTAAAATAAGACATAATCACCTAAAGAGTAACTTTTCAGTGAGATATAAAGAACTGATTGAACAATAGCTCTTGAAAATCTTATTTCAAGAAATCTTACCAAGATAATTTTCACTTGTTCCATTGGCAGATTTTTTTTGCTTGAGTTAAGCAAAAAAACAATCTTGAATTAAGCAAAAAAAAAAAAAAAATCTGCCAATGGAACAAGTGCAAATTAGATTAGATTAAATTTTAGGTAAGATTTCTTGAAATCAGATTTTCCTGATCTATTGTCTAAAAATAAGTTCTTATATCTCACTGAAAAGTTACTCTTTAGGTGATTTTGTCTTATTTTAAGTGTGATGAGATGTTTGGACTAGAACTGAAAAAAATACACTTGGTAAGATTTAGATTTTTGCAGTGTAAAAAAATAATTGCCTGGAAATGCTAGAACATCTATGCGTGGTCTGAGAACCATCTCCTACGAATATTTAATTATCTGCCTAGTAATGCTGCACCTTCATCCAAGGGATTGTTGTCAAAAGGACATTGCCATGTTAGTGAAAACAGTCTCCACCTAGTGTGTCTAATGGACTTCTAATTTAGGCCAACTGACTGATTTTTTTTTTTTTTAAACAGAATTGCCAAACTATGTAATGTGAAAACTCTCCTACTGACTGAATGAATAAGGAAATGAAACACCGTGTGTGGCTGAAAGAGGGTGGAGACGGAGAGAAACTCAAGGTTCATTGAGAAAAACCTGGTCCCGACCAGATTAGGTTCATAGAGTCTGTTACTATGTTAACTGACCGAGAGCTTAAGTGACCTCTGTCTGTGAAACAGGCTTGAGTTGCCCCTCTGTCTCTGGTTTGCGTTACTTCCCTTTGTGAAACAGAAAACTCAAGAGTTTCCCTCATTTCAGGGTTAACAGACTCAGAGTTTTCACTAAACCTGCTTTGTGAAACGGACCCCTGGTTCACTCGCACTATCTTAGCAACAACAAATACCACATATCTGGTGAATACAGAGGAGCATTATGTAGCTGTATAATGCAAATCTTTATGTCAGACATGCATTTGTATCTTAATGTTTTTTCACTGTTCATTTGAGTTTGCATTTAGAATCCAGTTGTAGCTAGGGCTGGCCATCATTTAAAATGCTTGATACAGGTTTAATACAGGTTCCAGACTGATGCTTTTTCATATTAATGTCACAAATATCTTTCTGCATTTTTCTACACTTGTAGCAATTTCACATATAATAATTTACCAATATTATTTGTCTTAACTGAGTTTCAACTTTTGTACTAGCATCCCCTTGAGCAGTTTTAGAACATAAAAAGTAGGCTAAACCTATTTAGGGTGACATGAAGTTGTCAGTGTATTAGCAGTAAATGATAATGAATAAAAGCTACTCATGTACACATTGACTGCACAACACAGTTGTCAACAGTCTGCAGTTCCAAAATTTCCCCATGAATATTCATTTAAAATTGGGTCCAGTACAAGTGTAAATACAATGTTTTACAGTACATTGCATCATGGGCAGTTTTTAGTATTAAAGTTACTGGGTTATTGACTAAATTTAAGTCTGTTAGTGATTCTTAGTCTGTCAGTAGAAAAAACATATATAATTAGTCCAATTTGAGCTAAAGGAGTTAAACTTGATACTCTACTACTGAAGAAAGTTATGAAGCCTTAAAATGAAGCAACCATGCCATCCTCCTATTCTTACAGAGCAATAGAGATGTTTTATATAATTGTGGGAAGTATATAGGTATTTTTAACTCATTACTACACATCTATTATTAAATTAAATTATTAAAAATTCTCCCAAGCTATTATAAACCTTAGATGCGGCACCCAAGCCACTTTGGGCACTACCTAAACCCAAAGAAACTACATTCCAATAGTTGATCTCAGTTGCACATCTTTAGCAATTTTAGTTTTTAAGCCTTTTAGTGTGTTGTTTATGCATACTCTTTTCTAGTGTTTCCATATTTATTGTATGCACGTATGGCCATGGTGATGGTTCATAATTATTTGTAACTCCTAGGCAAACTTTGGGTAAACACTATAACCCTGACAGCATTGAACCCAGGAGTGCATCTGTTGTAAAGTTATGTTAGGCAGGTTTATCATCACCATTACTATTAAGTAATGTTATCAGAGCCTGACCGATATGGGATTTTTGGGGCCGATACCGATATTGGGGCCTGAACAAAGCCGTTATTCTATTGGATATATATATTTATTGGCCGATATCCAATATTGGCCGATAACTGATATATTGGCCAATATATGAAATAAGAACATTGATCTACACAGCATATAATAATCTTCCATTAGAAAATTATGGACGTGTGGATTAAGGCTGGGCAATTTTATTTTTTCTGCGATACATATCGATATTTTGTTTCCCCAGAAAGTAACGATTTTTCATCCACGAGTATCGATACATTAAGCCCCATTCAAATCCCCCTGTTCCGTCTGGTACTCTGCTTGCCGCCCATTTCTCTTATTCGCTTTGCAGGAAGAACGATGAGGTCATCCAGCCGCTAGTGTCGCTGTAGAGCAGTTCTACCAGTTAACGTCTAGATACTCTCTGTACACAGACGCTGTCGCCAACGTCTTCCTCTTACTGTTTACACAGTCAGAGCTAAGAGATTCAGGAGAATGGTGGCGAATATAAATTCAGCACCTTCATACTTAAAAGCAGATGTGGGAGCACTTTGGGTTTAAAAAGAAGGAAAGCAACACAGCACCAAGGTGAAATTGTTGCCGCCAAACCATACATTTCATACAAACAAATCCTCACCGTCGCTTTAGCACATAAATGAGCTTTAGGTTTCACTTTTCACTTCCGCAGTCGGCACGGTCCGCAGTGCCCTGTACGCCACAGTATTATAAGGAGGAAACCGGCCGCGCCCTGCCCACCCCCCCAACTGACCAAACCATGCATGCGGGTACCCGCCGAACAGCTTGCACATGTAAACCCCCATCCCCACCACCACCCACCACACACAACAGCCATACCAAGAGATCAGTTCCACAGGAAACGCTGTCTATTTTGTTCAGTTGTGATGCTGCTCTTTTCTAAGGCTTGTAAGCCACAGTTTGCATTGTTTCAATATATCAAAATAATTTTCTAATCACATCTTTGATTCATTTTGTCCAGCATTTGCAGCTGTAGACTCTGTTCAGTCAGAGCCATATATTGTGTAACTGATCGATGCTTTCAGTTTCAATCCAAGTCAATGGAACACTCACAAGATGTCACCAAAATCACTCTGTCCCTTCAAAATCTATCAGGAAATTGTGTAAGTGTATCGGATCATATCGCATCGTATCGTTGGCTGAATATCGTGATATATATCATATTGTGAGCTGAATATCGTGTATCGTATTGTACCGTGAGATTAGTGTATCACTACAGCCCTAGTGCAGAGTGAATTAGGCGAGTCCAAAGTTGTTCCTGATTGGAGTAATTGCAAGTGTTACAAGTGACCCATATTATAACTGTCCCCGGTCTCCCCTACACTATTATTATTAATAATAATAATTATAATAGTTATAATAATGATAATGGATTAGATTTATATAGGGCTTTTCTATTAACACATACTCAAAGCGCGTACAGTGGATCCATTATTCATTCACTCACACATTCTCCCTCTGGCGGTGGTAAACTACATATGTATCCACAGCTGCCCTGGGGCAGACTGACGGAAGCGTGGCTGCCAATTCAAATCAAATCAAATCAAATTTTATTTATATAGCGCCAAATCATAACAGAAGTTATCTCATGACACTTTACATATAGAGCCAGTCGGAACCAGACTCTAATTAACAGAAACCCAACAGAATCCTCCAATTCACGCCTGCGGCCCCTCTGACCACCACCAAACATTCATACGCATTCATACACCAGTGTGAGTAGCAGTACTGGAGGCAAGGAGGGTGAAGTGTCTCGCCAGAGGACACAACAGCACATGACTACAACAGAGCGGGATTCGAACTGCCAACCCTTCGGTTATTAGATGACCTGCTCTACCTCCTGAGCCATGGCTCCCCCAAAATCAATCTATTAATACCCAGGTGTACCTGCAGAATGAAATTGTGAGGTAGACAGGAAGTGCATGGACATGGGTGTGTGTGTGGGGGTGAATAGTTCATAAAACAGGGGTCCCTGGGTTCGGAGTGGGGGGATTAGTGATCCATCCTTGTTGGAGCGTGGGGGGGGGGTCAGTGATTGTGTGTGTGTGTGTGTTGGGGGCAAATGACGTGATTGTTAGAGCAGAAGTGAAAGTGATACTGACACACTTTACTATTCCTCTAACTCTCCGGTCAGCACACAGGTAGGAGAAGCAAGCGATAGAATCTCTGCAGCAAAAAAGTTAATAAATCAGTTACATATAGGCCGATGTTGATTAACTGGTGATATGCTATAATCGACCCAATTAATCGGCCTTTAATTGTTATGTTGCATGCTGCTGCCCATTGACACTGACACTGAGAGTATGGAGAGTTGCTCCTTAGGTATTGAAATTTGGAACCGAATAACAAAGCATTTTGGTATTTGATTGTATGTGAGCAAGTCAGTTGGTGCCATAAAAGTACCAACCACCAAGTATCAAATTTCAGTACCATGCCCTAATTGTAGCTTATCTGCAACTCCACCAAAGCAAACTGTCTATTTCAGTCACTATGTTGTGTTTTCTGCTTTCAGGTAATTGCCACAGTCTCTTTGGAATATAAGCATTTTTGAGGATTATTATTATCGGATTAAGCAATCCTTCCTCATGAGGAAAGATGGGGAATGGATTGTCGGAACAACCTAATTTCCTTTCAAGTGTCCCATTCTTCCAGTCATTTCACATTGCTATTTTGGGACTGGACTCCGCAGGGAAGACAACAGTCCTGTACAGACTACAGTTCAATGAATTTGTCAACACAGTACCCACAAAAGGTTTCAACGCAGAGAAGGTTAAGGTGTCACTGGGTGGCCACCGGACTGTAACCTTCCATTTCTGGGATGTTGGTGGGCAGGAGAAACTCCGCCCGTTGTGGAAGTCATACACTCGTTGCACTGATGGCATCATATTCGTGGTGGACTCAGTGGACACAGAGCGCATGGAGGAGGCAAAGACAGAGCTCCATAAAATAGCAAAGACCTCTGAAAACCAAGGTGTGCCCCTGCTGGTAGTTGCTAACAAACAGGACTTGAGACATTCTCTGGGAGTGGATGAAATTGAGAAGCTGCTTGCGCTGAAAGAACTGGGGCCCGCTACACCTTGGCACCTGCAGCCGACCTGCGCTATCATTGGAGATGGACTCAGGGAGGGCCTGGAAAGACTCCATGATATGATCCTGAAAAGGAGAAAGGTGCTCCGCCAACAGAGGAAGAAGAGATAAGCTCGACAAGAGAAGGACTTTTCTGCTCTTTTATGTGAAGGAAGTGTATAGATTGATGTCCTGGATGGATTCAAGCATCCACATTAGGTCCACAGTCAACCTACTGAGTTTTATCAGTTCATAACTGAGCTTTAGGATTCTCCCAGCCTTGGGTTGTGTGTTGAACTGTTGATCAGGAAGTGACACATAGAGGAATACGGTATGAAGATGAAGTGTGGCTTATAATGAGTTTATTTGGTGGAAAAAGCACAGAGGGTTTGGGATCCAGAAGGATGATGCAAGTTGTTTTTAGGGCAATGTATGATTTCATAAATGGCTAATGGCTGTTGCAAACTATATTACCAAAAATGAATTTTAAAAGACATCAGAAACTCTTGGTAAAGGATGGTAAACAATTATTGTTCAATCAGAATGGCTGTGAAATGATCCCCAGTTTCCCCAATTTTATAAAGTATTGTAATTGTTTTTTTACACTGGACTTTTTCCTGTGAAAGAAAAGTGTTGTATGTTACCGCTTTGCTACTATCGCTAATTAGCTTGCTGTTTTATATCTCTTAGTTAGATTTTTTTGTAAAGCACTTTAGATAATTACTTCACTTTGAGTTTACAGTTTTTCAGTAGGGCATATTGTGTTGGGTTTTACACAAACGTTTTGGGAAAAGCTAAGCAGATGCTATTTTAGTTATTTGTCAGTTTACAGGTTATGCATTATCGTGTTTCAAATAAAACATTTAGAGTGATATTGACAATGGTATGGAGAGTATTATTATTTTCACTGTTTAAAGACCAGGACTTTTGCTTCATATGGGGAATAAAGTTCAACTTTCCAAAGCATGAATCTGTACACTTAAGGTTATTTAAACAAGGACAAGGTTGCACCAACAAAGATAACTATGTTTCACCAAATTTTAAAGCATGAAATAAACATTAGTTTTTACTCTAACCCTAGATTAAAAATTAATTACATACATTTCCTTGTGTTTGTGTACTTATGTGAAGCTGGTTGTTTGTAGACTTATGCCAACTCCATTTCTCTGCTAATGGTAACCAAAGTTGTATAGTGTTACTGCTGTGGAAGAGCCTGAGCGAAGCACTGAGGCACTTGCAAGTGAGCTCATCTTTACCTAAAGCTTGTAACACCAAAGCTGTAAAATACAGAGCAGTATTAACTTTATACTCATGCTTGTAGCCGTTTAACTTTTTGCATATCTGCAAAGAAATTTATGGGACAGAATTACACCAATTGATTATATGTTACTGATAGATTTCTTATAAAATACCATTTCAGCAAGTAATGGTGCTGAACAGGAAGACTGGAGCAGCAGTGAAAGAAATATAGCTGTTTCTCCCTTACTGTTTTATCTTTTATTGTGTGGCCACATAAAGCTGTTATTTCAGCCAAGTTTTACCCAGAGAAATTAGCTTTCCTACAAAACCCCACCATGAGAAGGCAATCTAGCTCATTTTAGCTAAGGAGTATACAATGTAATGAGGACAAATGAGAATGTTTAGCCATGGTGAGGAGACTATCTAAATTTTTAGCTAGCGAGCAGATAATGCAATATTTTGTGTAGTTATTGAGATCAACTAAACGCCTACTTTTTCCCAGTTGTATACTTACTAGGCCACAATAGTACATTAATTAATCTGCTTAAATTAATTTGGGTGAGTGTGTATCAATGTATTGGCTAAACATATCAAAAGAGTTGTACTGAACAGGTTAGTTTTTAATTGTGTGAGAGAGCACAGTTTATTTTGTATCAATTAGTCATTTAGTCATTTGAAAGTTAGGCTAAGGTGATTAGACCTATTGTTAGATGAAATGAATCTGTCAGTGTAAAACCATCTTAATTTTGTTAAAATTTCTCAATGTTGCTAAAGCAGCAGTTTCTCATAGGTTGTTCTGCTAGGACTAAGTGTACTGTGATGTGCAAGTAATGAAGCAGAGTGAAATGCAGCTTAAGTCAACCAAACATGTAATTATTGCTTGAAAAAATTGTTTCACCAACTTCTTCAATGATTTTGTTGAAACAGCAGAGACATGCAACCTGAAACAAAGTCAGGAGATTAGTAAACATTCACTTTGTACCACCTATACTGAAAACCTTGACACAATACTGAGTTAGCTTCTTTCTCTCCAAATAGATTCACTGTGCCTCATTATTTGCATGCTGTGCAGGGAACTAAATAAATACAGAGTGGAAAAAGTGCTATGTCTCTGTCAACAACATTATAAACAAATGCAAAATTAGTGCACAGAAAAGGCTCCAAACCACTCTTACTGAAAAGACATCAAGCTGCTACAGTAAAAAGAGTTAAAGAAAGCCTGTGATACACTGTGAGATGGACATGTTGTCAGGACTTGAATGAATGTTGTCAGGGCAGTCTGGAGGACTGAGCCGGTCCAACAGGCTGGGGCAGGAGGCTCTAAACTGGGAGGCAAGGGGGTTTTAGTGGGTATTTTTGGGACTGAGATGGACTGATAAGTAGCCTAAAAGCATTTGCTGTCCAATTCCTTTGGAACAATTAGTGAGTGTTAGCCCAACAGTTCATGGCAGCAGCTGGGTGACAAAAATAACTGTGTGATGCAGATTGGTAGTTTGCACTGCTCACTGACTGACTCACTCCATCACTTTGCGCCCATATAAATATCTGTTGGAGTTAAATGTGATAATTATGATACAGATGTGGGTTTCGGTGCTGAATCTCAGTGGATTTAAAAATAGATGAATACTGTGAATTAACTAAAGTTCTCACACATCCTCACACAAGGTTCAGGATCTCAAAGAAATGTGTGTTGGACTCTAACTGTGGCTTTATGACTTTATTGACTTCACTGTGGGGAAACTGCAGTGTTTATTGCAGCAAACATTCAAAAAAACAAAATGCAGCAAGACAGGCAGAAACATTTAAGAGTCAAACTCATCAAAGATACAGTAAATCACCAGGGCAGTTGGCATGTAGCATTCACTCAGCTAACATTACTTTCATTAGAATGAAATGACATTATGCACTTAATATGGTGTGAATAAAACTTTAAAGGTGCAATATGTTACTTTTGTGCGTGGTACTGTGGTGTTATTAAGTTTGGGTTGGCGTATGTTGTTTTGTGCTAAGAGCCAGTCCTTTTTTTTTACTGAGTATATCTGGGCAGAACAGACACAGAGTTAGTTCACTTTAACAGATGACTGGCTCCCAGCACAAAACAGACTTCAACACATATTTCACACATGCACACGGGCATTCACATTCCTTGCATAAAGTCTGGTTTAGACCAGCTCTAAATGTAAAGTGTCATGAGATTTTGTCATGAGAACATTTGTTATGATGTGACATGATGTACAAAAAAAAAATTGATTGGATTTGATTTTACCTTAAGGTACAGCAGACTATCACTGAAATGGTATACAATAAATGTTTCATTTTATTTATTTATTTTTTTACATTAAAATTAAAAGTACAGGGAACCATCAAGATCCTGGCTGGATCTAAACCCAAAACATCACCAGCACATGATTTCAAAGGTCTTGACAAGTCCTATTTTTGTTAACTGATGTGTTATGAATTGAGTAGTACAGGTGCTTCTTCAGTGAATGTTTGCCAAGGAAGGAAACACAAAAAGGATAAAGGCACAGGCACACATTTCCTGATTCCACTTCCTGCTGTGAAACCACATTGGCCTCAACTATGTGTAAATCAGTGTATTTGTTCTGTCCAACTCATGTATGTACCTCAAGCCATTTCCTCCGATCTGCAGAGGGACTCATTGAAAGGTTGGGGGTTTATTAGCTATTAGGAAAAAGTAATTATTTTCTTTCCTTATTTGCGTTGTTTTTGCTAACTCAGACTGTCTAAAATACACTGTTATAAGACTGTAATAACTATATTTGCTTCATATGTTCAAAAGTAGGCAGGATTCCCCCTCGTCTGATCCTTTATCTCAGCATATTCTCATGAAAGTCCTCAGTGAAAGGTGGATTAGGCTGAATAAATCTCTTGACCAGGGGCCATCCATTAGCCCATTAACCTCAGCTGGTACAGCTTGGCACAGAAAGCACTCCAACCAAGCTGAAATGGGAGAAGCACACAGTGGTGAATCATTATCAGCTCCTCTGTATAAAAAAAACCTCCCACACCCATTTCTGCTTTTATGATTGTGCGCTGGAGTAATCTCAGTTGTTCCTGCAGAGAGAATGCCTAAGGCATGATCTAGTTTGGCAGTTATTTTATAGGCAGGGTAGCATGCAGCTGAATAAAACATACTCTGCATTAGAACATTAGTTCTGATTAGAACATGTGTAAAGCAATGACATTATGTCAGACACATAATGGTGTGATCAAGTGGGAGGAGTAACTTTTTCCACACTTAAATTGACACCTCAACAGTCCATCTAACCTAGATCTTTTTGTGTGTTTTTTTAGCCATTGTTTTAAATAATTTTCTTCAAACTAGTTTTCCATGTTGAAGGAGTTATGTCTGTCAGTTTAGAGATTAAATATTATTTGAGGTTCCTGTCAGGGCCGGCTCATGGCATAGGCCATATAGGCGGTTACCTAGGGCACTAACCGCTGGACAGGGCGCCACTGGTAGGCAAAAAACTAAATACAGAAAAATAATAATTATAGTAAATAAAGAAATACTAGTACTGATAATGTGATCATTTCTCATTGACTGTCTTAAAAATAAAGAAATAAGGGGAAAAAAAGCAAAAAACAAAACAACAACCCCCCCGTAATTTCTCAGGTGAGCTCTCCCTGACCTGGTGGTCACTGAGTGAGAGAGACAGAGTGGAGCAGAATGGCAGCTTTAGCCAGATGTTGAACTAAGCATCCAGGTAAAGGTGGAAGAATATATCACCATAAAAAGGCCTTCCAAGCCCTTAGCTGCACAGTTTCGAAGCAGAGAAAAGAAAAGTAATCCAATGATAGAGGTATGTAACCTTTTATAATGTTA
Source organism: Apogon hyalosoma (assembly GCA_037367295.1). Lineage (NCBI taxonomy): Eukaryota > Metazoa > Chordata > Actinopteri > Kurtiformes > Apogonidae > Apogon > Apogon hyalosoma. The sequence continues at coordinate 2,215,604 of JAPQRP010000010.1, read as the reverse complement.
AAAAACGTTTGATGTTACAACAGCCAGCTGAAATGAAATGAAGCAAAGTTGGCTAATTATGCTACTGTAGGCGATTAAGCTGTAAGATATCTGCTAAGGCATCAGGTTTACTACTGCTGAGCTGGTTTATATGTATTTCTATCTGGTCTATATATGTTTCGATCTGGTTTATATATGTTTTTATCTGGTTTATATATATATATATATATATATATATATATATATATATACACATATATGGATTATATATGTTTCTATCTGGGTTACTGCTGGTT
>JAPQRP010000010.1:2171692-2182514 GCA_037367295.1 Apogon hyalosoma | reverse complement strand
ATACACACACACATACATATCTCAAGGCATCAATTGTGAAGCAGAGTATATTGTAGGACTTGTTACCAATGTAGAGATGTGTACTTACATGTTGATAAGTGAACTAAATTAAGTCATAAAGGATAAAGAGACATAAAGCATAAAGAGCTGAAGAAAACAAATTTCAAACCAAAGCTTTGACAAAGTGTTGAAAAGAGAAAATGCATTTTGAGTGAGGAGTGTCTGTTGTCAACCAGCAGGAAACCTAATGTCAACTTCAGGGTTTTGGACTAAATGCATCAAATTGTGGTTCAAAGACCTCTGGTACAGCTCCTCCATCAACGACTCAAGTGGAACGTCAATGCATGAATTATTATATCTAACTGGGAAACTCTGAAAATCCTCTTAACACTGAAATTGTGTCATGATAAGTTAATTTAAAATGATAAATCACAGGAACTTGACAAGGTATAATTATTGTTTCAATTTTAGTCTCAACCTTTTAACTCACAGTATTAATTAGGAACTTAAAACATTTTAAAATAAATTAACATTTTGATCTGTTTTCTTAAACTGGTGTTAAAATTTGGGATGTATTAATCAAGAGATTCTGAACTCATATATTCCCTTCAAAATCAAAATGGGGTACATTCTATTATTAACAAGGGATAAAAACTTGGTGACAGGGTAAGGCACAGGGGTTACATTATAGAACAGTTCCATAAAAATGACTGGACCCTTGATTTTGTTTTTGTTTTTTGTTTTTTTTCCCTCACATTTCAGGCTTTTCAGCTGCTAAATGTTGTGTTATCTTCCAAAACTAGCTGTTAACTGTGTCTCACTACTGTTTTGTACCACTATATAATACATCTGTTTGCTGCAGTTGGAAAGAGTCCTAATGGAAACTGAAACAATGAAGCAAAACAGCACATTTGGACCACAAAACCAAAACAATTAAAAGGTGACATTTTGTGGGTTTGTCTCTCATTAGTTGTTAATACAGGTAAAAGCCAACAAATACAATGATGAATGTTATATATTTGTCATAAATATTTAACTGTTACTACAACTACATCACACCAGACTGTGAAAAATGTAATCGTGTGTGCTGAAGGACCATGATTGTTCCAGTTGACTGCTTTATGTTGTCAGTTTTCTGTTTCTTCTTTTCCTCTGTTTTTAGTTTCTGCCAATTCTCAAAGAAATGTTCAACCTCTTTAGCTGTTAAATGTTATCTTATCTCCACGTCACTGCTAATAGTGCCTCTGTGCCATTTAGTACTTTTTATCTATAAATTTCAGCTCTTGCTCTGAATCTTAGGCCCACAAAACCAAAATAATGTAAAGGTCTAAAATCATGAATAGCCATAGCCATACTTAAGGTATTCAAAGTATCAAAGTACTACATATTTACTTCACAACATTAGTTCAATGGATTTACAAACATCTATCTGCTAATATCTCAGGCCACAGTGTGAAAAATACAGTCCTCCCATAACTCCATTGCTAAGTACAACAACCATTCTTCTGATCACCTGCCTTATGCTGTTAGTTTTTTCTTCTTTTTTCTCTGTTTTTGGTCTCCACCAATTCCCAAAGAAATGTTCATCCTCTTTAGCTTTTAAATATTATGTTATCTCCAAATCTAGTACTTAATAGTGTCTCTGTGACATTTAGCAAATTTCAGCTCTTGCTCTCAGAGGTTTAGGCCACAAAATCAAAATAATTGGAAAGGCTTGAAATCATGAACAGTTTTCAGATATTCAAAGCATCTAATATTGTTTCAAAAATACAGTCCTGGTTCAACAGACTTACAAACATCTTCCTGCTACTGTCTCAGGCCACAGTGTGAAAAATCCGGTCCTCCCATAATGCTCCATTGCTAAGTACAACAACAACAACCACCGTTCTTCCAGTTGACTGCCTTGCACTCTCAGTGAGGTCTGACCCACTTGGCCCATGTTAAGCTTTCGGTCCAGTCCAGAGCGGCCAGCTGCTGTTGCTGTGGGTGATGATGAAGATGTTGGCACAGGCAGTGACTCAGGTGCTGTCTCCAAGGGAACCAGCAGGGACAGTGACAATCTGATCATCTCTGCAGTGACTGACACCTGACTGCACCCCCGACCTGGAGCGGCTCACACCGTCAGCTGTCCTCACCAGAGCTGAACGACAGGCAGACGGAAGCCTATGAATGGCACGAGACATGGCACATTGCAAGAGTATGGTATGGATATGACTGCCAACAAAAAGAAAAAAAAAAAGATGATCAGTATCATGGTATAATGTCACAGGTTTATTTGTCTTATAACAGAATTCATTTCACATTATGACAAGTAACTTGTAATGTAGCTATTTTCTTATAGGGTTATTGTTAGGGATACCTTTTATGTTACAATATGAGGGCATTGATTGCTCATTGATATGTTGGTGTCATGTTATACTTAAAAATATAAAATATCCTGATATAATGTGGAAATACCATGGCACAATATAAACATATTTTGTTATAATCTTGAAAGTGGTAACTTGTTTTAATGTAAATCTGTCTAATGTGACAACATTAAAGCATTTTGTTTTAATGTGAAGATATCCTGTCTTAACATGAAAGTATCATGTTATAATATGAAAAACATCCCATTTGATCTTTTAACATTAAACCATTGACACTAATAGTCTCTCAAAAAAAATTTTTTAAATCACTGTAAATGAAAATATGTGGGATCAAAAGCAAAAATCTCTTTGACTCATTGTAATTTACTTTAACTTTTGGATGAAATGTGAATAAATATGAATACTTTTCCAGGTCAGAATAGAAGTATATATCCAGTTTAGCTCTTGGGTAGCTCAATCATGTTAATTAGATTGCAATCAAGCTTTATCATTATTTAACATTTTGCCTCTTTGATGTTGATGTTTTGGGTTCATTGCTCTGAGCAGAACACACACCATCTAGTTCATCACATCTTTGTATTGAGGTGATGTTACCCCACAGGATATTCTCAGTTGAACTCATGTAAACACAATCAAATTTTCATTTGTTAATGTGTGTTTTTTATTTATTTATTTTATCTTATTTTATTTTATTTTATTTTTTTATAGATTATTGATTTTACACATGTGAACTGATTCACTTCCCTATATAGAAACAAATGTTGTAAATGTTGGCTGATACCTTCACATGTTAAATATACATTGTATGTGATCTGATTTCAAAATGTCAAAAGTTCAAATGTGTGGCCACATCACCTCTCACTTGTAACCATGCCCCCTTTAATTTGTCATTGGCCTGTGCAGTAACTGGGTTCATTCCAACTGGACCAGGAGTTCATCAGGGCTACTCTTATTGGTTTGCAGGCCAGTCAGCACCCCCCACCCCCCACCCCTAGCACCACCACCCTTTCCCCCACTTTGACCACCTTACTTCCTGTCCCCCAGGACACCATTAGGTGCTGCCAGGTCCGAGCCTGTTCGTTAAACCTTGTCATGCTGCGTTGCTGCCACACAACAACAACAGGGTGAGCAAGAACAGGACTCAGAGCTCCCTCCTTAAAAACTGTAATGCTATATTTATAAGCCAGTATTTATAAACACATTTGCATATATCAAGATGAAAAAGTTGTTTGAATTGGGGGCAATTTGCATTTGGTGAAACATATGGCAGAGCCACGGAAGCCATGGGCCATGCCTTCATTACCCGATCTTCGTTTCATCAGCTCCTTGCTCCCCCGCTGTGCCTCCCCACGGCGGAGCCTTCTGTCCCCGAGGTTTCAGTGACAGGGGACAATATGTCCCCAAGGTGAGGAGCAGGGGGAAAACCACACGCACACCGCTCCTCCAATGATTATTTAATCAGACTCTTCACTTTGGATCTAAAAGAGGAGAGAGGTACAAAGTGGCGCTTATTACCCATTTGTTCAACGCAGGAAAAAGAGAGGAGAGAGAGGCAGATAGTGGAGAGGAGAGGGAGCGAACACGCCAAATGGAAGATCAGATACCACAATGAATGGTGATGTCCAGAGGAAAGGAGACAAGCACAGATACTAGAGGAAGGAAAACTTGGAGAGAGAAAAAGGCACAGAGAGCAGTAAATCAAAATACACAGGAAACAAGAAAAGATTTGAGGAAAACATTGAATAAAAGCAGTGAATGCAGGTGATGTTGAATATGTGAGTCAACCGCCCTCACAAACCTCTCTGGGTTTGCTGTAAGGATGTATTTTAATCATTTCAGTGAGGTCCTGTAGAACAATGTCAGTATATCGTAGGGCCATTTCACACCTGCAAGTTCAAACCAAAGTTTACATTGAGGAAAAAATAAAATTGACATTTAATTATATAAACTAATACGTGACTTTGAACACTCTTCACAGACTCTATGGGTTACTTTTGGCAGCTGGAATGGCAAGATATGGAATGGCCATTGAAGACCATTTCTGAGGATCATACCTAGTGTTTTGCGAGATTAATGAGGCTGCAGTAATAGCCATGTCTCACAGAAAAGCCAGCATTATTAAAGTTTTTATGGTTTTGGCACTTGTTTTCTGTGATGGAAAAATTCCCCTTTGATGTGTTTTAAGGCAACATGAAAATGTCCTGTTTTGAATAATTCCTTTTTTTTTTTTTTTTTTTTTTTTTACTATATTTGCGTCTCTGACAAATTACCTTTACATTTAACATCTTCCTTTTTTTTCCATCCTCCTGAAGAATCCAGGAGCTTTGACCATTTATTTGTAGATTTGGGCTTTAATCCCATGTGGGATTAGGAGATGAATTTCAAAACATCAACAGTAACATAAACCCTTGAACAAAGACTTTATTTAAAATTGGACACAGTTAAATTATAATTACCATTTAACAGCTTTCCAAAGTAAATAAATATTGTGCATGAAGAAATAAATAAATAAACCTGGACCACTGAACATAAAACTCAATTACTGTCAATTATCTAACTGATTCTAGGTGAAAGAACCCTTATATTAGCCACATCCATTGTCAGAGCCAAATTCTGAAGATGCTGATAGCTGGTATTATCTTCACCAATGAAACAGCCCAATTAATTATATAAGTCAATCTCCAGCATACAGATAGTGTCATGTTTAAATAATTTCATCAGTTTGATGTGAAAGAGCTTGACTCGATTGAAGCTCTCCATCCAACACCTTTGAGACAACAGAAATGTCTCCCTCCTATATTTGCACAAAGGTTAAAAATCTCAACTTCCAAAATACAACAAGCTTGTGAGGTATAATGCATTACACTTTATGTATAGGTGGAATATTCAGGTGTCCACATACTTTTGGTCATATGGGGTAGCTAAAAATACCAACCCTTAAATAAACTAACCAAGTTGTAAAGCAAACTTGTGATAACAAAAGAGCGGAAAGAGGTTTACAAAGAGGACAAAGGTAGATCTGGGTTTGGGATTTGGGTTGGGCTCAGGTCTTGCAGGTGGGGTGGGGTGGGGTGTTGGACTGTCTGGCAGCAGCTTGCCATGCCACTCACACCAGCCCAGCATTTGCATGTGCAAAAAGCCATATACTGAAGTGCTGCTGTTGTGGTGGTGGCGGCGGCGGTGGTAGCAACCTCTCTCCCCCTTAACTCTTCAGTGTGTGGTCGAGCTGTTTGTGATTTGTTTAGGAGCTTTTTAAAGCGCTTCATCCACAGCCACCGTCTGCCTCTCTGTACACATACACATATTGACTGTTTTCTGACTCAAAAGACCCGCTCTGACCTGGGTGGTTTTCAGTCTCCTGGATTATATTGCTCCTCTGGGAGGTGTTTGAAAAAGTACGCAAGGCACAGTTTTCTGTCACGGTTTTTGCCCTCAGTGTTTGTCTTACTATTTCCATACTCTGATTCCATTTGGATGGAGACTAATTTAGAAACAGGCGGTTGGTTTTAAAGGTCATGGAGGGTATTTCAGGAGCACCTGCCCACAAAGACACACCTTTGAGCTAAGACCTGTTTTGTTATGTTTTTACATGAACTGTTCATTTTAAAATGTTTAAGAGAGGACAGGCCTACAGCAAATACAACAAACTGAATGTTTGACCATATTTCAACATGAAGAGGCTGAAAAAAGACTCTTAAAAGGTAAAAAGCATTGCAACAGTCAAGGTCATGGCAGTTTACTTGAATCTCTGACCTACACAGCAGTGTTTTAGAATGAATAAATGATAAAAGAGTAACATATTCAAAGACACTGTGTGGTCTTTGTAATGTTTTTTTCTAAGCTTCACTGGAAGTGGAATATGATGGGGTTTGTATCCATCATCTTCCAACAGCTTCCCTCACTAATGCTGAAGGACATGTCATTTCTGCATCATTTGCAGACATGTTGGTTATATACATGATTTTCATCTCTAGGTATGAATATTTGTGTTGTAACAGGTAAGATAAAAATATAATGATAATGTTGAACAGACTGTTGTGGCCCTGAAGAAATTATACATTTCCACTGCAATTGAACTTTGTTAGAAACATTTAATATAGGCTTCTGCAAAATATAGAACATGGGCTCAACTGTTTTAAGAACACTAAAAGGCAATCAGTTGAAACTATTTAAACTGAACATAATTTTGGGTTTCACTGAATTTTAACTTTGTTGGAAACAGTTGATATAAAGGTTAAGTATGCAAATCAACAAAATAAACACAGCTCTAATTATTTGTAGATGCTTTAAGGTGGAAACAATTGAAGTACAAATATCTGGCCGTTGCTAATAAACACACAGGTAGTTCCAACAAAACAGTCTGAAGATGATGAGAAGTAGTGTGTGATCATGGGATTTGTAGTTTTTACTATCATTTCCAATATAAATTAAATGCAACTTGCAAAAAAAAAAAAATCATATTTACAGATGAGGTAATCTATGAAATGCTTATTTACGTAACTATATATACACACACACACACACACACACACACACACACACACACACGCACACACACACACACACAAAATTCTACTGAAATTATAGCAACTACCATATAATGCCACTGACAAAAAATTATGGATTTATTATAATATACTGTGCCTGGGCGTGCCCTCACGTCCAAATCACAAACTGAATTAAGATGATGAAGCACCAGAAGGAGCCTTGCTGAGTCTTTCTTTCAACTTATGTGAAAGTGCAGATGTCAAAGTAATACTTTGAAGTTAATTGCGCTGAATAGCCAGGAAAAACAAGACTTATGAGACACACAATAAAAACATTATTTTTGGTAATAATGACAACAGGTTTGGTGCGTGTTTGGTGCAGGAAGAGATGCTAAAAGCTTGCTTTTAAGGGAAGTGCTTGCAAAAAAAAAATGATGTAGCATCTTGTGACACCTGACTGTTGTAATAAATAGTTGTATATAGTTTTCTGAGTAGTAAAAGCAGTTCATTGATCATGTTTGCCCATCATATTGTGACACCTGATTTTTTGTAAATAGTCATTTATAGCTTTGTTATTTCCAAAATTTGGGATTATTTTTCTGAAGATTTCAATTTATGAATTTATTTAAGTCATAATAATGGTTTGCTCAACATGTTTTTGGTGAAAAATATTAAAGAATCTAAGTGTTTCCTACTCAAATTTCATGTTTTTTGTGAGTTCAGTGTGTAAATACAGCATGTCAAATGAAAAAAAAAAACAAAAAAAAAAAAAAAAAAAGTAAAGTAACAAAGGCAAGGTTGTGCTGAAACTTAAAAAAAAGATACCAAACATGGCAAAGTAAACAGTTTTTTAATGAGATGGTCAAAATGCACTCAGAGTCCTAAAGGCTACCATAAAAATGCCAGGCTGTTGTGAAACACTAAATGTGTCTCTGTGCTTATGTCTTGCATTCTGACAATATTTCTAATATTTTCACCTGACAGCAGTATTATGCAGGTTAATAAAGCACTGGTTGGCCTTGTGCGTAATGGGGCATCTCCCTGAAGAGATCTGACTAGTACAAAAACCACTCCTCCTCTGTGTAAACAGACCATTCAAATACTGGTTTAATTAAATTTCCTTTTATGATAATTATTTCATCTGGGCCAATAAATAGTAATTTTTGCTCTGCTATTTTTCCTCAGTGTAACCCCAATATTATTTCTGCCGTTTAGTTTGAGCTGAAACGGGGCAAACAGGATGAGCACGTCATTAACGCCATGCGTCGACATACGGCAACTGGGAGAAAAGCATCCAGTCCTTTAATAAGTAATGACTGCCCGAGATCACAGGAACCTTACAGTACAACAAAACAAGTTAAGCACAAGCTTTGATAATGACTGTTAATAATTCAATATGTGTAATTATTGCTTTACAGGAAAGCACAACGGTGGCGACTTGCTGTAGGGATGTTGGTAGCAATTAAAGACAAGAAGGATTGAGGTCAGCAGATCAAGGAGATGGAGCCAAGGAGCTGTTGTTGAGTTGATGGATATGGACCTTACAGGTGCTTTTCCAAAAACTCTAATATGTTCAATTCTCACAGAGATAAGGTTGGTATACTACTGAACACTTGGAACTAAATTTATGGGGAATTCTGCTACAAATTTGCCGGAATATAATTTTGCTATTTTTCCTTTTTCCAATCTGGAAAAGTGTAACCCTCAAAGACCCAAACAGCCACAGACAACTGAAACCACCTACTGTTTTAAAATGTTTATTAATTGTTGATACACTAATCTCATCAATACATGTAAATAATTGGTGTAAAATGCAGTTTGTCATCTTTTCATGGTCATCAGATATGATCCATTTAGATGTTCAGAGGCTCTGTAGCGAACGTGGAAACACTGTCATCTTCTACAACATTGATTCTCCAGTAAAAAAAGCATGGAGTTTGACAAATGACAGTGGATGGAGATACTTGGTTGTATGTTCAGTTATTGATATCTTTGTTGAAAAAGTCACTTTTTCTTTAGTTTTCTCTGTTTTCCTTCAACATCTACATTATCAGAAAATAAAATATAGAAAAATACCTGATATTTATTGAAAAAAATGCAAAATACCAAAGATAATATTACACTAAGTGGTGATAAATGACTTAAGAATGGTTAAATAGACAGACAAAATCTTCTGGGAACTGCCACAAAAGTAGCACTGGGTCTTTATGGGTTAATTTAGTAAATTCTAAACCAACAACTGAAAAAGTAAGCAGAGCTTACCAATACCTAGGCCTGGTCACAGAACACTGGGCCCCTCTTGCTCACTGACACTCTGCCTGTGAGTTAACTGTGAGTTAGACCCTACTGATGATGTGTTGTTGCAATAGTAATCCTGCTCTTTTAAAAGTTTTTTAAAAATTGTAAAAAATAAATAAATAAAGAGAGAGAGAGCGAGAGAGAGAGAGAGAGAGAGAGGCACATGTCTGTGAAAGTTGAAAAGAATTGGATGAACAGTTTCAGAGAAATTCAGCAATTTCTGTAAAGTAATATGGTGTATACACAGGAAAAATTATTGAGCATTTTTTCCAGAGTCAAAAGTATTTTCCTCAAAAAGAGTACATTTGGCTTTATATTGATTTTAGAGAGTTCTGCCCAAAGAGTAACTTTTACTCTTTTTAAAGAGAGACCAAACGTTAACTGAGTAGAGCAAAATTTTCTTCAATTTGAGTAAATTTTACTCAAGCAAATTTCCTGTGATGGGGTATTGCCATGTCTACACTTTCACATGCATATGAAATATGTAAATCTACAATGAAGTGTTTAATGGTTTGTGACTCTTTCAGCTCAATGTGTAACAGTAAATGTGTGTCCATTTAGCTGTTTTGATGCTCACTCAATTTGTGCCTAAAAAGTGGCAATGCAATCAAAATACACTTACTGAATACATGTTGTTTTCACATATTAGATGGAAAAACAAAATGCCACAATGTACATAGAGCTGCAGAGACAAACATTAGACAAAAGCTTTTACAAAAGTATTATGACACAATATGAGTGAGACGGGTCACAATTTGATCAACAGATCAGATGGGCAAAGATAAAACCAGCTTTAACTTTTTGGAAAAAATGTTTAAACTTCTGGGTCAAAGAGCTCTGGTTCCATCTGTCACCTCCTCAATCAACAGTTCCAGTAATGTATAGCTGTAAGAACTACTGAATCAAATTCACTCAAAATTTACATTATCACAATTAGTGAAGTTCTTTCATATTTGTCAAGGTAATGGGACATGATAAATTGTATTTAATAAAGTTTTTAATACAAGTGTAAAGTTTAAATCTTTAATAAGTATTTAATAATTACAGTCAAATGGACAGTTAAAATTAGAGCTGAAACAATTAGTTGACTCGAATTGACTGAATAATTATTCACTTACAATTTTCCTGAATCAAAGCTGTTTCCTTAATTTTACTGCCACTAAACATTTGTTCCACTGTTGTGTTTCCTCAGAACTAGAATCTTATCACCAGAAATAAAAACATCAGTTAATAATAAAGGTTTTGAAGGCAAAACACCTGCTCAAACAACAATAAATGTGTGAATGCTGAATCATATCCAGCTCTAATGAAGCTCTTGTTCAGTCCGTGGTTCATGTTCATGGTTTGACTGTTTCAGAGTGTATGCATTGTGTTAAATGCTGTCTTTGTTATATTTAACCCTTATATTGTGTTTGGGTCAAAATTGACGCGTTTTCAAGTTTAGGTATGTAAAAAGTACCACTTGCTTTTTTGTACTGGAATAAGGCTTCATCTAATCCTCAGACACAACTATTTTAATGCAACAAAATTAATTTTCACCATTTTAGTAAATTCTAGAGGTCTAAAAAAAAAAAAGTGACATTTGTGGTTTTTACGGGTCAAATATGACCCGGCAGAGAATACTGGTTGTTGTCTGCATCACCTAAAAGCTGTGGGCTGCTCTGTGGA
>JAPQRP010000010.1:2127704-2146875 GCA_037367295.1 Apogon hyalosoma | reverse complement strand
GATAGATAGATAGATAGATAGATAGATAGATAGATAGATAGATAGATAGATAGATAGATAGATAGATACTTTATTTATCCTTTATGGGAAATTATACTATAAATATACTATAATAACTGTACTCTGTCAATTATCATTTTATTAATGTCCTAATTCCAACCCTCCTCCTTTATCTGGGCTTGAGGACTGGCTAAAGTGACCCAAAAGAGACACTCCGGAGGAGTTACTTAGGTTATTTATTTATTTGTTTAGTTTTTATCTTCATTGTCTTTGGTTTGGTTTTTAACCTTACGGTCCACTTAGAAACCTACAAGTCATCAACATTTCTAATCATGACATTTTTATTTTTCTGTCTACATTAACAATCTAAAGGAACCAAAAAGAGATATTCAGTCCAGTGATTTGTTTTAGACAAAGAACAATAGGTGTTTTCATGCCAGAGTCTCCAAAAGTCTCCAGTAACACCAGAACAAGTTGACAGATATGTTGCTAGTCACTTTTTTGATAAAAGAGTCTTTAAAGGGGTCTGAAAAACAAAGTGACATGTTAGAAACACTGACTTTTACAGCTAGGCAGACAGACTGTGTGTTTTTCTGACTTTGATAGAGAAAATTAGTTTGTTATTTAGAGGAAAAATTTGTGTGTTTTAGTGTTTGAGTGACTTAAAGTTCCTTAAAGTTTCCAATTAATTTTAATAGTAGGTAAGTTTGTTGCTATGTGGTGTTTGAGAAAAAAAAGTTGCTATAGGGTAGTCTGAAAAGTTGCTAAATCTTAGTAAAAAAGAGTTAAGTTGGCATTAATGAATGGGATATGGCAAGAAAGATTTCCTGTACCTAAAGGAGGTATTTGTGATGTTTCTTGTTTAAAAATCTGAAATTAACCAAATTAATATTAGAATGTGAAGGAAAAACAATTTTAACAATTTAAGGTGTCACTAGATTGTATTCCACAGATATCGACACCTGTTCACCAGTTACCTGCTTTGTCCAGATGTTTTGATGCCTCCTTGCAACAATAACCACTTCCATGTGTGCGCAATTACACATCCAAACCGTTTGCACCTCCCTTTGAGACGTGTTAAATGTCAACACAGTTTCTGAGCAAAATTGTTTTCAGGTTTGATAAATCACTTTGCATGTGCTAAATTAATATATTTACATCATTTTCTCCTCCCAGCACACGCACAATTGCGTGTAAATGCCCCATATTGCATATTCATTGTGGTAAAAGTACTAACTGGATGCAGATGTGCTATTTTGCACCTTTGAAAGACGCAACCCGTGTGCACTGTTAGTAAATCAGTTAGTAATTTTTTTTTGCGTGTGCTATGACTTTGCACGTTTTAATACATGCAATCCTTTAGTAGATCCGGCCCTATGTACATAATACTGTCCGTTTTCCAGGAGCTTTCAGATGCAAACCCAGATGGAGCGTATGGAGGAGTACCACCGGGAACTGTGGAGGTACTTTTGAGATTTGAAGAGAATAATTCCCATAAATAGTAGAACTTTTCCAAGAGTGATTGTGTGAGTTACTGAACAACTACCCTTCTCAATATCAACATTAGTATCCACGTTAGTTATGCCTTCTCTGTCATTGCCATGTTTGTAATTATTATTATTATTTTTATTATTATTATTATTGTTGACTTTCTTCTTCTTCTCAAAAAACTTTACTCTTCTTCATGGTATTTGGTCAGAATGTTAATTAAGAGCTATGCCCTCTGGTGGATTGATTGAGAAATGCTCACTCCAACGCAATGGATGCATGGAAGTATGAAGGCAGTAACGCTTGACGAAGAATCGGACATACCTAATTACGTATGTAAAGCAAGCACAAACGAGCCCTTAGTATTACTTTGGCTCATGCCGAATAGCAGTAAAAATTACACTAGATAGAGTATTTGATTGCACCTAGGGAGCTCTGCTCTCATACATTGGAAACACCACAACATCTTTGTGGCACATGATGAGAATGGCAAGGAGGGTACCGTTAATTGCATCAGTCCCTATTGACAAGAACAAAAAAGTGACTCTTTAATCGCTCTGAAAAAATTTACTTATGTGAATACTACCCTGCTACCTGGTCCATAAAGGAGCTTAACAGATTCACAAAACACTGACAATACTGTCATACTGTTAATGTTACTATTTGTAATGACGCTACTACCCACCACTGGTGACTATTTAAACCCCAAAAGAGACAAACTTCTGCCCCTTTCTGGTTGTGCTCCATGAGACCTTATTTCAGACAAAATTGTGAGACAAAAGAGTGACTTTTTTTTAAAGCGTTACAATTACGCCATTATTTACACATATGATGCATATCAGTTTCACTCTTAAAGACCCACAAGATTTTTTGCCATAACTTCCAAATGATTTTTTGTCTTTCTCAAGTGATTTATCACCATTTACTATAATATTATCCTCTGCATTTTGTATTTTAAGTGACAATCATGTGTTTTCCTATATTTTATTTAGTGATCATGTAGATGACCAGTAAATAAGATCAAAAAGGACAAAGATAATAGTGGAATGTTAAAATCACGGATATAACCTATAACTATTGCTTTGGTAGTCAATGAAATAGTAACATAAACACACATACCATGTCAGTCAAAACAGCACCTGATGTTTGGGTGCCAGCTGAGTTCTTGTTAGCCACCATCTGGCTCATTATCTTCCTCCTATTCCCTGTTGGAGCCTCTAAGTGTCCCAAACATGGACAGTACAGTACATTATTTCATGTTAAAACCCTCAACAAAACTGCTGAAAAATATGAATTAGCAGCCAACATCTGTATGTCTCTGTCAGGCTAAACTGAGAGTGAGCTGTGGCGCATTGTGCCACTAACTTGGCGTCATTTCCTCAGATTCTATACAGATTGCCAGTTATTAGATCATAATTAGCTGGCGCAGACTGTCTGTTTCAATATTATTACAGGAAGAGTAGGTTAAATGAATAGCTCATCATCTGCCCCGTATATCAGTCATGTTGTTTTAATGATCATAATTCCACCATTAAATCTTAATAATATGTCAAGATCATAAGGGAGACATGTCAATTTGTGGCTTGAATGAGAATTAAGCCACAGATTGCTGAAGTTGAGCCTGCTTCTTTCCTGGGAAGACTTGATTTTGTTAGCACTGTCCACACACAGCAGACACAGAGCTGTTTCTGACTCAGTCTGATACAAAAAATTAATTTCTAATCGCTGATTGATGAGCTGATCTGGGGCAGGAAAGAGCTTGAGGTAAATGTTTTCTACCTTTGGCATGTTCATGAAGTCATGTGATCATATGGTTCCTCTCCATGATATTCAGTTTGTTAGTCTCTTTAAAAGGTCCAACAGCTGTGTTCTTTTTTACTTTCACTTGTAATTTTCTTTAAAGAAGAAAATAGGTTCATCACCCCCCACACACACACATTCTGTTTGATGTTACTTACATTGCCAACATTACCCATAACAGATTACCTTTTTATTTTACCAACATTTTTTCCGCAATTTATTTACCTGTTGTCCTTAGATGTTGAAATTGCATGCGTTTTTCATGCTATTCTTACTTTACTTTTACTGTACATATTATATATTTCATATATTTTTCTTTTTACTGGTGTTGTAACCAAATAATTTCCTGTAAAGGATCGACAAAGTATCTATCTATCTGTCTGTCTGTCTGTCTGTCTGTCTAGATTGAAAATCATTTTTCAAAAAGTCCTGGCCAAGGTAGGCAGTAGCACAGTTGATCAACACAAACAACATGGACAGGGACAAAAAGGCAGAAAATGTCTATACGCTCACTTTTCTTCATTCCAACCATCACTTACTCCTATAAACTTTTAACCTTTCACACAAACATTACAAATATTTGTCTTTGTTTTTTCAGTGGTGTATTAGTTCCATCTTAAGTTGTTAATAAGTAAATTAAATACAAATTTGTCACAGACTGCAGTGCATATATTTTGTAGATGTTATTTGACTTGTTGGTTATTGTTTATATTTATAGATATTTTTATATATAGTTTTATACTGTTCTTATTGTTGTTTCTATATAGATATTTTACAAATAACATTTATCTATTCTTTTACCATCCTTTAATACTTTTTGTGCTTATTGTTTCAGCTGGTTCTAGAATAAACAACAAATTGTCATTCATACATCTTTTTGACATTTAAACTTTTTTTGCCTCTTTAAATAACTGTTTAATCAAATCAAACAAAATAACTGATAGATTAATGTATTACAAAAAACTAATTAATGGCTTCAGTTGTACTTAGAAGCAGGTTTACATACAAAAAATAATTGACTCCTAGCATAAAAAAACTACACAAATTCCATTAATGCAGAATGTATATATCTTTAAGGTGTTTACATATATTCTTAATATAGAATTTTTCTTTTTTTAATTAGTCTTTAGTTTTTCAAGTTAATGGTGGCTAGTGTTGCTGGGGGAAAGTAAATGGCTTTTTG
Source organism: Apogon hyalosoma (assembly GCA_037367295.1). Classification (NCBI taxonomy): domain Eukaryota; kingdom Metazoa; phylum Chordata; class Actinopteri; order Kurtiformes; family Apogonidae; genus Apogon; species Apogon hyalosoma. The sequence continues at coordinate 2,142,404 of JAPQRP010000010.1, read as the reverse complement.
TGGAAAAAATGACCCATGTTCTCTATATGAGTGTTCAGGCTGACATAATAACTGAAAGTCTTAGTCTTAGCCTATCAAATCCAATCTATAAAACACTCCAGCCTACATTGTTTATGATAGCGTATCATCCTCCTGGTCCATACACTGAACTTTTATCAGAGTTTGCTGAGTTCCTAGCCACTCCAGTCCTTAAAACAGATAAAGTAATTATTGTTGGAGACTTCAATGTTCATGTACACGATGATAATGACAGCCTCAGTAATGCATTTATGTTATTACTAGAGTCAATAGGCTTTAGTCAGTGTGTTCACAAACCCACTCACTGTTTCAATCACACCCTTGACTTCCACTATGTGGTACTGGCTTGACTTGACTTGACTCAGCCCTTTTGCCTTTCCACTGTATAAAAGAACCTGGAATCTGGTACCTGGTACTAGTTTTTTGGTATCTGCTCCACCGAAGTTCCAGAACAGGGGAAGAGATACTAAAATGTGATGTGTGAACGTTGCAGACCACTGATTAGTTGGAGAGTTGTCTCTGTATCACTGCATCATCAATGTGCGACATTTAAAAAAAAAAAAAACTGATTCAGAAGTTTACAGTAAATATATCGGTGTAACAGAATAACTCCCACCTCTGGACAACTTCCCTCCGGGGGGGAGTTATCCTGTTACAATGGTAGGTTAATCCACATGATGGCAGCCTGCAAAACTACACCGTGGTCAGTTGAGGAGGTTCAGACATTTCTGTCCTTGGTGGCCAACGAAAAAATTCAGTGTGAGCTTGATGGGGCAACAAGTGTTACCTGTTACACACAAACATACTTCCTGATTCTGAAGTTTGGCTCCTCATCTAAATGAATTGTGACCACCCATTTCTTCTTCTCAACTAAATCTGAATGAAAACCATGAAAACTTAAATATAGTTGCCTTTGTTTATTCGATGTACATTGAGGCACACAGCAGTGACACTTCAATGTGGCCTCAGCCACTGTTGACAAGTAGACTAGAAGAAATGACACAAAGTCAGTCATTTCAAACTGTTTCTGGGTCATGTGTAAAAAAAAAACCCTATTTCACAGATTACAGAGTTCAAAGCAAACTTTAGTGGGCTGCTAGCCGGACATCAGTTTTACTGCAATCATCTGTTCTTACCAGCCAGATTGCCATGAGAAAAAGTTAGTGAAGATTAGCAAATTGATGCTGCGTAGCGCTCATGAACCCTTGGGATCAAGCATTATGTGTTCCCGTAATCTGGAGGCATGGCTTTGGGGGGAAGTCGAAAGAAAGGGGTTTGGACTTTTGAAATTGTTTATTTTCAAAATGTAGCTTGCTCGAACCATTTTTCCAGGATCTCCTTTCCTACCTTGAATTCTCATACTTGCCAATTAAAGTAACATACCTGAAAACTGGAGAGAATGTGGCGTTCTCCTAAACTAATAGAACACCATTCAGCCTGGCAGGAGAGTCTAAATAAATACAGGAGGGCACTTTGTTCTGCTAGAGTGGTTTATTATTCATCATTAATAGAGGAAAATAAGAACAATCATACGTGTCTTTTCAGTACTGTAGCCAGACTGACACAGAACCACAGTGCATATTGGCCTATTATTCCTGTAACACTCCATAGCAATGATTTTATGAACTTCTTCTATTATAAGATTTTGCTCATCAGAGATAAAATTAATGGCCTCCTGTCCTCTGCAAATTCAAGATTCAAGAATGTTTATTATCATTATGTGCACATAATGAAATTTTTCTTAGAGGTAGTTCTTGGCTAGATACAATAACAAGAGAAAATAATAATAATAATAAATAATATAAAAACACTCAAGAATATGTACATCAATATGAGAGACACTAAGGAATTAGTGTATCAAGACTATGTACAATGTATAGAAAGAAATGTAAAATACAGTATGTACAGTCCAGTGCAGTAACAGTGCAAACAGCATGTGCTGGTAGGATGCAATTGTGTGCAATATTGTATACAATAAGGCACTAATGTGCAAATGAATCACAGTCCCAGAAAAGTTGGAGAGGGCAGCTCAGTGCAGGACCCAGTGTGATGGGGGTAGGGGAGGGGTGGGTACGTGTCAGGGGGAGGGGATGTGTGTATGTGTGACTGTAGCAGGAGAGATGGCTTTCACAGCTCTGAGGAAAAAGCTGTTTCTGACTCTGATGGTGTTAGTTTTTATGGTTTTGTACCATTTCCCAGAACAAAGTGGTACAAACAGTCCATTGCGTGGGTGGGAGGGATCTGCTGCAATGTGCCTGGCCTTCTGGACATGACTAGCATATATAGCGTCTAGATCTGATAGGCGACAACCCATGATTCCCTGAGCTGTTCTCACCACCTGGGCCAAATCCTTTCTGTTCTGTGGAGCTGCCATACCACACTGTACAACTGAGACAGGCGATGCTCTCAACTGTGGCTCTGTAAAGGTTGGTGAGCAGCTGAGAGGAGAGTCTGGCTTCCTTCAGCCTCCTGAGGAAGAAGAGTCATTGTTGAGCATTCTTCACCAGGTGTGAAGTGTTCAAAGATCAGGACAGGTCAGATGAGGTGTGGATACCCAGGAATTTGATGTTGTCCACATGTTCCACCACCTTCCCATATATGTGGACAGGAATGTGTTCAGTTCTCCTGGACCTCTTGTAATCCACAATGACCTCCTTAGGCTTGCTGGTGTTCAGTACAAGGTTGTTTGTTGAACACCACTGTGTCAGGTGCTATAGCTCCTCTCTGTAGTGGGTCTCATCATTGTTTGATATGAGACCCACCATGGTGGTGTCATCCACAGACTTCACGAACCTGTTCGTGGAGTGGATGGCAGAACAGTCATGTGTGGAAGGTGAAGAAGATGGGGCTGAGCACACAGCCCCATGTTCAGGATCAGAGTGGATGATGTGATGTTTCCTATTCTCACCACCTGAGGCCAGTTGGTGAGAAAGTCCCTGATCCAGGAACACAATGATGCTGACAGTCCCAGGTTGTAGAGTTTCAGTGTCAGCTAGTCCAGGGAGGACAATATTAAATGCTGAACTGAAGTCCACAAATGGCATCCTAGCGTAGGTGTTAGGCTGCTGTAGGTGAGTCAGGGCTGTGTGAAGTACTAAGGAGACTCCAACCTCCATAGAATGGTTCCCTCTGTAGGCGAACTGCAGGCTGTCCAGGCCAGCAGGGATTATGTCCTTGATATGTTTATGGAGGATCCTCTCAAAGCACTTCATGATTACTAGGGTTAGAGTAACACGGCAGTAATCATCAAGGCAGGAAACAGCTGATATTTTAGGTACAGGCACAATGATGGAGGACTTCAGACAGGCAGGGACCATGGTAAGCCGCAGGAACAGGTTAAAGATGTCCAGAAAAACTCCTGCCAGCTGGTCAGCGCATGTTTTCAGTGTCCGGCCTGACACCTTATCTGGTCCTGCAGCTCTGTTGGTATTGATCCTCCTTAAGGTGGAGCTCACCTGGTGCAGCTGCAGAAGAAGAGGCTGATGCTACTCCTCCAGCCAGGGAAGATGTTCAGCCTCTCTGCTGCTTGGTGAGTTGAAGCCTGCAAAGAAGCTGTTCAAGAGTGGGGTCATGGCTAACCTGTTGGATGCTGTTCTTGTAGACCATTATGGTCCTGATGCCTTTCCACATGCTGTGTGGGTTGTTGTTTGTGAAGTGTCCTCAATGCACCGTTTGTACCTGTGTTTAGCCAGCTGGATGCATTTCTTCAGATCTGTCCGGGCCCTGCTGTAAGCCAGTCTATCACCTGACCTGTAGGTGGCATCCTGGGGTTTGAGCAGGGGCCATACTATACTTTCCACCCAAGGTTTCTGGTTTCGGAAAGCCCTGATGGTCCTTGGGGGTAGGACAGCATCAGGGCGGAACTGAACATAGGACAGGACAGATGCAGGGTCTGAATACTCCCCAGCTTGTGTGCTCAAAAAAACAGTCCTGTAATAGAGAGGAAACCTCCTCAGTCCAAACCTGAAATGCCCTGGTGGTGGGTTTTGTCCTGCAGTTCAGAGGTTTGTAGGTTGGGGTCAGCTCCACAGAGATGTGATCAGACATGCCCAGGTGTGGAGCTGCTACAGCCTCGTTTGCTCCTGGGATATTGCAGTAAACCTGATCCAGGATATTATTGTCTCTGCTGGGGAAGGTGATGAATTTGGGGAGAACAGCTTTTAATTCAACATGGTTAAAGTCCCCCACCGCAATCACAGCCGCCTCTGGTTAGCATCCATCTACCTGCTGACCAGGCAGTAAAGCTCCTCCAGTGCTAACTTCACAGTAACTCGTGGTGGTACATACAACAATAATAATAATAATAATAATAATAATAATAATAATAATAATAATAATACATTGCATTTATAAACCACTTTTCAGTCAGCAGAATCCCAAAGTGCTACAGAGAGAGAAATAAATATATAAATACTAAAATAAAATAAAATAAAATACTATATCAGGAAAAAAAGACTGAGCAAATAAAACAAGGCAATGGTGGGCCATAAAAAGCCTGTCTAAACAGGAATGTTTTTAGTCCCTTTTTGAAGGCGTGCAGTGACTGTGGAACTCTGAGGTGGTCAGGGAGGGAGTTCCAGATACGGGGGGCAGCAGAGGAGAAGGCCTGATCTCCCATGAAACAGAGTTGACTATTGAACCATTTGGTTTTATGGATTGCTTTTCTCCCATAGAGATCAGTCAGCTAATTTCGATAGTCTCTTCATCTAAATTATTTACCTGTCTCTTAGACCTAAACCCTAAAAAGCTCATTAAAAATGCTTTACCTTTATTTAGCAGCCACCTCCTTCATATGATTAACTTGTCATTATCAACAGGCTATGTACCAAGGTGCTTTAAAGTAGCTGTAATCAACCTCTTCTTAAAAAGCCCAGCCTTGACCCTGCATTGTTATCTAACTATAGACCCATATTGAATCTTCCAGTCATATCTAAGATTCTGGAGAAAATAGTAGTACAGTAGTAGTATTCCACTTTTAATACTTGTACTTGTAGTAGTAGTATTGACACTTATGAACATATGTTCTAGCTATTGGTATCTAAACTAGCACCAGCTGTTCTACTTTTTAACAGTTCAAGTTCATCCATGTGCATCCATTTGTCTCCCCCTACGTCTCCCCTTTCGAGGAAAGGTCCTGCACTATCTATACTATCTGCACTATAACCCCAAGTGGACGATTAAAGGCAGAGTTATCAATATTTCGAAACTACGACAAAGTGACGAGATGGAAGAGTTTGCTGAAGAACTACACCAGCTGCATGCTCTATCATGGTGACATACGAAAGCAACCACCTCGCTAGCATGATGGTAGTAAAACCAAAGGAAGGTGAACCAACCCATGTCATGCCCCTCAACTGTGCCAAGCGGATGGGCAAGAAATCCTACGAAGGCCCTCCAATCACTTTCAGTGAACGGCACTCAGGTTTTCTGCACTCAGGGAACCGGTACAGGCCTCACACAGTAATATGGACTGCAGAGTTTTCCTCAGAGGATGAAGCAGATGATGAAGAAGAGGATGAAGAAGAAAAGACAGACGGACAAAGGTCAAAGTCATGGAATCAAGATCAAAAGCCCCTGAAGCAAAAATCTCTTCCACCAATGGCCAACCTAGGCCTGTTTTATCCTCGATGTGACACAGAGGGACCCTATGCAGAAGTGGGCCAGGAGTTAAAAGAGGCAGCAAAGGCAACCCCCATCCAACTTCAGCCGCCTCTGCTACACACAACAATGGATCCGTCAAGGCCCTGTTCATCGAGATCCCAAGAGCCAGTCCAATACACTATCCTCAGCGGGTTGATTCAGACAGAAATGTATACGACACAACAGGAGATAAAGAACCTGCAAGAACAAGTAAGGGCGTTGACCAGTGTAATTTCCATGATGAACCAAGCAACGTCACAATGAGGTGACCGAAGGATTCCGATGTATTCTATGCCTAGACCAAGACATGTCGACAGCTTGGAATCCTCTGACGGCGAGGGTACACGTAAACCACAAGACCCACGGAGAAGGAAAAAACAAGAAGGTGTCAAGGAAACACTGGAAGGGGAGAAGCAACAAAATAAGGAGCTCCACATACAACGAGGATTCAGCCACGAAAATTCCACCGGCCTAGACCCCTTTACATCGGCAGCAACAGCATCAGCACCAGCACCACAATTCATGACAGGAGGGTTTTCTGGGATGGTGGATGAGCAACAGGTTGAAAGGGCATACATAAAAAGAGACTTGAACACATTTCTTGAACCTGAACTGTACAATGAAGAGGACAGACCTGCTGCTGTGGTAGAAGCACCTGTGGGAAAAGCCTACCCTCTCAGAATGACTGTGGATAATACAAACATCTACCTGTCATTTGCTTTGAAGGACATTGATAGCTTGATGCTGAATATGCCAAAACTCACCCAAAGTGCACCAGCATTCTTCAGATCTCTCACCTCATTGACTGCCCAAGATAATCTGTGTTGGGGTGATGTGGCTGCAGTAATCACAAGAGACTATCAGATGGAGCAACAGCAGACAAAGCCCGGTTAGAAGTGTCCAAATACATCGGCTTTCCAATCAAAACCATGACACCATACAACACGATAAAAGCTCAACTGCTGTACATTATGAAAGAAATGTATCCAACATGCATTCCCGAGGCTCTAATGGCCCTGCAGATGAAAGACGGAGAAGACTATTTTTCCTACAAACAAAGAGTAAAAGCCCTGTTCCATGATGCCACTGGAGAACCTGTATATCAAGGTACTGGAAGCACCATTCTCTTTTTTACCACCCTGGTTAAAGGCATGCCTATAGAAGTCAAAGCCCATCTTGCCAACATTGTGGGTTTGTATTCAAAGACAGTAGAAGACTTCGATGCACATTGTCAGCACATGTAGCCAAGTACTTGGAGGAGAAGCAGAATGAGAGTGATGACTTAAGCAAGATACAGGAGGCTACTCTAAGATTACAACTGAAGAAACTCAAGGATGAGATGGAAAGCAAGAACAAATCTACCCCCCTGATGGCAGTTGTGGCCAATGAAGGATTAGAGACGGCAGTCACAGACTCAGACCCAATACAGCAGCTCGCAGCAGCTATCAAACTGGCAATGGCTCAGGTAAACACACCACCTGCCCCACAACAAATAGTCCCAAACACCCCACTTCAAGCAGTCCTGCAGGCTTGGCAACCAGCTCCTATGTACAACAATGGAGGACGTGGGCGCTACAATTTTGCTAGAGGAAGAGGACCGAGAACCACTGGAAGAAGGCATGGGCAGAGGAACGCTCAAATCTCCCATAATCAATGCTGGCAGTGCTATGGTTTCAGACATTGGGCCAGAGACTGCTCACAAGGACTAAAACAAAGAGGATTGCAACCAAATGCAAGGCCGTACCAACCTTTCCAGTATAGTGCACCTGCGGGAGACACGATGCTTCAGATACAAATGCAACCGACACAAAACCAGTGCGGTATGAACCACAGAGACTACACCAATCCACAGTTTGCTGATTCTAACAGATACAGATACTCGTCAATAGGTTTCAACGTATCTGAAGCCTATTGACAAGGCTACAATGACTTTACAACCAGCTTCTGTTTGAGTACTGCGTGATGTAATTCCACGTAATGTTTCAAATCAGACCTGATAATGGTAGTCAATTCACAGCCACAATAGTACGGGATGTGTTGAAATAGGATTAACAGCTCACAAAAGTTAGGCAGTATTTACCATGCAGTTAGCCAAGGTGTTGTAGATGAATGAATGCAACTATAAATAGAAAACTGGCTGAGGTTTGGCAAACTTCAAATGTGGCAAGGTTATGGCTCTTCCTTTGTCCTTGATGGACATCAGGAACAGGGTGAACTGCAGCCCTAGTAACTGTCATGTGTCACTAGCTGAGAGAGAAATTCAAGAGTCCAAGGAGGCCAACAGATTGCACCTTCATCGAGGTCCAGGAAGAACATTGCCCGAGGCAACGATGGGTCATTGGCTGATGAGACCCTTTCACCCTACCTGGAACCCCCAGGAGCAGCAGAATGAAAAATGGGGGGAGTATTGTGATGATGATAATGATTTTGAATTTCTTGGATCTAAATGGTGGACAACCACATGTGTGCTAATCAGTTGTATTTGTGTTTCTGTTTTTGTTGTGCTTGTAGGCCTCTCTGGTGTCTCTCCGGGTTGCCAAATGGACATAAGGTGGAACCGAACTCTACTGGTCATCATGCAAGTCAAGACAACATGACTGCGGAGAATCGGCTTCATAATGTCGATTTCAATTCAGGTATGAGACAGGGAGGTAATCTGACTTCCTCTGACTCCAGACCACGACACAGACGTGGAATAGGTACATTTTCATACTCTGATCAAATACACACCCTCAAAATACAATGCACTAAAGGAATCCCATGTATTGCTTCTTTTGATGTTTGTCAAGTACATGCCTGCTCAGACCCCTGTGAAAACAAAGAATTTGACAAATTTTTGTGCGTAACCTCGGCGGCCCCGTTTCCTTCAGACTCTGACAAAGACACCTGCATATACACGTTGTTTTCTTGTTTTGAGTGTATTCGTTCAGTTGACGCTAACCAGAACCCTGTCCTCGTAACTAATTTAGGAACCTTCCCTGCATCTTACTGTACTACTTCTGTTAATGTGTCTACTTTGCCTTTCTATCGACACCATTTCTTTAATCAAACCATAGCCAGATCCGAAATCTGGTGGATCTGTGGGGATCTGACTTTGAGAGCCATCCTCCCCAGATATTGGACTGGTGAATGTGCCCCTGCATTAATACTTCTACCTTTTACTGTTGCACCAATGTCCCCAAACAATTTCAAACCAGTTCTGCCTGCTCATGCATATCTCTCTCTCTCTCTCTCTTCCTATACCCTCTCCCTTTAACCCCAACTTGTCAAGGCAGACGACCATTCTCCAGGAGTCAGGGTCTACTCAAGGTTTCTGCCTGTTAAAAGGAAGTTTCTCCTCGCCGCTGTCACCAAGTGTTTGCTCCTAGAGGATTCTGTTATTCTGTTCTGTAAATTGTTCTGTTTCGACCGGCTCTATATGTAAGGTGTCATGAGATAATGTTTGTTATGGTTTGGTGTTATATAAATAAAATTTGATTGATTGATTGATAATGGATGAATGCTGCTAGGACTTGCATAAGTTTAGAAATGGAGTCAGCTAATGTAACATATGACCAACTCCCAGCATACTCCAAATAACATTTATAGACCTCTGACATATTTTTATTCTTTGGAAAAAAAGAAAACAAGATAATGTAAAAGTCTGTATTTTTGAACATCCAACATTTGTTGTTGTATCTGATTCTATACCTAAGCTAAGAGTAAGAGCACACTGGTTCTGCTGTAGAGAAGCAGGGGAGAGGCACTGAAAAATTTGGGTGTGAACATGAGTCTTTCTATGAGATCTGATATGTCCTCTGTATTGAAATCAAATAGAAATACAATTCTTTGTTCTTTGATTATTACTAATCAAACCCCACATTGTAAAAGTGTGTTGTTTTAAACATTAAAGCTCATTTTTAAGTTCTATCCTTATGTTGACACTAAAATGATGCCATTTTTTAAGCTGGGGACCATTTCTCAGAAGCCTCTTTGGCTCCTGTGTTGGAGTATCAGTTACAGCACATTAAACTTTGAAAGGCCTCCAAGGACCAAGAGTACAGGCATTTTTGGATGGACTTCTAGAATCTCTAAAAAATTCACCACTTTGAGGTATAAACCTGTATTCTAATCACTGTTCCCTCAAGGTTTTTTTTTGTTTGTGAGGTGAAGACAGTCAGTGCACACAGCTCCCAGCTAAGAATAGCTGCAGGAGAGAAGGAGAAAGCAGCAAAGTCAAGTAAGTGAGGCAACACGAAAGGGAAGGCAAGGGGAGCGAGAAGGACGACAAAGTAAAAGAAGACAGAGAGTGCAAGAGGAGGGGGAGGGAGAGGAAGTGGGCGACAGAGAAAAAAATAACACAGAGGGAGTGTGAATGAGACAATGGCTTTGTCATGGAGTCAAATGAAGTAAACATCATCAGTATGATGCAATTCAGTCTGGCCTAAACACGGCACTAGGACAATCAATCTAAATCAGCCATGTCTCTGAGGGGGTGGTGTGTGGACAGTATTAGGTGGTATCAGTGTGGTGACAGGATGTACCCTGCCCTGAGCTCACGGCTGAGGACAGAACCAGAGAAAACGCATCTATATACACTATCTATATACTATCCTGCATGTGCATGTTTGTGTGTGTCAGTGAGCCTATTGAATGTTAGCAGGCTGCAGTGTTAATAACAGAGCACTGTGTGTATTTTCAGGAAGCACAATTGCAGCTGGTTACTATACTGAAGGACAGAAGGCTGTGTGGAGTTAAATTGAAGGGGGAAAGGAAACTGTTAATTGTCACACTGTTAAGTGATGCCACTTCATTCTTCATGTCCTGCCTGTATCATGATAACCAGAATCAATTTGCAGAAAAAACTGCTTTGGAAATGGGTTGCAAGAGCTCAGCAAAGATACAGTAAAGACAGTAAACAAGGTTAAAAAAAAACAATTAAAAAAAAATACATGGAAAGAGTAATAAAAAGACATGTGCCCCTGTGGATTAACTGACACTCACTTAGACAAAGTGCATGAATGCAAAGTGTGTTTATACAAAAGTACAAAAAAATAAACCATACACCATACATTATTGATGATACATTACATTATTACATTACATTACATTATTATATACATTATGTGATATGGAGTTGTTAAAGCTACGCACAGCACTGGAAAAGAAACTATTGGTAGATGGAGAGGCAGAACATTTGATAGAACAATAGCATCTGCCGGACAGAAGAAGAACAAAAAGGCCAGTGCCAGGGTGACCAGTAGGGTCATTTACAAAACCTAAGGCATGGGACAGAAGCCTAGATCTGTACAAGATATCAAGATCTGGCAGGTCAGCACCAGTGGTCCTGTGGGTGGAACAGACGACTCTGTTTAGTGATTTTCGATCCTGTACAGTTAGATTACCAAACCACATTGTTAGCGAGAAGGTAAGGATACTTTCAATCACGCAATGATAGAAATTATCATGCAATGATAGAAATTTCACACAACGATAGAAATGTATGCAGCTGCATGTCTCATTACTTACAGGAAGCGCCTGCTCAAGGCTAAGAGAGTCCTGGGGATTTTTAGGGCCACACAATTGTAATAAAAAAAAAGTTGGAATTTTATGAGTCTGATACCACATCAAACAAGCAAGTTTTTGCTCCCATTTTAAGACTTAGGTTCAACATCCAAACATTTTGGGCACCATCTAACCCAAATGGATAAAACTGCAGCAGTTTAATTTTTATCTCAGTAATCTGACATATTTTTTTTCATGTCAGCATATTACCTGCCTTTCTGTTGTATTTATTATATACGTTAGTGTTATGTCCTACTTTCTTACTGACTTAAATGACTTTTCACTTAAATTGTGATTTCTTTAGAAGGCTTTGTTCTCAGCTTTTAGTTTATCTTATATCTGCTCTTGATTTTTACAAGTCTTGCACATAGATGTGGTAACAATAATTCTTTGAATATCCTGTGATTATATTTCTTAAATTGAAAACAGAAATTTTGTTTTACCGCTCATGTACGTAAACTTTTAAAGTAAGGGAAAGCCTTCAACACTGTATTCTGTATTAAATACAAACAGCACCTCTGCCTGCTTTTTTCAGGCTTGTTTGTTTTTCTTTCCATCCTTGCTATTCTCACCAAGTGACTATAAACTTACATCAAACTTAAAAATACCAGGTCAGTTCTGTTCTCAGTAATTTTATTTGGCTCTTGTGCAGCTGTAAATTTTTCATCCGTTAATTACATCTCAGGGGGAATCATAAACTGTACTGTTACCAATTGGTTTTGGGCTGCTGTTTTGAAGGCAGTAGTTTGAAATTGATTCATTGCCATATTGGCATTTTGGAACCAGAGGTGACAACTGCCGCGTTTCCACTACGTGGTACCGGCTCGACTCGACTTGACTCGGCCTTTTTGCATTTCCATTACGAAAAAGGACCTGGAATCTGGTATCCAGTACTAGTTTTTTGGTATCACCTCCGCTGAGGTTCCAAGCCATACTAAAATGTGACGTATAAACACTGCAGACCACTGACTGGTCAGACAGTTGTCTCTGTGACCCGCGGTTTTACAAAAAACAGATGCGGAAGTTGACAGTAAATATATTTGTAGGTTAAGCCACATGATGACAGCCCATAAAACTACACCATGGTCGGTCGAGGAGATTCAGTCTTTGGTGGCCGACATAAAAATTCAGTATGAGCTTGACAGGACAACATGCAACGAGCAAGTTTATCAGCAACTCTCTGAACAGACGACATGGAAGTAATGCACACTGTTATGACTACCAGGTACTCTAAAGTTGGAAGTATCCTGTAATGGAAATGGTCTCCAGGAATAGTGCCTGGTACTTGAGTTGAGTCAAGTTGAGTCGAGTCCAGCCAAATCGGGTCGAGCTGGTTCCATGTAGTGGAAACACGGCATATATTTGGACAAAAGGGGTGGAGCTATGGAAGCCCAAGGGGTCAGAGGTGAGCTAATGCAAAGCCACAACTAACCTCTGTTTTTAGCTTGCTAAAATCATGGTTCCCCTGTTCACTAATTATATTATATATAATTATAGTCTATTGTTTCACAGAATTTTTTTTTTTTTTTTTTTTTTTACTAAATGGATTCTATCAATTTTATGATTAGATAATATTATATTAGATTATAACATTGATGTCTAGTAATGTGTTTTGGAGTTTAGCACCACTTTATCATATCAGTATCATCATGTGCAAGTATACTGCAAATATGTGAAAAATGTATGTACGGAAAAAAGTAATTTAATAGCAAATACAATTTTACTGTTTCACTCTTATGTGTTTCTGCCTGTCTTTATGCACTTTGTTTTATGTATTTTGCTATGGTAAACACTGCAATTTCCCTATGGTGGGATCAATAGTTAGATCTTATCTGATCTGATCTTAAACCTCAGACTAAATTCAAATGTTATTGTTAAATTCAAATCAGACTTAGAGGAAAAAGTGACCTTTTCTACAAAATATGTTATTAACTGAACATAAAAACAAGTGTCTGCATCCACTGTCATTTATCAAACTACATGGGTTTTAGGGCAAATTAATGTTGTAGAAGATGATGGTGTTTCCATGTTCAATACAGAGCCTCTAAACGTCCAATTGGGTCATATCTGATGACCATGAAAAGATGACAAACTATATTCCCCTGAGTTATTTACATGTATTAATAGGATTAGTCGATCAGTAGTTATTAAAGGTTTTAGATTAGTAGGTGTATTTCCTTTATGGGTTAAAGACATCCAACATGCCTATTTGTACTTTTTGACTGCTCTCTTTCTGAAGTGGGTTGGATTCATTGTCATTGCAATCTACTTTTCAGAACACAAATAAATTTCCACAAATATGAAAAAACGTTTACCGGTGCTCCTTTATAAAGCTATCTCATTGCCATCTCTTATTGTTATTTCTGTCTATTTACATTTGACCCTTCTCTCCTTCGCTACATCATGAGCTACCAAGTTGGAGCTACTGATGGAGGTGGACACCTAAAATAGAGCACTGGCCAAAATAACAATGTTGTTTCACATGCTCTAATGCCAGTTGATCAATAGTAATTACCTACCTGTAGACCTAGCTAACAGAGACGCTCAGGCCCCTGGGGCTTTCACTATATCCAGCTCACAAACCATTCCCAGGTACCTCCATAGGACAGACCTTTTAATTGCTTTGTTCACTGTGAGTAATTGAGGGTTGGAGTGTGTTTGCCATGAGGAGTGTGACTTCACTTGGCCTCTGTCTAATTAATCCCGTCACACAAGCCTTCTGCCTTTAATTTTCACTTTGACTGCGACATTGTAAGGTGCGAAACACGAATACAACTGGAAATATAGGTTGGTAACTGTATACAGCATGCCGAGCCAGATGCACCACAAATGCTGCCATATGGGTCGGCAGAGAAGTGTTTCTGTGTGTTTTTCCTCACTGTGGAGCAACATATTGCATCTTTTTAGCCTTGCGACTGTCCCACTGTTCTGATTTAATCTCAACACTCGCCTGGTCCCAAACTAGATAACGGGGAACTGTATCAATATGGTTTCATTAGCATACTGATTAATCAACTGGTTAATTAGACAGATTTCCTATAGGCTGATTACGCCTTCCAGACTTCGTGGTGTGAAGACATATAGAGTGCATAAGTAATTTAATTATTGCAACTGTCAGATGAAGTGAGGTAAGAATTTTTGTGTGGCATGGCTCGCACAAAAGAAATTCTATGTGCTTGAGATAAGACAGAAGATATACTGAAAAAAAAAAACTACAGAAAGTAAGAAGTTTCATTCATGGCTGGTATAAACTGTGATACCAGGAGGATTCAGTGAGTCCTGTATGTGGTTACATTTAACCATCTTTTGAATGAATTGTTGTTTAAGATGAGAAATAACATATATTGTCAAGCAGTGTTTGGTATATGTATATATATATATATACACACACACACACACACACATATATATATATATATGTTAAGACATTAACAATCAAGGATGTCAAAATATTTAGTTCAGGTTCCACATACAGACCAATGTGATCTAAAGTGGATC
>JAPQRP010000010.1:2087473-2103426 GCA_037367295.1 Apogon hyalosoma | reverse complement strand
TGACCTTTGACCTAGAGTCTTCAAATTTGGCCTTCAAGGTTCTGATGTCAATGCACATCAACAGTGAGAGCAAAAAAGAAGTTATATGCCAAACTGAGTATACAAGAATGAAAGGGAAATTCCTGATTTGCCCTATCTCCTATCATTGCAAAAACACATTTTTGGTGACCTTGACCTTTGACCTACATTCACCAAAATTGAATGGAATCTATTCTGGACCACCTCACACCTTTCCTGAAAATTTCATGGAAATTGGTCAGTATTATTTGCGGAAAGTTGCTGACAAATAAACACCAAAAAAAAAAAAAAAGCAAACCAAAAACAATACTCCTTGCCTCCCCTTCGGGGGGGTGGAGTAATAACAAAGTACAAAACAGTATATCCACTGTGGTATGAAGCTGGTTCATGACAAGAGCTCGACTTCAATGATGCAGCATTTGCAACAGAAACACCTGGTTTGCATTAGTCCAGAGAGGTGACACAATGTAAACATGTTAAATATGTTAGCATAATGAACACTCAGAATGCATTTAGTGGTCGCTAGTTAGGTCATTAACTTTAGCTCAAGAAAAAACTAAATGTTGCTGCATTACATTAATTCATGTTTTGTTGTAACTGTTGGTTAAGGTACTGACAGAACATCTGCTTCAACACTCAAAAGACGTAATATTCAGTATATGTAAACATTAGGGCTGTAGCGATACACTAATCTCACGATACAATGCAATACACAATATTCAGCTCACAATACGATATATATCACAATATTTGGCCAACGATGCGATTTGATACGATTCAGTTACACTTTTTCTGAAAGGGATAGAGTGATTTTTGTGACATCTTGTGAGTGTTCCATTGACTTGGATTGAATTACTTGAACTGAAAACTGAAAGCATTGATCAATTACACAATATATGGCTCTGACTGAACAGAGAGTCTACACCGTGCAAATGCTGGACAAAATAAATCAAAGATGTGATGAGAAAATTAGTTTGATTTATTGAAACAGTTCAAACTATGGCTTACAAGCCTTTGAAAAGAGCAGCATCATAAGTGGACAAAAGTGACAGTGTTTCCTGTGGATTTGATCTGTTGGTGTGGCTGTGTGTGTATGTGTGTGTGTGGGGGGTACACGCGCGTGTGCTATTCAATATGGGTGGGGGGGGCGGGTATGACTCGACCGGTTTCGTACTTATAATACTGTAGGGTATGGGGCAATGCAGACCGTGCCAACTGCAGAGGTGGAAGTGAAACCTAATGCTCATTTATGCGCTAATGCGACGGTGACGATTTGTTTGTATGAAGTGTATGGTTTGGTGGCAATGATTCCACCGTGGCACTGTGTTGCTTTCCTTCTTTCTAAAGCTGAAGTGCTCCCACACATCTGCGTATAAGTATGAAGGTGTTGGATTAATATTCGCCACCGTTCTCCTGAATCTCTGAGCTCTGACTGTGTAAACAGGAAGAGGAAGATGTCGGCGTCTGTGTACAGACAGTATCTAGACGGTAACTTGTAGAACTGCTCTACAGCGACACTAGTGGCTGGATGACCTAATCGCTCTTCCTGCAAAGCGAACGGGGGAAATGGGCGGCGAGCAGAGTACCAGATGGAACAGGGGGATTTGAATAGGGCTTAATGTATCGATACTTGAGGCTGAAAAATCAATACTTTCTGGGGAAACAAAATATCTATCTATCTATCTATCTATGCAATCTGTTTACCTTTGGATCTCAACTCCTTTAAATATCATGGCTTAACTTAATCACTAAATGCATCACGTCATTATTTACCATAACTTTCCAGACTTCTTAAATGTTGCTGTTGTTTGTATGCATGGAAAAATAGTGGCTGAGGTAGTTTAATCATATCATTTCAGTATTTCAAACTGCAATGGTAAATATATTACAATTTCATGCATGTAGATGGTAACTCTGACCCACTTTCCAGCAGAGTGGGTGGCAGTAATGAACCTTAAATGCCAGTTAAACAATTAAAAGAGGCAGATACTCGTGATGCAATGTGGAATCCTTTGCATGTTACTACTGATCCAGACTATGTGTGCACCAAAATACAACTTTGTCACCCTTATCAAGATGGCAGCAGTCGCTGGGATTTAAAGAAAATGAATGGTAATGCATTACCCAGAAAGCTAATAGTAGCTAAGTTTAGCTACTGAGCTAATAGCAGTTCATCAGTTTAATCAGAGAAAAATCAGAAACTAAGTTCAAATTATTTATTTCTATTATAATTACAACTCTATGCCTTATCTTTATTCTAGTACATCTATTGCTGTGTCACATAATCATTATTATGGTCCACTGTTCTATGTGACAAAGTTAAATCAAATTAATAAAGAACATACAGCTACACTAGCACTAGCATCACAGGGATCAAAGAAAATCATTAATTTATTTAATACATAATATACATGATCTATTTGACCACTAGTATTATTAAATAATCTGGAAGAATATATTTTGCAGTAAGAGTGACCAGAATGGTACTCACACTCATGTAGATTAAAGTGTGTCTGGTATGGATCAGGCAGCCACACACATAAATTCAGCAGCTTACTGCGAAAACTGGCCCATCTATTGTGTCAGCTGGGCATTTGTGCAATTTGGCATACTTGGCTAAATTTCAGTTGGTCTCTTACTATAAGCTGCTTTTTGTCATAATGGCTACATAATGAGTAGATAGAGTAGATAGGCTCAAAAAACTGCCAATCTCTGTGTCATGAGTAGGTTTATGTCAAGGAAATAATTTAAATCTGGATGTTTGGACAACCACTTCCTGTCTAGAAGGCTTTCTATTAAGAAAAGAGTGAATTTGCAGTGTTTGGTGGACATTAGTTGGTGGCTGATTCAGTGCATAATTAAATGTATTCCTGTTTATGTCCTTTTGTTTCATTTTAGTTGAAGAACACAACCACACATGCCACATTAATCTCAATGAACCATATGCCTCTGTGATGAAGCATTTCTCCCTTATGTAAACCTCATTTATGAGGTAAAGAAGCATAAGCCCCTACTTTCACACAGGTAAAAATGTTTAAATATTCTTAAGTAAAGGTAACTGATCCCATCTGCAAATGTAGATGTTGACATACACAATATGCATTATAGTTTGTAACTATACATTTCCTTCCAGATAGCGTGCATTAAACACATATGACATTCTGTTTCACACATAACATAATGTTATGTATGTTATGCTATATTACATATACACATTACATTTCAAAGCAGTAACTGGTGTTCTATCTATGTCCTTTGCATTGTATATTATTCATTACCTTCTGCATGATTCCTTTCTCATAGTAGTAGCGCAATGATCGGCTGAGTTTGTCATAATTCATTGCTGGTCGATTCTTCTGTATACCCCACCGACGTGCCACCTTTGTCACATAAAGACAAATAGTGAAGGGAGTGTCATTAAATGTAACCAGAGAGCAGAATGCCAAAATACATTAATATCAAACTCACTTTGCAACATGTGTTGTATGTCGTGGCAGCTACTATGTTAAGCAAACTTATTAATCCATATTTTCCTAATAACAGTAATTAGAGTACGTCCAGCCTGACCAGGGATATGTTCATTAGGAGCTTGTCACACACCCAGCAGAGGAGGCAGCAGATGTTACAGCACCTGTCTACCAGACCACCCACCACCCAGCCTCGCAGTCCAAACCCACAACCCCACAGAGATCGCTTCAGCTGCTTTTCTGCACCCCTCCTCTCCCATTTTTTTTCTCCCTTCTCTCTCACCTACTCTTTTTGATCTCCTGACTATTTTTATTAAAAGAAAATCCAACATATGATTTTTTTTTCCTGCTGTTTTTCCTCGTCCTGATGACATACTACACCTGCCCTGTGCAAAGGCAGATCCTGCTTGCTAATGTTTGTCTGAGGTGTCCCAAAGCGAGTGCATTTGGTCACCTGATGGCATGAATGGGGCCTCCTGTTAGCTGCAGCTGGCCCTCGACTCCAGACACCATCGGGCTGGGTGGACGGTTGCCAGGTACCCCTCTATCACCTCCTTTCTACACTGCCACCCCCTGCCTGCACCCTGCATCCTCCTCCATCCTCCAATAGTGACTGTCCCCACTGTGTCTGATGTGGGCACCCACAGACCCAACCTCTGTTTCCATTTCAAAAGGACCAACCGTCAACATGGTTATATTTTTAGGAATATGTCCTGTGAAATATTTAACATGGCTATCCCACTCACTGGGTCATTTGGTTGTATGAAACAGATGGGTGTGACTGCACCAGTATAAGAGCAGTCAACACTAACGCTGTGTAATCTTTGGCATCATCTGGTTTTGCCTGCCTAACCTAATCATTGTCTATTTTGTTAACCCTATCCTTTGCTTTGACATCATATACTTTTACTAATTACTAATTCTGTTTTTGTACATTTGTTGTTCGATTTTGCCAAGTCAAACCCTACCCTACAATCTATCTTTGTCATATTCAGGAAATTTCTACCCCAAACCTCATTTTTGTCATTGTCTGATTTCTCCTGTTTAACTGTACCTTGAAATTTCAAGCAAAACTGTTTTTCTTTTTACTCCTGCACTATCAAATTCAGTTGTCTTCAGTGGCATGCACTGAAAAACTGCTTGGTAAAAGTGTTCAAGTAATGATGAATATTAGCTGTAGCTTATCACTTTTAGTAATAGTATTAGGCCATCTTTGGATTGCTGTGAATTGGTAAAACCCCCCAAAATTTACTTTGCAATGATGCAAAACAGACAAATTTGGTGAATCATCAAATATTTCTGTTTGTTTTTAATGCTGTTTACATATTTGCTATATATTCCAGTTGTATATATATTATGGCAAAGACTTAGAGAAGCATATGTCAGGATCATGCATGCAAATTAGAATATTGTACAATCTATATGGGACCATTTGGGCACAGAAAATGATAAAATGACTATGAAAGTCTCTGGAAGGTGTATACAAAATTATTACATAAACATCAAGACAGTTGACCCAAGAGAGTTGAAGATTTACTGAATCCAAATGGAGGTCACACTAAATACTGACTTTACGTGCACATATCTGAAGCTAATTTCTTGTTAGAAATAAAGACACACATCCATTTCAATCCTGCAAAAAAAAACAAGGTTAAAGGCTGCCTACAACTTTGCACAGTACTGTATGATGCATTGAATGATGTAATCTCATTTCTCAAATAAGATTACTTTTATAATGAAGAACATGCTTCCCAACATTATTTCCATTTCCACCTTCTAGAAACATTTTTTTTTCTTTACTGAAATTCCTTTTGTGCTGTATAATAATTTTTTTCAAGGCCTCTCACCTCCTCTGGCTCAATGAGTTTGAATTCCATACCACGACCGGTCCAGGCGATGAAATGGGAGTTGGACGGATCGTCCAGCAGAGCCACCAGGAACTGCCACAGCTGCAGTGAACCTCTGCGCTGGTACGACGGGCCCTCGCGGTACAGGCCTGTCTCTTGCTTTATGTCACCTACAGGACATAAAGCAATGTCAAGTAATGAAAGACTATCACTGCTTACTGGAAACTGCTTCATCATTGTAGTCATTCTTTAGGCTAAAATGCTGAACATTTGCTGGTTTCAGATGCTTAATTATTATATATGACTGACTATGGTTATGACTGACCATAGAAAAAAATCGTATCAGCATATCTTTACATTTTTACATGCGGCCATTTTTAGGAGCACTTTAATTTGCTATACATCAATCCAACCCTCATGTCCAAAATTTTAATAATGTGCATATAATAAGTCCATAATAAATTTTTTAAAAAATTGCTAAAAGAAAAAAGGGCACAAAACCACAACAAATGTTAAGTATTTTTTCACAGATTTTTCTGAATACAGGTATGTCACAGCTGTATCCCTTAAAATTGTAAATGTAAAAAAGATGGCAAAAAAATCCTTTCAAACCACAAAAAATGCATTTTGAATTGTAGAATGGCTAAAAATTTTGAGATACACATTAAAAAAAAAATCCTAACAAAAAATGAAAATTAAACTGCAAATTGTGAACATTTGCAGGACAGCATGTGCATCAAAATGAAAAATTTACAAGTGTAATCAAATGTCTAGATGTGCCAGATACTTATGAGCATAAATGTCTTAGTATAAAACCATGTTTATTCATAAAAATTGCAAGAATTGCAATGCACAATAAGCATTTATTGCTGAAAAACTACATTTTCTGGAAAAATGATGTCACTTCCTGTTGTTGTGGGTAGACGCATAAAGCAACATAATGTGCCCGCACTAAAAAACCCTCGGCCTTCAGTCCATGCCAAAGTTTTTGCACATACAGACTGACAAATGGATGGATGGACAGACGATGAACTGATGACAATACTGTGTGGCAAGGGCCAAGGGTAAAAACCACAGGATAGTTCATATAAGGAGCAAGATTATGTGTATTCCAACCTAATGCTTGCAACACCAGATCAGATCTATAAACCACCTGCTGTCTGGATTATACCGGTTTCATTGTGTGCACTTTTTGCAGGATATCTGCAAACCCATCAGTGGAAGGAAACAGCCCTCTGATACATGCTGAATGCATAATATGCAAGTGTAACTCCTCCAATTTTAAATGCAAAAAGAATTACTGCTCTGTCTTATGGTGGTTCAGTTCTACTGATATGCAACTCAGAGGGCAGACACTCCATGTTGTTAGATAAGGTTAAAACTAATTTTTACACCATTTTAAATTTAAAACCTGGTTGTGGCTGGTTGGTATGGCACAGAGGCTCATTCAAGACATTATCTTTATTAAAACACAGGATGGCCATTTTACACCACATTTATTTGTGTAGACGTGACCCCTGAAAAATCCATTGGCCAATAATTCCTGCCAAAACTAATACTTCCTTTCTTTGCTGATTATTCTCATGATTAATCAACTTGTTATTTGTTTTAGAAAATGTCTTATAATGTCAATAAACTTTTCCCCAAGTCCAAGATTATGTCAAATGTCTTGTTTGGTGCAAAACCAAATATTGTTGTAGAGGTGTAAGGAAACCAACCAATATTTAATATTGATAATATAGAATTTCAAATATTTTAAAATGTTACTATTCCAGCCAACTGTCAAACCCTACCAAGTTAATTAGTACTTGTAATCAAGAGAATAGATTGGCACAGATGATCAGTAGCAATAATTACAGACAAAATAATAACAGATACATGTACTGTATTATGTTTCTCAAAAAATATTGACTGGAATACAATGAAATCATGTTGGCGGGACTCACCTTCAACCTTTTCAGGCACCACACAGGTGTCATCGTAGAAATGCCTTGCCACTTTGTCAAACATACACCCTGGAAAAAATTTAGAGATGAGGCGATTGGTACTCAGTGAAAAGCAAGAATGCACCATCACAACATCCATACGTATCATCGTAGGTACCTTCAGTCCTGTTAGCGTGAGCCAGATAGCCGTCTTGCCGTAAGTAGACAGAATGGCAGCTAGGCACTTCTGCTGAAAGCCAGGCAAGAATGGAAGAGTGGGTGTTAAAGGACCCGAAGGCAGCATTAAGAACACTATCTCAGTTATCTGAGAGCAGTCAAAGCCTGTTCACTCAATGCACCACTGGCTCTGATTAAAGAATATGCCCTCCAGCGCAGGCTTCGCAATGGCTCCCAGCCACAGGCGAACCCACTATATCACGCTGCTAATACACGCTCCGAGCTCCAAGTGCTTGCAGGAAGATTTACTACTGAATAAAACAAGTCGCTTGTGTGAAAACACAAGTTGACATGATGTACAGTTTTTTTTTTCATAATTTAAGGCTTGGGAAGAAGGTTTTTCCTCACTTTTCAGATCAAGAATATAACCTCATCAGGTTATATTCTTGATCTGAATATAGTGGTTTGTTTTTCTTTTTCAGTTCAGTCTTTATGTTTCAATACTATTCTTATGATTTTACTTCTTCCTATTTAAAATTTGTTCTTTAATAGACAAATGATGTCAAGTTCTTAAACATATCTTACTCTCATGAAAAGCATGCACACTGTATAGGATTATTACAATAATGTCCTTCTTTTGCTTTAACCTAATTTAAGCTTGATTTACAGTCTTTTCTTTACAACACTGTCCAATTGACCCTCCATTTAGTCTATTATGTCAGAACCTCCCACAACACAGACGTGGCAGTCATGGCTTGTGATCAAAAATGGCCAAACAGGTTACAAAGTGAATGTTCAATAAACAGACTGAGGCCCTTCATTTAGGCCCATAAACATTTCTCTGAACTTCATCAAAGTAATGGGCTTGTAAAGGAAATTGCTGCTAATGAAATTACCGGGTCCCCTCCCATCCTTTCCAACAGGCCTGGTCCAGTCAACATGCTCCGCTGTGACTGCTAATAAATTCAGCTTCATAGTCCATCTCAGATATACAATGCAACACCGTCAAGACTTCTTGGCATTAGATTTTCGATCACAACATAGTTTTTTTTCTTTTTTCTAAACTTTGTGTACATTTTATACTCAGTTACTTTTAATTATAATTCTCCAAAAGAAAAGTAGTTTCTTACAGTCCTGGTCATTTAAAAATCAGCAAAACTTCAATGTATTGTCAAAACACAAAAGAAATTTGATAACTGCTTAATTACTACAGTCATTCTTTTAGCAAAAATACCCGTTTGTTGCTTGGTTTGAGGCTCATGAGTCCAACGTCACACTCAAATGTCTTGTTTGGTCCCCAAGCAAAAGGTCAGTCAGTTACTGTATAAACATAAATAGAAGTTTCTCTTGTATATTTCCTGTTTCATTCTTCAATGTTTCTGCCTGTCTTTCTGTCCTTTGGTTTTTGTATTGTTGCTGCTGTAAACACTGCAATTTCCCCACGGTGGGATAAATAAAATCTTATCTTACCATCACAGAGGAGAAAAGAAACCAGACAATGTTCTCATGTAGGAAACCCAGAACACACAACATTTACTCAACTTGTCAAACTAAGGTGAAACCCAGACAACTCTAATCCTAGTGGAGGATGAGGTTAGGGAATTCTGATGATTTAGTTGCATAGTCGAGAACTATTCAAGTAATTCATTAATTGTTAAAACCAATAATCAAAAGAATGTGCAGATAAGTGGAATTTAAAAAAAACAAAAATGAACAAAATCACACGTTTAGACTGGAAGCCCATGGTGTTGTTTGTACAATTACAAATGTTTCAGCTGTATGTAGACACACATGGATGAAACACAGTAAATGCATCAGTGGCCAAGTAAACGGCAACAACAACACCCAAATTGCTGTTGCCTGGCTTTTCTGTGACAAAAACTGCCAAGCGGCTGTTAGCAAAACAAAGACAGTGCAACACAAAGAGAACGGGAAGACCCACAAGAGGCCCGCAGTGTGTTCTTTTCCTTGAACTCATAGCCAAAGGAAGTGGCTGCTTTTCCCCCTGACTGCTCACACACAGACTCTATTCCAGCTCTGGCTCTCCTGGGTCCTCTCAGTCCGCCTTGTGAATGAACCCAGCAGTTCAGCGTATGTTCATTCATGTCCTGATGTAGCCTGAGGCTGCAAGCGTTGAGGCCGCCGGCTCATGATTAGGTCCCTTTACTCCCCAACTAAAGGAAGCAGACAAGCGTGGGAGGGCGGATTTTGGAATTTGACCAGGCACTGCCCCCCACCCACACCACTCTGCACACACCTCCTCTTTTCTATTAGAGTGCTACAGGAAATGGTGACCAGTGCAGACACCCAGTTCCACCAGATCCCCTGCTCTAATAATGGGCAAACTCAATAAACGCTGCCCCCTCCTCTGTCTTCTCCCATTCCTGAAATGATAACGCTCTGACAAGAAAATACAGCTGCTGCCACTTTTCTGGGTGAGGGTAGACCATTTCTGAGGAGGCTAGCACTGTGGCTCTGTACACACTCCCTCACACAAACCGGTGAGTTTCTTACCTGAGTCATAGGTGAAGTCCCTTGGCTCCTGTTTGATCATCATGGAGGCGGGGTATGTGTGGGGGAGTGGTGCCCCCATCACAGCCGGGTGTTCAAACAGGGGGTCGGGGTACTCCTGCTTAAAGCCTTGTGGCGGGAAGGGGATGTTGGGCTCGGACATCTGCCTGTGGTAGATAGGCCTGCCATCCCGAGCCATTGTCGGCGGGGAGGGGAACGAGTGGCACGGCTCCGAGAGTTGACGACGAAATCTGTGGAAAAAAAAATATGATATTGACTTTGACACTGTAAGTTTTGATATTGAGGTCGGAAATAAAGTTACACTGAAATCTTTCAAATGTCACTCCACAAGTATGCACTTCCTGCAATAATTAAAATAAAATGATATATGTAAATAACTGCCAAGGGTTCCTGCTAGAGCTACAGCTATCAATTAATCTATCGATTATTTTGTTCAATTCAATTACACCATTATTTGAATAGGTGAAAAAAACAGTAAAAATATGAGACAAGTCTGAAAGTGACAAACAACTTGTCCTTTATTCCAGAACCAGCTGAAATAACAACCACAAAAAGTATAAAAATCAAAGGAATATAAAAAGTATTTATATTGAAATAAAAACAACAGCATAAAAGTATACATGAAAATATCTATAGATATAAACCACAACAAACAAGTTAAATGACATCTACAAACAATATGTGCGCTGCAGTCTACAACATGTTTGTATCCAACTTACTAACTTAATAACAACTTAAGATAGAACTAACACACAACTGAAAAAAGACAAATACTTGTAATGTTTGTGTGAAAGCTTAAAAGTTTAAAGGAGTAAGTGATGGTTCCAATGTAGAAAAGTGAACATTTAGACATTTTCTGCCTTTTAGTCCTTGTCTCTTCTGAGCTATGCTCTGTGTTGTTTGTGTTGATCCTAGTGTGACGTGCATCACAATAAGTGTCCGTGTGAAACAACAGTGGAACCAATGATTAGTTGCAGCAGAATTAAGGAAAAGAAGTTACGATTCAGGAAAATAATAACTGAATAACTTTTTTATTGATTTTTGTCAGTTAATCATTTCTATTCCAGTTCATGCCTTTTACATTTTCAATCAGTATTTTTTTCTCTTCATATAATGTTGACGTTACCACTGGTTGCTTTTCATGACACTCTCTTAAAATGTAGTTCATTGAACTTAAATAAAGAATATACAGGAATATCATTAAAACAATCAGTAATCAATAAGTCATCACTGCACAAACAACTAAAACTGATTTGTTTTAAGGTTCTTAAATGTGATTTACCCAATTCTTAAATGTAAATCTAAAATCATCTTTGTGTAATGTAATGTAAAAGTGCCATAGGTAAAATAACACATTACCTTTGCTTCTGGGAATGTATGACAGAATAGATGACAATTTTGGTGGGTATTTTGTTTTAGGTTTGCCATTTAGATAAAACGATAAAGCGCCAGCAAAAATGGGAACTTTGAAATCTTACAGTACATTATTCTTCAACATTTAGTAAGCTAGAAAAAAAGATCACCATTATTCAACAAGTCTTAATCATCGTACACATTCTGCTCTGCTCTTAAATAGTATATTTTTCTCTAAAACAATCAGCATGACTTTATGATGACATGTGAGATAGCAGGTAGATCAGGGTTTTTCTCTGTTCAGACTTTTAAGAAATCTAACCCTGTAAAATGTGCCTTCCTTTCTGGCAGAGTTTTATTTTCAATCCAGTGGACAAAGCTGAATACAACTTCTTAGGGAAGTTTCCAAATAAATTTGAGTCAAAAATAAAAATACAGCAAGCCTCCTGCTGGACATTAAAATACACCATTTAAGTTAATTCTGTAAGATTGAAAAGTGTAACGTGAATGTAAAATGCTGTGGGGGCTGCAGCAGATCTACCTGTGGTCCATAGAGTAGGCATTGTCAGGGAGCGGCTGAGAGGGGGGTGGGATGTGGCTGTAGGTCCGGTCTGGTTTGGGCGTGGGAGCTGCTGTGGGGGAGGCATGATGCAAGGGGGACACGGGGGTGCTACAGGGGGGAGTCACTGGGCTGGCAGGCTTCATTCCTGCAGGTTGCTTCTGCTCATAGGCACTGCAGTAATGAGGAAAGGAAAGAAAAGAGGGGTTATCTCACCAGCAAAGTCTAGTTCCAAATGAAGTGCATTTACAGGTACTGACAGGGTTCAGGGTCGACCATATTCACTGCGCTGACTCTTTTGATGAAGTAAATATTTGCCCATAGACATGCTGCTGAAGTGCTTTCAGCTTTATTTTTGTTTGTCCTTTTATTATATATAAACCCGTTCTTAATCAACATAAATAGATTAAATACAAAACCCAAGCATTACTTTACATACTGTTAATTCTAGAAAATGTTTAAGACATTGATGAACACAAAAAACATTAATGAAATTGAAAGCAGATGAGCTTTGAATAGTTTTGGCTTAGAAATAATGCCATTTGAAATGTTTTATGACTTTGGAACAATCAGACAAATTCATGGGGAAAAGAAAGGGAAAAATGAAACTTATTTCTACATAGTTAAAGTCAAAGATGCTATTTATGTAGTACCATGAAGCAAAACTGACAAATTATGTGAAGCAGAGTAAACCTATCTAAACTGTTACAGCGTGGAAAAAAATTAAGAGACAAATGGCTTTATTATCTATATGAAGGGCTCGCTGAAATGATACATAGGAGTTAAATAAGATAAAAGAACAAAACATTGAAATTTTCATAAAACTGAATTTTATCTGACAATGTAAACAAAATATATCATAATGAAAAAAGAAGCATAATTATGATTTCATTATTCAGTCCTCTTTATACTGCAGGTATATTATATAACATTAAAATTGGATATTCTATACACTACTGACAACATTCCCAATAAATTCCAAGTAAACTATTCATTTAGTCATTTAGATTGGTTTATAGGCACTTAAACTTGATTTTCTGACACAGGTGTCTGGCACCTTTCTTATTCATGGCACTCCTGGAGTCAAAGTACAAGCAAGGCTTCTGACAACCCCTCATGGTCCAGAGGATTTCTATGGCGCTCAGATCTGGAAATATGAAAAATTTGGAGTGGTTGCTTTATTTCCTCTGAAGCTATACATTCCAGATGTTGACGGTGCTGCCTTTGTGTGCTTGTGTAGCTGATAACAAGGTGTTACAACATGGCTCCAGTTTTAAATAAAGCAAAATGTTTGTCTTGTGTGCACCTGAGCAGATGTCACCAGGTGAACAAATGAATTACTCGCCACTTGTGAAAGCAATTTTCAACATGCTTCTGTGCGTACAAGGTCATTACTGAGCGAGCGAGGAGAATGAATGTCATATTTCAAATCAAATCAAGTCAAGACTGAGTGTAACTAAGCAACACACTGACTCTTTAATGTTCATTTGTGGGAAAAAAAATAGCATGATAGCACTTGTTACAAGGTGATTGCTTGAGAAAATACATGTGCAATTGAAATGTTTAGTACAATATTGGTAAAGTTATTTATTATAAATAACTAATGTCGTGCTTCCAAAACATGATAATCTTACTCCTTCTATTGCACCAGAGGAGTGGGAGGTTTAACCCTTAAAGACCTACTACTATTCTTGTCACAAATTCCAAAGTTTTTTTTTTTTGTCTCGAAAGACAAAATCAATTATTTTAATATTATCCTCAGCATTTTTCAGTGTAAATCATGTATTTTCCTACATTTAATTCACTGATTATGTACATGTTCATAAAAGCCCAGAGTAAACTCAAAGGTTATTAGGTAAAACCAGAAGGACAATTTTAAAAAGTAACTTTTTCAACAAAATATATCAATAACTGAACATAAAGCAAGTGTGTCCAACCGCTGTCATTTATCAAACTTCATGGGTTTTCCTGGTGAATCAATGTTGTAGAAGATGACGGTGTTTCCACATTCACTACGGAGTCTCAGAATTTCCAAATGGGACATATCTGAAGACCATGGAAAGATAACAAACTGTATTTTACATCAATTATTTACATGTTTTAATAAGATTAGTGGATCAACAGGTATTAAACATTTTAGATCAGGAGATGCTTTTAGTCGCTGGTGGATGTTTGTGTCTTCATGGGTTAAGACCTTTTTCATGAATATTAAGAGTGTGTGTTTTGGTTTGGGAAGGCTTTTTGGCGGCTGTTGTTCTTACCTGATGTTGTACGGACACTTCTCTCCATACTGGAGCTTGAAGGGTCGTTCCTGACTGCAGGTGGAACTCAGCTCTAAACACGGGCTGTGCAGCTCCTTCTTAATCTTCAGCTGTAGACCGTGAAAAGCCACTAGAGGAACACAGCAAGGAGCAAAGATGGAGACGAACAGACTTACTGATATGTGATGACCATCAGCCACATCTATTCAAACACCAATTAAGGTTTTCAAGCCTAGTAGAGGGAAAGAGGTGATTATTATATAAGACAGACAGACCGACAGATAGATAATTTCCTCTGTGCTACTTTTTCTGATACTTGCATGGAGCAACTGTAACACACAATTTCCTCTGGGATTAATAAAGTATTCTGAATCTGAATCTAAGAAGCTAAAGCAATGTGTTGCATATCCAAAGTGGTTATGAAACTTCAACAATGCCTGAAATAAGCTCTTTTTTTCTAATAGGTAAGCTTGTCAGCTTTGTATCAGTAGGTATACATTTTCACTGTGTACATTTCAAGTAACCAGTGAGACCAGCTACTGTATCTCTGGGAGACTTGAGTTTTTGTTTGCATATGTGTGAATACTTTTGTGTTCTGTTTCTGTTTTGTCACTTTCACAGCATTTATAAGCAGCTTAAGTGGCATTTGAACAGTACCAATCTATACATGCTTGGGTCAGGGTTTGGGTACAGGATCCTTGGCTATATGCAGCTTTTCCTGAACCGGAAAGTAGCAATACTGTACATGCCAATGATCGTACCATGATAAATGTGAACGAGTTACTCACTAATAAAGAGAAGTGGAGACTACATGCTCAATAAATTTAAGCAAAAAACACACAGGTCTTTCTAAATACTCAACCAAAGTATCTGACATCCCAGGCCATCACTCACATAGACAAGTCACTTTAAATCTCATTTCTACTGCCTTTTCCTGATGGCAACTCTCTTAGTGAAATATGACAATCATAAAACTGGGGGTGCGGCACACCGCTCTAAATGCTTTATCTGCTTTCAAGCGGCTGTCAATACCTTCCAGACGAGAACAACACTGCTCATTGATCTGAAGGGGCCTGTGCTCTCTGCCTCTACCTATGGCCCCACAGTGAGCCGGCTGCATCTGAAAGGCTGTTAAGTGCCTGATCAGTCCTGATTAACATCCCATCATCTCCAGTCATGATCAACGCTAATCCAATTGGCTGCACTTCTGACGAAAAGCCAGTCAGTCAGAATGAAGTCGGGCTTGGGTTGCCTCCTCAACAACAGCCGTCTCACCGCGACTTCACATGAAGACGTGTGCAGCGGTGAGGCCATCTCTTCAGACATAACCTGGAGCCAGTTTAATCGTGATCATGTTTGACTCATTTCAAACAAAGCTGTCCCCAAATTAAAAATGACAAGATAGAAATTATGAATGGCATGTAAATCTATCTGGTCCACAGGATATTTAGACATTCCATGAATCAAGATCTCTAAGGTTGGGAGGTTTTTCTTTATTTCTAACTCAATTTAAGATTTTTTCCATTAATTACTTTATGACCAGTTTCTTTTGTGATACTATTTTAATAACATCTAAATGAGTCGTGCTAATTTGGTACAAGACCAAACTAACAATTATGTAAGCTAACACAGTTAGCTTCTTTTTTTTTTTTTTTTCATCGTCCATATTTGATGAAAGTGAAACAACTTTATGCCACTGTTTTATATTTGCTGCATTTTATTTCAATTCAGCACAAAACTGCTGTGGTAAAGAAAATAAAAGCAAAACCAAAATGTCCAATGACATATTGAAAAAGGAAAAAAAATTATATATA
>JAPQRP010000010.1:2074920-2087373 GCA_037367295.1 Apogon hyalosoma | reverse complement strand
TATGTATGTATATGTATATACACACACACACACACACACACACATATACGCATACACACGTACACACACACACATTATATGTCATGTTTTTTTTTATAAGTGGTAAAAAGGTGAACAAGATAACTTGTTTTCTTTTATATTACTGCTGATATATTTAGTTCAGAGTGGGCTATATTAATTTCCATCCAGATGATAAAATAAGAATATCTCCACTGCCTAGCACTACCTGCCCTAAATATAATTAAAATAATTGCTAAATGTAAAACAAAAAACTCTTTCCTGATAAACTAATCAATTGCTTAAAACAATGAGAATACAGCATTTCATAAACCTGTGATTCAGTGACATTTTTCTTTCCAGTACAGCCATGTTTCTACAGCTAAGAGAAGCTGAGAAATGAGGATGTTTTGACGTAGTTTTCTCACGACTGACTGACAGCTGCCATATGACCATGGGTCGATCTGCCAACACCCCATCTGATGCACAGACGGGCCCCTGGGGGATGGGCCACACGGGCCCGGCGTGACAAAGCTCAGGGGTAGTTTGCAGCCCTCGCTGGGGGCCTGACCTTTCTAGGTCATCGATTAGAGGTCAAAAAGATACTTCCTGAGGGGAGACCTTTGACGACGCTGTATGGGATGGCCTTGTTAACAGCTTATGGAGTCAAAACAATACCTTAGTTTGGCCTGTTCAAATCACAGTCAGTGTCATTCTAATTACCAACAGGAACAAACATACAGTACATGATTTTGTTTGGTGAACTTGGTCAAACAGGTCAATATAATGGTTTTTACACCCCTCTCTCCAGATGCTGAAACATATCACTTTTCTGTATTTTACACTAAATTAGTGTCCATGTGTGAGTAATGCCTATAAAGACAACCAGTGTTAAACTATAAGCACCACAGCAGGAATATTAAAAATAGATTCACATGTGCTGAAGCAAAGTGCCTTAAATTAGAAATGGAAATGTCACAATAGATTTCATCAGTGGGGTGCCAAGGTACACAAATCAATAGCAAGGGCATTGCCTCTGACTAAAACAGAGACTTCCATTTTAGTCCAGAATGTCATGCCCATCACTGCTTGATTGCTCTCATTATCTACATATTGATTAACCAAGATGGTAGGGTGTTTAAAAGCAGAGCAGTTAGAACAATTACTGGGTCTATTTTGAATGCAAATGTTTTTTCTGTGCCATTAACTCAAATATTCTGTTGTGTACAGATTCAACAGCGATATCTTGATTTTGACTGGGCTTGTTTTTTTATGTTATCTTAATCTAAATAATTTCACATTATTTTTCTGCAAATATTATCAAAGAATTCTTGGCCCCAGCACTTGTGTACACCCACTTACAAATAATGTGTTTTGGCAGAATTCAAGCCTACATTTGGCAGATATTTCTCCAGTCCATTCATAAAAAAATACAGGTCTTTTGGCAACAGTGAAAAACCTTCCATTCCATTTTCACCTACTGTAGGTGCTCGCCTTTGCTGTTAAATGACAGAGGCTCAGATCTGTTGGTAACGTGTGGCCTAATTTTACACCTCCTCTTCTCCTTCGTTCCCTGCTAAGTTATGCTAATGGTAAGCATCTGTGTTGGAGTTTGGAGACAAAGAAAATTTTCCTTTCTCCTCCTTCAGCCTGAGGACACTTGCTTCGAGGCCGCTCACATGCTGTTTTTGTGCTGCTTGGATGGAGAGTGCAAAGGCGAGGGGAAAAATGCCATAACTACTCAAAAGGTGATAATATGATAACACATATGAAAAAAGTATGAAATGTTACCTTGCTTTTGTTGCAAGTGCAACACCCTGCTTCACAATTTCATACATTTATTGGTCTGATTTATTAGAGCTGTCAATTGCAGACCTTTAAAATAGCTGGAAATACTATAAATTGCATTGCTCAATAGTGGTAATTAGTGATGGAAATTAAACAGTTAAAACACATTTTTCTGCAATAAGAGTTTGTTTTTAAGGCTACATTTAGGTAACAGTGTTTTGTCAGTATAAGAATATAGTATATTTACATTTTTCAGTTAAAAATAAATTTAAATTAAGTCTTTCACAATAACATACATCACATAAGCACTTTTAGGGCAATATACATATACCAGATATACTGTTGCTCTTTTGCTAGTACGAGCTTATCGAGATTTGGTAGGAAAATGACTTTGCCTGACCAACACAACAACTTTATACCTTTATTTTATACTTTCTGCATTTTATATCAATTATAATTGAGCATGAAACTACCGTGGCTAAAAACCTGTGCTAGTGTATGGTCAAGAAATATGCTAAAAAAATTTAATTCATTCATAAGCAAATCTTGCTATATGAAGTGAGTCCATGATAAATAATTTTTATCAAAACTTTTAATGAATTAGATGTTATATTTCAATGTATAAACTAAATTAGCATTACTGTTGCTTTACTAATGCAAATTCTGTCCACCAAAGTAGCAAACTAGCAGCAAAAGCTATCACAGTATCACTTTCTTGTTACATAACTGACATTTGGATAATATTTTCTGGATTTACTTTGGTTTTCACTTTTTGGCAGTTTGACCATTTTTTTCTCTTGTAATGACACTAAGTGCTCTCAAAACTGGGACCAAAAATGATGGAATTATTACTTCAAGGTTCAAGCCAATTAATAAGCAACAAATTTAGACTCTATAGTAGTTCGATTGAAGAAAAACAGCTAATTAAATTAAATGCTGAGATCCATCTTTGGTCGTAATTAATCTCTCACCTTGTATTACATTTCAGACTCAACTTGTGCATCTGTTTTCATTTCCAATTTTTTTCTCCATCCCTCAGTCTCACCATCTCACCATCCGCCCCTCCATCTCTGGGCTCGGTGGAACCCATATGGGAGAGCTACCGGCTGGGATGCCTGCTCGAGCGCCCAACCACGGTGCCCTCACCCTCCCGCCATCTGTTAGTACCTCTCCAGTCTGCTGCAGGTTTGCCAACAGGACAATTCAGATGGTCAGCAGTCTCCTGCCACCGTGGCCACCCACCCTGGCTACCTCTGAAGGACAACAGGACAGTCTCGGTGACCTCTGGTTCTCTGTTGTATACTGCACTGCTCCTCCATTTTGGATTTTTAGGTGAGGCTAATCCATAGTCAAAGGTCATGTTAATGGAGACAGACTGCCAAACAGCTGCTGACTTTACTGTCAGAGTTAGTCTAAATAGTAAAAAACATAGATAAAGACAGTATAAGGGATGACAAGGGGGAATTGGTATTAGGCTTAAATAATCACATTCTATAAGTTGTTTTTTTTTGTTATGTCACTTTAAAACCATGATTTGAAACAAGACACGGTTTACATAAAAATCAACACTCTATTTGGAAGACACAAAAAAAAAAAATCACACTGTTTTATTTTGCTATTCATGTTTTCGATTTAAGTTTGTTTTTGCCAATGCTAATGTGCCACCACAGAAACCGCAAAAACTAATTTTGAGCTAAAGCAGTCTAACATTTCAGCCAAAACAATACTTTTAATTTAAACATCATAAATGTAAGATTCTTTATGAAATTACATTTCCATGAATGGCAAGTGTGATACTATTTTCATATAAAAACTAAAACAAACTGTTACTGTTGTTTTTCTATTGCTAATTTGCTACCAGGAACAACTAAGATAACACTAAGCCTAATATTCCTTTTTCTAGTTAACTAACATTTCAACTAATCGTTTAATTAAGATTATTTTATTTGTTTTTTTAAAGATTTGTTCAAATGTGAATCAACCAAGGGGCCATTTTTTCTCCTTGTATGATGGCAACTAAGTGTTACTGAAATGGTCTATCTAAAACTAAAGTACGGTTTCAAGTATATTGAAATAATAATATTTTAATTAGCCCCAGGTTTTCATTTAAAATGTCTGGTTAGTGTAAAAAACACTAATACAAACCACAATAATATAAACAGCCAACATGAATTTACCCAGAAATCTTCTGACCTACTTGTACCTTATTCTCTTCATCTTTTAATTAGTAGCTGTTAAAATCGATGCATTCCGTCCTCAGTAAATAAACTTAATTTCTGCATTGGGTCCAAGTTTATCTCTAGGTTAAAGGGCATTGAGGACAGAGGACTGAAGATGCTGGGTGTGGACATGCAGTTTTTGTGTCTTTTCTCACAGTTTCATGGGCTTTTTGGCTCATCTGAAAGACATGTGCTTGCTCTGGGTCCCACTGAGCTCCACTCACTCCATTTCTGTCCCCACCTTGGCATTACTTCCTCCAGAAGCGGACGGTGCCAACTCACCAGTCACTGTTTGCAACCATCAGGTGAGCTACAACTAACTCAACTTTACGACTGGGAGTGCAAAGTCAGGCACAAATTTTCTTTTTTTACATGGTAAAAAGTGTTGAAAGAGACCAGAGCGAGTGAGTTTGGAAAGGGATAAATCTAGTTATGTTCTGCTTCCAGATTTAGGAAATGTAACCACACTAGATGGTTTACCAAAAGCAATTTTAGTAAAGGTCACAGAGGAGATGTGAAGATGCATTTAAAAAAAAAAATAAAAATCAAAACAGTCATCAATTGATAGCTTTTTGGTCTATGCGATGTTAAAAATATCTCTTCAACCCTTTAAAAAAAAAAAAAAATCACCCAAAATATTTTTGCCTTATTTCCTTACGCAAATAAATCAAGGTACAATAATATCTCAGTGGTGGTAAGAGGCTTAGGAGGGACAGACTGAAAAAGAGACTATACACCTGACTCTCCAGAGAGCTAAAGGTGAATGTAGACACAAACAAACACTTCCACTTATGTCACATATGAACACACCAGTCGAGACGGAGAGAAAAAAAAAAACACCACAGATGTTCATACGCAGAGGTAGTAGTGCATGCAAAAACAAACATGCAAAGGAAAAAAACAAAAAGCATCATGGTCTCTTACTCACAGTTTTCAGTCTGGAAGTCTGGAACAAACTGCTCGTCATTGTCGGGAACTTGAGCTGAAGACAAGCAGACAAAGAAGAAGAAGAAGAAAGGGAATGATTGTTTGTGATGTTGATGGGCAATGCAGCATTGATCACAGCTCTGTACAGTCCAACATGCTCCTCTGGTGCACAGTCTCCTGGGATATTAGGTTGGCCTATCACAGTATTGTTTTGCTGCTGCTGTGGGTTAGAGAACACAGCTGCAACAAATATGTTTAACGGGGATTATTACCGCTTTTCTCTCTTCTTTTCTCTAAGCTTTAACAACATTAGGTTAAGGCCAAACATCTCAATTTGATCATCTCTCAGTAACAAATTGAAGAATTTTTGACAATTAACAGACATTTTTTTCATGTCAATATGAAAAAAAATACAGAAATAAGTAAGTGTTATATAATAATTAAAAACAGTAACATGCTACAGTTTTAGAAGACAAAAATATTTGGTCATGCATGAAATAATATATTTCAAATAATATTAACATACTATCTATGCTGCAAAAACAGTGTCACACAAAAGATGCAAAACATTCTTAAAAATATGTAACAAGTAAAATCAAATCTACCTGAATAATTATGGACCCTAAAACTAGAAAAAACATCAATGAACAAAACTAGCAAGCTGTTTAACTGTATTACAAGAAAAGAAAGCATACAAGTTATTTAAGATAATATTGTTAAAGTCAAAGTTTAAGTGGCTTCACTCTTAAAATCTTGTCCATTTGCTGGGGTTTTATGTTAAAGAATTGTTTTGACTCATTATTGGTTAAAACTAGCTGGAATATTGTATTAATATGAATATTTTCTTAAACTGTGATTAGCTTTCCAATGAAAAACATGCTTCACCGGAAACAAGGTTGTTGTTTTTTTGTTTTCCCCAAATCCCTTTTTTGCAGAGTAAATACCTCAAAACATTATTTTTTGATGCATTTTACACTATTTTCTTCAGATATAGAACACACTGAAGCACATTTTCAAACAATCAGCAGGCTGTCAGGGAGATAATTTTTTGCTTGAGGTGACTGTCTAACATCTAATTCCACTTCCTGACTTCGCCTTGTCCATTGACTGCTCCACAGCCACGGCTCTCACTTCTTTGCCAGCAGCCAAACACCCATTGTTAACAGTATCTAATTGGCTTCTTCCCTACTGGTGAATCCACCTGTACCTACCGCGTTAGGTCTGTTCCAAACCCTCGCAATGTTTCACCTGTGTTTCAAAAACGCCCCTGAAACTCAGCCTAATGCTAAAATAATGAAGCCCTGTTCCCGCTCCGGCTTCAATTAGGCATGAAGATATTTATATCACATGTATATACACTCAGCCACAGTTTTTTTAACCATGTCCCTCTAGTTCAGTTTGATTCAAGCAATAGGCAAAAGGAGATTTAAGTATCATTAGCACATCTATTTATACACACAATAAGGTGGATCCTCATTATCACAGGATCATGTCTTAACATGTCTTTAGCTCTGAAAAAATGACAGATTTTTTAAATTTATTTATTTCTGACACGTTTGGTATAATCTGAGATGCTTATTTCTCACCAGAGGTGTGAATTGAAGAGAGTAAACAATTAACAGATCAAGAGGAGAAATTGCTCTGTATTTTCCAACAATGTTAAACAGGTGAAGAGAGCAGCACAAAGACTCTGACATTATTTTATAGCCCATTTTAATGCAGTTCAAAGTACTTTCAGATGCATTTCTTTAAACTCAAATTAATACTGGAAGATAATTCAACCACTGTTGACTGTGATATATTTTTTTTTATTATTATTACTATTTGCAGGATTACTGCGCTAAATTTATGCTAAGGTATGAGACGTTCTGATAATTATTGTGACTTTTATCATGATAATGATAATTATCACAATAGGAAATATTTTTTTCTTTATTCAGTTGCCTTTACTCACTTTCAGAAACTTTGTTCATGTTTTTAATGTTTTTTGCTCAACAATATTTTGATGTTGGAAGAATATTTTTTTCAGCAAAATTGATGTAAAATGTTTCTGTTGTTTCTAATTATTTGAAATGCTCTCATGTTATGACTGTAAAGAACAGCTCAATAACTAAATAACTATCTGTAACTTTTACTCATGACCAAAACTCATCATTATGTTAGTGATATGGACTGATTTTTACATTTTTATCATTATAGCATTTGCGTCCATTATCACTCAGCCTGAACGATAACTGTCTCAGAATGATTTATGGTATAACAAAAAATATTATTATTACCAATTACAATGACATCTTACAGGAATGAAAAAGGCATTTTTTTTTAGTGTATTATGTTTGAAACTTTTAGTAGTTTTAGAACGTTTTAGAAAATAATTGAAAGAAATATTTGTAAAATATATGCAATAGTAAAAGTTGTGAAACAAGTATATAGGCAGAATGAGTAATATAAATAGATGATTCTCTTTTACATCTCCTGTTCACTCTTGAATGTTTCTGCCTGTCTTTCCACACTGTTTTTTGTATTTTTGCTGCTGCAAATACTGCTGAGTGTAATTTCCCTACAGTAGAATCAATAGTCATATCTCATCTTATATCATATCTTATCTCTTAAAAAGTCTCCCTTTGAAAACTATATAAAAAGTTGTACACCTCACGAATGAACAGAAGAATTCAGGAGAAAAAACATAAATGAATCAAAGTGAATGTAACAAAGTGAATGTAGCAACATACATGGGAGAGAAAAACACAAACTAAGGCACATGAACACACAATGCTCAAACAGCTTTATGAAGTGCAGTTAGAGAAGGAGAAAGAAAGGAGGGGTGGAAAAACTAATTTTAAATTTTAAAGTGTCTGTGTGTCCAAAAAAAGAAAGAAGAGGTACAGGATGGATGAGTCACCAGCCCTGAGTAAGTCCAT
The DNA here is from genome assembly GCA_037367295.1 of Apogon hyalosoma. NCBI lineage: Eukaryota > Metazoa > Chordata > Actinopteri > Kurtiformes > Apogonidae > Apogon > Apogon hyalosoma. The sequence goes on along the minus strand of JAPQRP010000010.1, from coordinate 2,079,521 downwards.
GAATGAGCCAACTGATCCCTGCATCAAACTCCTGGGGAGAGGAACGGCAGAGCTGGAAATCTGCCACCATTCATAAAACAAAAACACCAAAAAAAAAGAAAAAGAAGAAAAGAAGGAGGTGGTGGATTGGGAAAAGGGAGCGAAGGATGAAACATAAGAAATTGTAAACGGACGGCCTGTGCACGAGAGACCTATTCATACGCTTTGTGTTACAGTTTCAGATACAGTGTGGATTTTGTCTAGTGTGTATTTAATTAACAAACACCCTGAAAATAGGAAATCTGCAAATATTTTAGAAGAATGGGATATTTCAAAAAGGCCGCTTAATGCACAGTGTCTACAGGTATTGGAAACTGCAATGTAATACTTTAAATACATTTTAAAGGTCATTTTTGATTGTATTTAAATTATCTTTTTTTTTTTAATCTTTTTCAGAAACTGCAGGCAAATCTAAATACACGTACCTTGTGTCATCCCATGTAAAGGCATTTGTAACTAGGCATCCACTGTCTATTTTGCTAACAAGACATGTAAGGTAAAATGAGAAATGCGGACTGAGACGAAATGAATAAATGAAATTAGCTGAAACGTTGTGGTAATTAAGACTTCACCAACTCATAATGTAGACTATTTGCTGACTTCTAAGACATTATATTTATACCTATTATACCAATTACCTATTAATACGTGTAGACGCTGTCAATATATCCAACAACTATGGACATGAAGGGTTCATTTTTTGGGGGAGATGGCTCAAACATATGTCACAGTGTCTGACTCGGAAATTCATTCCCTTCATAATTCCTCCTCTTGTTCCCAATTACTTGAACTAATAAATCTTGGAAAATGGGAAGGTATTCCTTTTGCTCTTTAATGGACAGGAAGTCATTCATTAAATCTACAACACTGAATTTATCACATTGATCCATGACAGGCAGAACTGTAATCTTTAACAGTAATACTTCTTATCAGTCGCTGCCATCTCTCTTTTCTCACTTTGGATACTGAAATATTAAAATCGTGTCTTATTCTTTTTACACGCCCTCCGGTATGTGCTGCTGCCGCCGTTCTGCCGTCATCACCGTCTCAACACCATCATCATCTAACCGCTGCTCACATTCAATTCCTCCAATCTCAGGTTTAAAGCTTACTTTTCATTTTTGAAGAGCTTTGCAAGAATTTTGTAATGTGTTGAAAAATAGATGGCTCTTAGAAATGATTGAGAGTCTAGTTCACTAGTTAAAAGACTAACTAATTTTTCCACTTCAGGGAAAATAACGCAATCCTTTTAGAGAAAAGAAAAGAAAAGAAAGCTTAAAGCTGATTTAATAATTATTAACTGTGCACTTGAAAGTTGAAGAGGAAATTAATGATTTATAGTTTTAGTACTTTACAGAAAGACATTTTTGCAACATATTAAAATATGTCTATAAATGAGAAAATCCTAAGTGACTTGTTTACCAATGATAAAACTAATTTTATTCAAATATTTTTGCTCATAATATTGGACATAGATGTAACACAATAATCCAGATCTGAGACTAAAACACACAAAAAAAACCAGAATTTTTTTTTTTCACAGTTAAAGTTTAAAGTAAATTTTCAGTATAAAATAACAAAATCACCAAATATCATATATTAAAACTGATGAAGATGAAGTCTAGTGTTAAAATTTGACAAAAGCTTGATACGTTTCATTTTAAAACACAGCTGTTTAGTTTGACTAATTTATAGAAACTTACACAAAAACTAGTTTAAGTCAAACCTTTATGCTCTGTCCCCGGTTTCCAATTGTATTATGACATTGTAAAATGTTACAGGGATCCTCATACAAAATGCAACAATTTTTATCTCTACCGGAAAATAAACTTTCACATTCCATGCGTTATCTGAGTAAAGTGAGATGCAAATTTATCAGAAGAAGCAAAAATGATTCCCAACTCTTTGTCTGTTACTTTAAAAGCAGTTTCCTCATTTTACAATCTGCCTTTTTTAAACACCACATTACACTTGTAACACCTGACAAAGAAATACTTCTTTGATGTTACAAAATGCCACATCTCTACTAGCTTACATACACATTCCATACATACTATATTCCATATAGAGGTAAGAAAAATAAATAACCAGAACATGCACATACTATACAACAATAACAAGACATGCATATTAGGACAGAAAAAGATGAACATCACTGACCAAAACTTCGGTGTTGCAGACACGGAGGAAAGAGGACACTCGCGCTTAAATCCTGAAGCATCACGTCTCAAGTTAGACCACAATGAGCAATGAGTCTTGCCATTAGAGAACAAAGTATTTAAAAAAAAAAAAAAGTAAAGAAAAACAGAGAAATAAGAAGATAAAAAGACTTTAAGAACTATTTTGGTTTAAGGAGAGTCTGCGAGAAGAAAAAAAAATTATAGATCCATTCTTTTTTTTTTGTTTTGTTTTGTTTTGGCCCACCAAAGAAATGAAATTGAAGACGACAAGATGATGGTACAGCTGGACAAGATAGAGAGGTGTGCTGAGAGGAAGCAAAGAGAGAGAGAGAGAGAGAGAGGGGGGAGGAGAGTAAATGAGAGAGAGAGGAAGGGATGAAGTGAGAGAAAAAGAGGGAGAGGGAGCTTTGGTGGAGGTGGAGGTGGCGGCTGGCGTGCGGCGCGTTAGCTCCTGCCAAAAGCAGAAGAGACAGTGAGCGTCTCCGAGCCTTCTCCTGGTAATTTGTGATGACACTCTCTGGGTAGAGCCCTCCTCGGTCTCCCTCAAGACCCCCGCTTGCCTCGCTCACACAGCCTCTAATGTATGCATGACACACAAGGTGCCTCTTCCACACACAGGCTTTTAATTGGACTGCAACGCTTAGGCATGTAACTCCAGGGCTGCTGCTGCTGCTTCTGCTGTGTTTTCCCCTGTTCCCTCCCTCCACCACTTTACATTTTTTCCTAAATCTCTTCCTTTTTAGATTTAAAACACTCACCTTCTGCCAGCCAGGTCTCCTGGAGCTGACTGAGGTCCTGAAAAAGCTCTGCAGGTGATGAAAACCGAAAGAAGAGAAGTTAAAACTCCAAGTCAAGAAGCATCGGACACAGAAAATCTGAGTAGCGGGCCTCTGTGAGTGTGCACCTAATAACAAGTCAATTTGTATCTCTGACCACTGACACATGCACAGGTTCGTGAGGATCTTCACAGGATGCTGTGTTGTAATTGAGATTCTGTAGTTAGCAAGCACAGGTGGCCACAAACCAATTGAATTTTTGCTACATGTTTAGGAGCCGTGAAATTAACTTCTACTTCTTCTTCCTCAACCACCCCCCACTTCTAACCCCTCTGCTTACCTTCAGTGTCCAGTGCCAGGTTAATGAATTTTCTCTTTCTGTCACTTGCTGCTGGCCTCTCACAGCTTGTTTTTTTCAGTTTCTGAAACAAAAAACCCAAAAACAAATCAATTTGTTTTTATCCAGTCTAAGGCATTGATGGTTGTTGCACATGTGCAAATGGGAAAGCATTAGTGAGACACTCATACAGAGCCAAACACTTCACTTCTGCTTTACTCATCAGGTAGAATTAACAAGTTGGAATGCTTTGCATGACCAAAGGAGCACGCTAAGTAATAGGCATGTTGTTGAGCTGTTTATCTGTGATGATTTGATTCAATTTACATGGACTCTGAGGGATAAAGGGGACTATAGAGTGAAAGGTACTGGAGAGGAAGATGAAAGATACAAGGGATTAGAGGAAGAAACATGTATATATAATATGCATTTGTAGTTTTATTTGAGCTCTTTTTTTCCCTCAATTAACACTCACTTTGGAATTAAAGTAAGGCACTTGCTGGTCGTGAATGCTGTCCATTCTGATGCACCGTTGTGGCGTAAACAGACAAATCTGTATGTCTCTGTCCAGGTCAGCCTTAAAAAAGCGAGACAAGAAAAGTGAGGGATGTGAATTAGGATCAAAATTACAGCTTTACTCATAAAGGTTTGGTTGAAGCTTCGGAGAAAAGGAGTACATCCGACCGATGCGTAATCTTCGAATGACTGATCCGTACATTCCGTGCGTAAAAGCGGAGCGCACGGAGCCGGAGGGAGACGTCTAGCGATACAGTGAGTCAAAGGCTCAACTTAGAAAGTAGTTGTCGGAAGCGTGACAGACTCACTTACCTAGCGCAACCTCGCGCCGTTTTTCCCGTGAACGTGCGGAGTGCCACAGAGCGGCTGTGGATTGCTCCACGATCCCCGGCTTCTGCCTGCGCTTCTCCCCACTCACTGTGCGCAGTCTAGCGGCTTTGGCATCGCCTCCCGGGGCCTCCCATGAAAACAAGCCGCTCTCCCGCTTCCTATTGGTTGTCAATGTCTTTCACTGGATCAGATTGCTGGCAAATCAATCATGCAGGCAGCGAAGTCAGGAGAAAGAAGCGGCATTATGACTGACATGCGCTTTAAGAAAAGTTTGGACTTCACGTTTACAAAAAATTACACCAAATGTAAAATTATTACCGAGTGTTTAAAGTTAAGTACACATTAGAAGCGCACCTGCCCCCCCCCCCCCCCCACACACACACACACACACACACACGCGCGCGCGCCCTTCTCCGTCTCCTG
>JAPQRP010000010.1:2039589-2051886 GCA_037367295.1 Apogon hyalosoma | reverse complement strand
AGCCTACATGTAGTTTCCTATCTGTCAACATTAGTAACTGAGTACTTATCACCACTCTTTTTGGAGTAACGACCATTAAAAATCATGTGACCTTGATTTTGACTTTTCAAGGTCACTCCAAGTCAAAGGTCATGATGCCATTTTGAAGCCCATATGCCAGGTTTCCTATCTGTCAATAATAGTAACTAAGTCTCGATCTCCACTCATTTTGCTGTTAAAGTCCATTTTAGTTTTTAGGTATTGACCGAGTGACCCCTGACTTCTTCGGTCAACAATAGGTCAAAATCTATACAGAAGATGCAGAATTGAAAGACGAGCATTTTGGTGCTCATTGGAAGTCTCCCTAACCCTACCCTCCGGGGGACGGGGTAATAACATGAAGCTGCTTTATCTTTTACCTCCTGAACTGAAACAAACCTATGGTCTGGATCATACAATGTTATTTCAAACTCTTCCTGGGTTTGTTTAACATTTTGTCCTGGCCTTTGTCTAACATTTGTTTGTCTTCACACGTGATGACATTTTATTAATGTTTCCATGCACACTGTCATTTCCATTCATAAACATGATAAACATCTTGTTAGGGCATCATTACAGTGTGTAACATGTACAGTGCTTGCTACAAATGGGATTTAGAAGACATGGTAGTACGACATGGTAGATTTCTGCTTCTTCTGAATGAACCGTAGAATGGTTCATTCCCAATAAAAAAAATATTCTTATTTTCTGATGATTATATACTAATGTAAGTATAATTATGATGATTACAGTAAATTTCTACAAATAGAATCCCCTAAACCTTATACACTGCACCTATGATCCAAGTATGAATGGTCATGCATAAATAGGAACACTGATGGGGTTTTAAGTTTTATTAGTCCTGTAAACACCTTAGAAATATTATCTTTGTGTGAAAATGGTGAAAACCAGAATATTTTGTGTATGTCAGTGAAATGAATGCCACCCCCCTCTCCAACATTTCAGTTTACTTACAGTGCAGGGAGTCTGCATCCAAGGTTCACCGTCAATCTGCATGGGAAGGGACTTGCTGGTTCTATGAGAAGAAGAAAACAAGAAGACATGTAAGATTTTCATCAAATGAAACATGTGTGTCATCATTTTAGTTAACACAGGTAGATAATAGACCAGGGGTGTCAATCTCATTTTAGTTCAGAGGCCACATTCAGCCCAAGATGATCTCATATAGGCCAGACCAGCAAAATAATAACGTAATAACTTATTAATAATGACAATTCCAAACTTTTCTTGGTGTTCTGTCTGTCTGTCTGTCTGTCTGTCTGTCTGTCTGTCTGTCTGTCTATCTATCTATCTATCTATCTTTTACACATATGTATTACAATTTACGGATCACAGTGGATCTACAAATACATAAAATATTTAGTAACGGCACAATATTATTAAAACTGCACTTATTTCTCTTAAGACTTTTCTGGTTGCTCATATTTGTTCAGCTTATTCATATTTTTGTGAAAGTTTGTAAGTTAGTATATGTAAAGATCTGTATCATAATACTGGAAGGTCTCAAGAGTGTCTCTGTGCGTGTGTGCACGGTTCTGAGAAATTGAGATGTTTTTAACTGGCCAATTTGGTACCTACAGTTGAGGAATAGTCACATCTCCACATTAAATATCTCGGCAAGTTGATAGGACCAATATCTTGGGAGATATTAGTCATTTTGGAATTTAATAGCCTTACAATCATGTTACTCGGTTGACCTGAAGCACAGTACCACGCAGCATGACGGGAAATGAAGTTAAAAACAGGAACGACACATTTACTAACTTCAGTCCCTAGATATCAGTATTAATATGACATGTGGTTCCCCATGGGAAAACACACTAGTTTTCATATACTTCAAATGAATTTTACACTAAAATGAAGAGAAAGTTTGTCATTATTTATAGGTTATTATAATAGTATTTTACTGGTCTGACCCACTTGAGATTGAATTGTGCTGTATGTGGCCCCTGAACTAAAATGATTTTGACACCCTTGATCGTTGATATTTTTGCATTTCACAAATTCATTCCACAGACTGGATTACACCTTTTGGTGGGCCGGTGATAATACAGTTTTATGTCAGTCTCAGTCGCATGAACATAAACAGGCTGGTGCTGACCTGATGGTGACGGAGGAACACTGTGCCAGGCGTCTGCCAGCGCTCTTCAGACCTGTGTAGATCTGCCCCATTTCCATGGCCCCTTCCAGACCCACCACCTCCAGCAGCTGGTCAGACAGATCTACCACAAAAACATGCATTTCAATTACTCCATCTATTGACAACATTCAGAAAATCCTTTAGATGTCCCAGAGTTCACTACATTTAACTCTCAAGACCCAAACAGCCACTGGCAACCAAAATCATCTACTGATCTAAAATGTTTAATCATTTCTGAACTAATAAACTTATTAATACATGTAAATAATTGGTGTGAAATACAATTTGTCAAATTTTCATGATCATCAGATATGACCCATTTGGACATTCAGAGGCTCCGTAGAGAACATAAAACATTGTCATCTTCTACAACATTGATTCACCAGTAAAACCCATGGAGTTTAACAAATGACAGTGGATGGAGACACTTGGTTTATGTTTAGTTAAAGATTTATTTTACAGAAAAAGCCACATTTTCTTCAGTTTTCTCTGTTCTGATATAGTAACCTTTGAAGTTATTTCTGAGCTTTTATGAACATCTACATGATCAGTAAATTACATGTAGGAAAATGCATTATTTACACATCACTTAAAAAAGGTTAAATGGAAAAAAAAAAAAAAATTTGAGAACTGCCACAAAAGGAGCACTGGGTCTTTGTGAGTTAAAGACATCAAAACTACTGACCATGAAATAACGCCCAGTGAGGTCTATCCACACCTCTCTCAGGATTGGACACAGACACACACCAATACATAAATAAATAAATAGCCACGTCTGCTTATCTGGAAGATTATCCAGAACTAAGAGCACATTTATCATTTCTGAATCTATAGTAGATGGATGTTCATCCTCTGATAATACAATTCAGTGTTGATGTAGGCTATATCACATCTACTCCACCCCAAGTAACTTCAAAACAAATGAACAGAAACATGAATCAAAATCCTTGGAGGAGGAGGGAATTTATTTAGGACATACATGTATTTTTGTTTGAGTGTATTGAGAGAAATATTCAGTGTTGTGGGTATATCACGCATATTAAATGGTGTGATTCTCTGTGGTCTCAGATTGATTTTTGTTCTTTTTTGTTTAAAGGGACCACACAAAAAGTCAAGACACACAATTGGGCATCAGGACAAAACAGGGGGAGTCAATAGGAAGTATTCAGCACAAAGGTGAGATGAGGATAGAGAAAGAAAAGTGAGAATATTATGACTGATCAGTTTAACTACAGAGTTTCCTTTCTGCTTCTGAAATATTTAACAATGACAATGAAAAAAAGGAAAAGGTCCAACAAGCTACAAACAAAGCAGCTATTAATTAGACTGCACAGGCACCGCAAAACAATCTTGTGATAATATAATTATTAATTTCTCTTCTGTTTTGTAGTTATGAGCATTGATTTTGCCTCTGCTGGAAGCCCAGTGTCATGCAGGGCCCATCTGTTTCACGGGCCCGCTCTGCCTCCGAATCTCCATCGACTCGTCCCTCCACAAATTAAGAAGCTGCTGCCTCGCTGCTGGGAGTACACAGACACTAATTGAAACTAAGACCCATTTTTAGGCGCTCAGTGCGTGTTAGTGAGTTAGCTCACCATCACCATGCCACTGCTCAGCTGCTGTCATGTTTATTTGAGCGGCGGCGGTTTCCTGAAGGCATGCTATAGGTAGTGTCGCTGTTGTCATGAGGTGTTGTTGCTACTGCCAAGCTGCAGTGTCCACCTGTCACCACGGTGATGGACACTAGTCTGTCTCGATCTCAGCAGCAGACTGTGAGTGAAGCGCTTTCCAGGGTCGGAGTGAGAGTCTGTTTGTACATACACAGCAGGTTGACCTTGTGACACTGAGCTGAAAAGTCGCTCCCTCCATCAGGACTTCTTACTTTGATACAAATGGCTCAGACAGACCTGAGCTGACACATATGATAGGACAGCATCACTTCCACGACAGGTAAACCACTGGGGATTCCTTGTTGCCCAGGGCTACAAAGATCAACTACACCCAAGAGTGCTCAGTGTGGGAAAGGCCACGATGATGTGCTAAATATAACAAGGTCAGCACAACATTGTGCAACCAGCTACTGTTTAGCAAAAACACCCTTTAAATTGCAATTCACCAGGTATTAACATTAATGTCATCAAACTTTTGTCTTTCAGAAGAGATTTCCAGCTGAGAATGCAACTTTATAATGGAACATGTAACTAACATAAAAACATATATATCATCTATAAAAACAAGTTTAATTTAATATACAGATACTGTATAATGATGTGCTGTGCAGGGCATAACACTGAAATGTTGAATTTGACACTGACTTTGATTTCAATGGGATTTAAATGACCATGTTCTCTTGGTGATTTTCCATTTTTATTTTAAATTGCTAACCATTTCTATACTATTATTTCTAATAATATTGAAAGTGCAAATTAGATATGTGGACAAATCATCAAAAGTGAATTTTGCTAAATATAGAAAAAAAACATTCTGTTTACTTCCAAGAGTTACACTGAGGAAAGAACAAATTTTATCAATAGATGAGATAAGCAGCCAGAGGCCAAATATAATCAGAATCAGCCCTTACCTAACCAACAATCAACAATATGTGTCTCACTCAGGTGATGAAGGAAGCAGTTGACTGGATGAACAAGGAGAGACACAGATGGTGAAAATGAAGAGAGACTGAGGCAGCCACGTAAATGAATGTCCATAAGGGAAATTCACAGAAGAGGAGCCATGGCATTAAAACTGGTAACTATGTCTTTCTGTCACAGTACAGGATTAAAACCTGCATCCTTGTCATTGTCAAACATGGAGCTGTCAGGTTGAGGTGTGCACTGACACATGTGGAGTGACAGGGTGAGAGTCCAGGACTAACAGACAGACAGTGAGCGAGCAGAGCAGGACCAGCAGCCGATCAGGAGAAAGTCAAACTAAAGAGGAATGGCGGAAGGAGGCAGAGGAGCACTGGCCTCAAATGAAAGCTTCATGGAGCTTGTCACGGGGCATCAGTTCCAACCATCGGCAACCCCCCCCACACACACACATCATGACCTACGTACAGCCCCCCTCCCCTCACTTCAGTAAAACCTCAGTCCCATTCTAAATAATTCATTCTGCAGCCATTCCCTTCCACCTGAGGGGCTTGTCTCCTGGCGTCACCAGTGGGACGATTTAACAGCTCCCGAAAGGTCAGGTTTTTTTTTTTATATATCCCCCAGCCACACTCAACCCACCCATCAATCCACCCCCACTGCACACAAAGACACACATAGACAAAGACAAACACAAACACACACATACATAATCTGTGCCCACAGTTTAAGTGGTGTGTGGTGCTCGGCGGTGCCCCCTCTGGACTAATGTACTCCTGTGTTTACCTCCAAATATGCTGTTCTCTTGATCTGACAAGTTAGGCCATTCACCTTGAGCTCTGCTTCACCAAGGGCAGACGTTCACTTAAACACACACAGGGGCACGCAGACACACACACACACACACGCACACACACGCTATGTTTATATTCATTTAAGCTTTACATCGACTTACATTCATTTTGTGGAGTCGTTAACATCAACTTTAAACTTAATCTGGCTCAAAGGAAGTAGTCTGTTGGAATAACCCTGCAATGGGTGACTGTTCAGACCCACATCCTCCTTCTCTCCAATATCAGTGTGTTAAGTCCTTCTAGGTGCCTTTTAGGTGCAAATAATTTCCAAAAGTGCCACAGAAGATAAAGTGTGATTCTTTTAAAGAAAAACAAACTAGTTAAATAGCCCAACAGTAAGCTTTTAACCCACAATGACAGTGAATTGAGCCACACTTATGTCCAGCGCCAACAAGTGTTGCCAACTCCTCAGTAAAAAAAAGTAACTATAGGCTGTTTAGAAAGTTAAATGATGTTGTCATCTAATTTGCATAACTGGAAATGTGCATTTAATTATATAAACAATGTGGGAGAGACAAAAAGTGTGTGTAAAAACATCCTAAATATATTTAGAACTACAAATGAACTATACTCTTTCAATTCTTTTTTTTTTTTTTTTTAAGGTCCTAATTACAACCCTCCTCCTTTTTTCAGGTATGGGGACCGGTGAAAGTGACCCAAAAGAGACACTCTGGAGGAGTCACTTAGGTAATTTATTTATTTGTTTGTTTGTATTTTCTTCAGTTTGGTATGGTTTATAACCTTATGGTTCACTTAGGAGCCTACAACAAGTCACAGTAAAACATGAACATTTTACATTTTCAGTGTACATTAACAATGTAAATGGACCAAAAAGAGGCAAAAGAGAAAAGTGTCAGTGTCAATGGTAGTGATTTATATTCAGTGCAGTGATTTGTTTTAGACAAAGAACACTATGTGATTGCACGTCAGAGTCTCCAAAAGTCTCCAATAATGCTAGAAAACATTGAAAGATTTGTTGCTAATCCCTTTTTTGATAAAGAGTCTCTAAAGGGGTCTGAAATTTGCTAAATATTGAAATAATGTGGATACATTTGCACCACTGCACAACTCACAATGTACTTTTGCAGCTAGGGAGGCAGACCCTGTGTTTTTCTCACTATGACAGAGAAAATAATTTCATGTAATTTAAAGCATCTTAATATTAAAACAAGACAAGTCAAATCTTAACCTTCCAATTCAGTCACTTACATCATGAGGACCTGCTTCATGTCTCCATGATGTCAGTTGTGTCACCACAGCATGACCCATGATCTAAGAACAAGAGCTTTAAGTTCAGTCAGGCAACGGTGTTTTTCATTGGTATCATGTAAAAAATCTGAAGGTGAATTTTATCCACATGATAAATATGCACAGACAGTTTGGTGTAAAGTTGCCTCAGGTGATATTTTCAGATGGCCGTGGATAGTTTAAGGCCCCACACATCAAGAGAGGTCAAACAAAGTACATTTTTACTGCACAGATTTTCTGCAGTGATACAAGCTTCCTTAAAATGACACCAAATCAATCTTTATATGTGTATTTCTGTGGAAATGTTTCCATTTTAGACAAGAAAACACTTTACAGCTGCAGTGCTTGACAGTTTTTGCTGTCACTGGACAAAAATTCCCTAATTCCTTTTCAGCATATTGTAATTCAAGTGGTCTGACAGGAAATAAGTTTTCTGTTTCTCTGTATTCTGTTTTCAGGCTGCAGAAAAGCTTCCAGACAGGAAGGGGGCTTAAGTACATGGCTGATAGCTGTAAATATAGATCACTGTTCAGACTACAGCAGACATGACTGTTCTAGTCTGTGGCTCCACACAGAAGCTGGAAAAAATGTCTGACTGACTTTGACCTGAGAGTTACAGACGGAAGGTATACATTTGCAAGTTGTGGTGTTTTGGCTCCTGCAGCCCAAAATCTTCAGATAATTCTAGATCATTTATTCAAAGCAATGTCCCTTAAACTGAAACAATTAATTGATTAATCAATTTTTAAAAAGTATTTGATTACAATTTTTCTGAATCAAAGCTTTGTTTTTTTCACTGCCAGTAAAAACTGGTTCCACTGTTGTGTTTCACATGGGCCAGGATCAACACAAAGTTGTATGTTAGTATTAAGTTCTTAGTAAGTTGGATACAAATGTGTTGAAGACTGCAGTGCACATGTTGTTTGTAGATGTCAAACAATATATACTGTATATATACGTACATACTTTTATGTTAGTGTTGTTATTTTTAGATATCTACAGATATTTGATATACTTTTATACTGTTGCTATCTATATTTGCCTATTCAAATAATTGTTTAATTGAATCAAAATGAAGAAAATAATTGATAGCTGCAGCTCTAAACATGAGTACCCCCACATCCTTGTTCCAATCACTTGTGGATAAAGTACACTGATTTACATTAGTTTCTGCAACTTAACCCTATCTCTTTTTAACCCACATCTGACTGATTTTTGTCCCAGTAACATGACAAAACCCTGCCCATGCATAGGAATCAGCTGTTACAGATGAACCCTGAGGTGGCTGCACAAGCAGGACACACACACAACTGTACAGACAGTCATAAATTTAGCACATACACACAAGCACACTCTCCCCACTTCCACTAAGTGCCTTCCCAGGTTCAGACTGTGGCCTTTTTTATAGCACTAACACCAAACTGATTGATTTTTATTCAGGGATTAATGGAGTGTTCACTAGGACCAGGTTGGGCTTTGAATTGATTAACTATCCCTCTCATACACTGGCCTCCTCTGTGCCACACTGTACCTTCATCTGTCTCACAGTCATATCAGCACAGTAGGAGAAGCCAAGCTACAGCATCACAAGTATCCAACATACTTTATTTTTCCTTGATTGATGACTCCCTCACTTTCAAGCCACAGGTGGAAAATCTCGTGAAAAGACTGAGGCTAAGGCTGAATTTATATTTTTGAAACAAGTTGTATTTTTCTTGTAATATAAAAAACTCAGCTTGCTGCTGCAACTTTTTTTTTAAATCTGTGTTGCAAAGAAAAGAAAAAGCAAGTGGTTTATCTATCAATGTCTCTGTGTCTATCTATCTATCTATCTATCTATGAATATAACAAACTGTTCACAACTGAGGCACTGGAAACTGCTAAGCAAAGGCTCACAACCCTAGCTAACCGCCTAAAGAGGTACACAAGAGAAGTAGAGGCAAAGAGAATAAACAAGGTGTTCTCCACCAACCCAGCTAAGGTCTACTCTCACTGGCAGGGTAACAAGGTGACAACAGACCCATCCATGGCTGAGACTGAGCAATACTGGAAGAATATCTGGGAGAAAGAGGCAACACATAACACTAACGCCCAATGGCTGATAGACTTACAGGTAGAGGACAGCCATCTTCCAGAACAAAACCCAGTAGTCCAAAGACTGTCCAAAATGAAGAGCTGGACAGCACCAGGGCCCAACATGATTCACACCTACTGGCTTAAGAAGCTGACTGCACTCCATGAATGCCTAGCAGCACAGACAAAACAGCTGCTAATGTCGGAAAAACACCCAGAGTGGCTAACCCAGGGCTGGACAGGCCTCATAATGACAGACCCCCAGAAGAGAACAATTCCATCCAACTACTGGCCTATAACCTTTTACCACCTAACCTGAAGCGAGAGACCATATTGAGCATATCGTCCACCCGGCAAACTAATGGATGAGCCTCTGTGTCCAAGGACAGCCCAAGGAATGTCGTAGTTTGGGATGGGGTCAGGTTGCTCTTCTCTAGATTGACCCTGAGACCCAGCTTGGCCACATGGGCAAACAAGTGGTCCGTATTCTGGACTGCACATGCTTTAGATGGAGCACAAAGCAGCCAGTCATCCAGATATGGCTAGATCTTTATCCAGATGGTCTGAAAGGGAGTCAGGGCCACTTTCACACATTGGGTAAACACCCTCGGGGAGAGGGAGAGCCCAAAAGGGAGCACCCTGAATCGCCAGTGGTGGCCTTGATAGGCAAATCTGAGGAAGTGCTGATGTTCTGGGGCAATGGGTACATGAAAGTAGGCATCCTTCAAGTCTATTGACGTGAACCATTCCCTGTCTGTGAGTGACTGAAGGACCTCCACTGTGGTGAGCGTGTGGAATGGCAAAACTTTCATGTAGCGATTGAGTCCCTATAGATCTAAAATGGGATGAAATCTGTCAATTTTCTTGGGCACGAGGAAGTATGTGGAATAGTAGCCTCCGGGTTGCAGCAGAGGATCTGCTCCCTTGATTACACCATTGTCCAGGAGGGCAGACAGCTCCTGGTCCAGTGCTTGTGCCTCTACCAGGTCACAAATGATAGATGTGTGGCTGGTATTGGAATCACAGTGTGTACCCATGAGTCAGAGTGTTAACCACCCATGGGTCTGACACATGAGCATCCCAGTAACTGAGCTGCTGATGGGAAAAATATCCGATGGCCAGCCTGATGGCCTCACTTCCTGGCCCCATAGCCCTTAGGGGCCCTGGGGGGGCGGCAGCCAGAGTCTGAAGCCTGAGGTTGCCACACTGGTTGGCGGGAAACAACACGAAAGTCCCTGCCTTGTCTCTGCTGAGGATAGCACTCATCACTAGACCAATCTCGAGATGGCAGTCAAACGCTCAGACCAGCGGGCAGGTGCCTCAACCTCTGGGGAGGGTTTGTTGGGCTTGGACAGTTTGTTCCAGCACCTCCAGGACAGCTAAAACAAACAACTGCCCTGGCACCACGGGCACACTGCAGAGGGTCATTTGGCATGCCTCAGAAAGGGCAGAATGAGTGAGCCAAACCTGCTGGCAAGCTCAAACAAGGTAAGACATGACCCCTCCATGTTCCCTCATCTGTAAAACAAAAGTCTGCAGGACTGTGTCACTGAACCCACTCGTAGTGGTTGTACCATCAACACCTATGAAAGCACAACAGCACAAGGAATACCTGGAAGAGGGGGTGCAAACACTGCCTTCACCAGTGAAAAAACACAAACTGAACGAAGTAAACAGCATTAGCTAAGTGAAAAAGGCTAACACCATTAGCATAAACACTGACTATCCAGGTGTAATAGTAACGAAACTTAAAAACTGGGAGAGGGGGCGCGACTGCTGCCTTCACCAGAAAAAAATATGGAAAGGCTAACACTGTTAGCAAAAATGCCGTACAAAAGTAGTAGGAAACAAACTCAGAAACTGGTAGTTTCTACCTGGCGAACGCGTGTCACCAGTTAGCAAAAATAACTAACAAGAAAATTACCACGGTGTACACAATGTAGTCACTCAGATTTAAAAACCGAGAGTTGGGAAAGGGGGCGTAAATGCTACCATCACCAACAAAAGGGTCAGGTCTGGTTACCTTCAAGAAAGTCCTCCAACAAAGAGTAGTCCATCACAGCCCTTGGAGGGTGAAATCAGCTGCTTCAACTGATGCAGTGAAAGGGCATCCAGCAATGGAAAGCAATCCAAGTTAGCAATGGCTCATGCCATGCAGATCGAACTGCACGTGAGACAAAAAAAAGGAACGGTCTACTGCCTTTCTGCATTTGTACATTAAGTACATAGAAAAATTCTGATACTTTCTCTTTGCAGAAATGCTCATTTTTTGCTTTTTGTTCCATACAGCCATACAAAACTAGACTGAAGGGCTTCTGTTTACTCTGCATCTTATGCATTGAATCAGCAGAAAGTCTGCCTCCCCAATTTGCACCTGTTTTTCTAAATCTGCTTGTAAATGTTTTATTTATTTATTGTTAGATGTCCCTGTTATTTGTGTTTTATCTGTTTAAGGGACTGAGCCCACGGGCAGAGGCCCTATCGTATTTTGTTCGTTTTTTATTATTATACTGAGACGCAACAAACTGGAATTTGACCCCCTAATCATACTCAAAAACTCACCAAATTTGGCACACATGTCATGTCCGGCGAAAAATTTGATAAAATGCAAAAATTAACCCCTCAGGTGCCAAAATGTGCTCTCTAGCACCCCCTACAAACACAAAAATGGCCCTAGATGCCAGTAGGAATGTCGCAGAAACATGAAACAAATGCCAAGATGTTTGTCTCATTGAGCCCGACAAATCATACTCTGACACCCATGACCTAACTCCAACAGGAAGTTCACAATTTGCCTTTCAAACTAAAGCACTTGTATACCAACTTCCAGTAGGAATGTCACAGACACAAAACCAATGCCAAAAGTTTTGTCGCATCAAGCCCAACAAATCATACACTGACACCCATGACCTAACTCCAACAGGAAGTTCACAATTTGCCTTTCAATGTAAAATGTCCTAAATTATCTCAGATGAAACCGACCATTGTAGAGACTTCTACACAGCACCAAAAGATAGAGTGAATGCACATCAAAAAAAGTTATTCGCAACTTTTTATAACTATCTTAGTTTTTTTTATGAGCCCTAAAAGTTGCGAAGCCCGAAACTGAAAAATCAGTTGGGACTTTTTTCCCACTTTTGATGTACCGTTACAATCACAAGATTCCCCAGAACGTAAATGTCCAAAAATTTTTCAGATAGGATGTACGGTTTTGGATAGAGAGCAGTTTATCAAACTGGTGGTGACTCAGTGAATTGCACTTTAACTGAATGACCTGAGTCACGTCTCATTCAGAGGAGCCATGTGAGCTGCACGTGCGCATGCACACATACTGACAGCTGATTGGCTGAAA
>JAPQRP010000010.1:2003991-2023519 GCA_037367295.1 Apogon hyalosoma | reverse complement strand
CACCTCACCCCTGTCTGTACCTCTGTTGCCTGTTGGACTTCCCAGATTTGGTCCCTGCATTATTACGGTACTCTGAGCTAGCCTTACCCTCATGTCCTGTTGCCTCTCTGACTGCTTTTTGTGTATGACCCAGCTTCGTTTACTGACTGTCCTCTGCCTCTTAACTCCTCTTGCCTCTTCCTAGTTGGGATTTTGGTGTTTACCCCAAGGTGTGTGGATTGTGTTCCGACCCAGTTTCCGATTCCTATTGGAGACCGAACATTAGAAGAGGACTCGTTCTTGGGTCATTGTTTTGTGGAATTTTCCCTTGTCAGTAATTGTATGTTACCCTTGAATCTGTCTGCTGGGTCTGCATTTGGGTTCTGAGTCCAGAGTTCGGTTGTTACTCAGAACCAAGCCGTGCTCCCATTCCATGTCCCATCTTTGCCCTTCATCAAGACATGCTCCATGTTCCAAGCCCCAGCGACTGCCAGGCTTGTAGGTGCACTAAGCTGCGGTGACCTGGGACACCAAGCAGCAGTACGGAGCTCCAGGCTCTCCATCAGCTCTCAGCTACATTTAACAGCCTGAATTGTGTTGGGCACACAGCTGGTGCTGTCCGGTATACAACCGGGGCTCTGTGAGTCCGTTTTTTTTTTTTTTTTTTCGCGGCTCAGTGCTGGAGGACAAAGCCACGTGTTCAGAGACTCGGTGCTGGCATTGTGCCCCAGGAACCATGGCTTGGAGCATGAAGCTGGTGCACCACAGCTTCATGAATCAGCAAGCCTGGCATACAGAGTGAAGTAAACAAAACATGAAACCGGTTCCAAGAACCGTTTCGTTTTACAGAACTCAGAACCAAGCCAGGCTCCAAGCTCCACTATGACCGTGAAACGATGACAAACTGCATTTTACACCAATTATTTACATGTATTGATAGGATTAGTGGTTTAGAAGTTATTAAACATTTTAGATCAGTAGAAGGTTTTGGTCGGTGGTGGTGTCCTCGCACACAGATCATCTCATCTTTAATGTAAATAAGTTCATAAAACTAGTTTATTTCTGTTGCATTCTCTTTTATTATTTTCTTATAATTGTTATTTTGTTACTAACTACACTTTTTCTGTTTTAGAAACCCTTACAAAATAATTTTGGGTGGTTTTGGGGGGCTGGAATGGATTAATTATATTTCAATTAATTTTAGAAGGCAAATTTATTTGAAAAACAAGTCAATCGTAAAACTAGCTCAGCCATGGAACAAATTAAACTCATTCTGCAATATTCTTCTGTATCTCTTTTTTTTTTTTTAAGAGATATGTGTTTTTTAAGTAAATTTCAAAAAATATGAACACATTCTCATATCTCAGCACACACCGTCACCTGTGTCCTCTGAGTTTGTAGTCTTAATATGGCATTAGCCATGTCTCTAATGGGACACTTCACTTGCCTCTCTACCAACATGGTACAATTACTGGCCTAGAGCCACCAATTCAAATGGCCAACCCGTCATTGCAAATACCCCATTGGTCAAACAGTGTGTGGATGTATAGAATTTGATTCTTTCCTTGAGGGCTTTTTTTCATGTCTTAGGTAAAAGCAACTGGTTATGTATTTTCAGATATCCCTGATGGAGGTCTCAAGCCTAAACATGTCAATTTAACTTCAGAGAATAATGTTACAAGTGCTGCTGGAATCCTGGAAACCAACTCCTCCACATGCTGCCTGCATCTACATAGACCAGGGGTGTCAAACTTTTATTTATTTTTATTATTTCAGGGGCCATATTCAGCCCAATATGATCCTAAGTGGGCCAGACCAGTAAAATAATAATAATAATAATAATAATAATAATAATAATTCCAAACTTTTATCTGTGTTTTAGAGTGAAAAAAGTAAGAATGTTTACATCTACAAACTGTCCTTTAAAAAAATGTGAATAGCATGAACAACCTGAAATTTCTTAAGAAAAATAAGTGCAATTTAAACAATATTATGCCTCAATTCATCATTTACATATATATATTACAACTTACAGATCACAGTAGATCTACAAATACACAAAACATTTAATAATGGGCAGAATATTGTGATAATTGCACTCATTCTTCTACATTTCAGAATGTACATGATAGTTCATGATGTTCCCTTTTTTGTGAAAGGATAGTTTGTAAATGTAAATTCATTCATTCATTTTCTGAGCCCGCTTTATCCTCACTAGGGTCATGGGGGTCCCTGGAGCCTATCCCAGTTACTTATGGGCGAAGGCGGAGTACACCCTGGACATGTCGCCAGTTCATTGCTGGGCTGACTTATAGAGACAAACAATCACTCTCACATTCACACCTATAGGTAATTTAGATTAACCAATTAACCTATCAGTGCATGTCTTCGGATGGTGGGAGGAAGCCAGAGTACCCAGAGAGAACCCACATAGACATGGGGAGAACATACAAACTCCACACAGAAAGGTCCCACCCCCACCCCCGTAAATGTAAATATTTTCATGATATTTTATTTTACATTACAACAAAGAGAAAAACTTGGAGTTGTCATTATTTCTAGGGCAATATGGTAATATTTTACTGGCCCAACCTACTTGATATCAAATTGGGCTGTATGTGACCCCAGAACTAAAGTGATTTTGACACCCATGATTGTTAATATCTCAGTGTAATTTTTGCTAAGGCTGCAACTAATGATTTTTTTCAACAGTCAACTAGTCCTTGACTACTGTAAGATACATTTTCTTTCATTTAACAAGAAAATTTGGTGCACAGAAATTTTAATGCATAGCAAAGTTTGTTAAGCAAATATTCAATTCAATATTCAACAAACATTACAGCAACAGTAAAATCCTTTTGTTTTCCTTTAAACAAAAGTGCAATTTGTGCAGAATGATTACAGTGCTTAACAAAGTTTGTTAAACAACTAAAGTCTCCAGAGTTGCAATCAGCATGTTTTTTTTCCTTGAGCAGTGCATGACATCACTGATGACCTTTTGATTACTAAATTACTCATTGACTCATTTTTCCATCAACTATTTTATCATTACAGCCCTGATTTTTGCATTTCATAAATTCATCTAGAAGACTGGAATGAACCCTGACATAGAGGGATGTATTAATGACAGCGTTGTATCACTATCACTAACGCAAATATTAATGGAAAATATTAAGACCCCGTTCTTTCAGCCATATACTCAGTACAGAAAGATAGATTCTATTCTATCTATTCTTTTCTATTTCAAATGAAGTCTTAGATATGCATTTTGGCCTTATGGTTTTACTGTTACAATCATAACAGTAATACTTTCACCAAGGGTTAGTGTTCCATGAAAATGGTGGATGCCAAAAGATTAACCTTTGCAATCCATCTGATCTGAGAACTGAAGGTGACAAATGACCAGCCGTAGTCTGATTAAAGATCAAAAGTAACTCAACATCTCTGACTCAGGTGCCCTCCTTAGTCAAGCTACTTCTCAAATACTGAATACATACTAAACCAGCTTGTTTCATCTTCACCTCCATAACTGCTCTCCTTCAGTAGGTACTAATTAATAGAGACCTCTGCATGGATAGCTTTGAGAAGGGGGAAGATGAATTGTATGGACGCCATCTTCATTATCACTCAATATCACACACAGCGGGGTCATGCAGGGCTAATTACCTGCGTATTGAATTGAGGTTCAGTGAGAAGTGGGTGGGGAAGTGCACATTGGTGTCACACATCCACACTTTGTCCAAAGTGAACTGTACAAATGGAGGCTATTTATGGAACAAGCGTTGGCCAAATTGATTTTATCTGGTTATCTGGTTTTTGTAACCTTACTTGCAGTAAGTTGTGTATGACAGGATTCACACTGTTTGTTCACAGAAAAAGAGTAGATAAAAGGATTATTCATAAAAGTCTCTCAAAAACTGAAAATATGTTGGATTAACTTACCTCAACCTCCAGAAAGTCGTGGAGCTTCTTACACGTGGCTGAAAATGTCTCCGAAGTGCCAAACTCAAAGTACCACAGTTTATTCTTTGTTCTGAAAAGAAACAAGACAACAGAAACTGCAAAGGGACTGAGAAAAGAGCCAAGCATTGGAGTGTTTTCCCCACATCAAAATCTGAGGCTTGTAGCATCCCTTCTCCTCTTCTCTGTTTCTAGTCCCTTTAATGCCAACCATAGAAAAGAAAGAAAAAAAAAGAGAAGAAACACTGGACCACTCCAAACATCTCTGATTCACCTTAAAAACAAACACAATCTGAACTATAACAGGAAGCACAACTCTAATGCTTAAAATCCCAATTTGCATAATCACTCATCTCCACCTTTTGAGGCCTTGGAATGAATCTAAAGTCAGTTCAGAAAGCACCTGTGAGAGCAGGTAGGGGTGGTCAGGGGATGCCCATGCCTAACATTAAGGCACAGTGAGGGGTGTAAGAGGGTAATGTAACTGCCCCCGCAATTAACAGAGGACTGGGGTGCTGTTCCCTTGGCTCCCCACAGCACACACTCCCATCGCTAAGACTGATGATCAGTGACCTCTCCAGGGTGAGTCACCATCTGTCCAACACCACTCTAGCTCGTTATACCTCACCTCTCATAATTAAACCAATGAAGTATGTTTGTATGTTGATGCAAAATTTTATTTCATTTTTTTAATTAGGTTTTAATTGACATGGTACTAACATGCTCATAGCTCCTCTGTCATAGGGTTATGTTAGGTGTTAAGTATTATTAACCCCTTAAAGTCTGAATTTATATACAAATATGTATTTGTATATATACATAAAAAATAAACAAACAAATATATAAATCATTTTGCATTTTTGCTCTCAAGTACATGCAAAATTAAGTGGACATTGTTAATTTAATTATAGCACATAAAATAAATAGAAATTTGGGTATGATGCAAATTCAAAATCAACAACATGTATAATGGTCAATAATAAAGAAACAACTATCTATTATTCTTGGAATCAAATAATCTATCAATTATTTTCTTTGATTTGATTTGATTAAATGATCATTTTAATATAAAAGTAAAATGATATGTGAAAATATCTACAGAGAAATAACAACAAAAACAGTATAAAAGTATATATTAAAATATCTATGACCAACAACATCAAATGTTATCTACAAACAATATGTGCACTGCAGTCTTCATCACATTTGCATCCAACTTACTAACTTGCAAACAACTTAAGATGGAACTAACATACAACTTAAAAAAATAAAGCTAAGTTTAAAGGAGTAAGTGATGGTTCCAATGAAGAAAAGTGAGCATATACACAATTTCTGCCTTTTTGTCCTTGTCTCTTCTGAGCTACACCCCATGTTGTCTGTGTTGATCCTGGCGTCACGTGCATCCCGTGTGAAACACAACAATGGAACCAATGTTTAGCACTAGCAAAATTAAGGAAACAAAGCTTAGACTCAGGAAAATTGTAATCGAATAATTTTTTAATTGATTCAAGTCGGCAAATTGATAAACCATTTCACCTCTCATCAAAAGTAATGGAAAAAGTAATGAAACAGAAATTCGCCATTGACATAACATGCTGCTTGATATTGATACTTATACAGACTAACATCTGCCATTTCAGTCTCGGCGCCCCCCCCTTAAGGTTAATGTTCCAAACACCCCCCTGACGGTGTCCCAACACCCCCCTTGAGAAATACTAATGTAGATGTTCATGAAAGCTCAAAGGTTATTATATCGAAACAGAGAAAACTGAGGAAAAAGTGAGTTTTTCAGCAAAGTTATCAATAGCTGAACATAAAAACAAACATCTCCATCCACTGTCATTTATTAAACTTCATGGGTTTTACTGATGAATCAATGTTGTAGAAAATGCCAGAGTTTCCACGTTCACTACAGAGCCTCTGAACATCCAAATGGGTCATATCTGATGACCATGAAAAGATGACAAACTGCATTTTACCTCATTTATTTACATGTATTGACAGAATTAGTGGATCAACAGTTATTAAACATTTTAGATTGGTGGATGTTTTTGGTTGCCAGTAGCTGTTTAGCTCTTTAAAGGATATGTCTGCCAACATTTCAGGCCATGGAGTTGAACACAGTCTCACAGATTGGAATTTCAAATGCTATAGGATGAAGTGTGACTCGAAGGGCTAAGAGAATGAGGTCCTTAAAATCAAAGACCATTTGTCAGCAGGAATGGGCTTCAAAAATTTTCTGAAGTATCAGGTGTGCAAAATACCAATTTCATATAGGTAAGAAATATGTTGATTTCTCAAGAATTTTTGCACTACCCATCAGAGCTAGCGAGGTTGGTGAGTCATCAACATAGATTTCATCCACACACCTCTGTCTGAAATGAATTAGAAGTACATGTTCACTGTGAACTTTCTGTGGCAGACATCCAAAGCTCTTTCACTGCAGTGTGCTTCACTGGGGTTGGGAAATAGGTCAGTTCATTCAGGTCATAAAATGGAGGCAGTTTAAAGATAGACTAGTAATACAATATCTAATCCATGCCTGGCAGTAATTCTGTTCAAACCTTAACACTTTCCAAGCAATGCAAAATGTTGCCTCTTATATTGAAACTAATACATGCCTCATGGTCCTGTTATAAATGTAATTCAGGATGTGAATATTTCACAATGAAAAAGTGGAAAAGTAGTTTTTTTTTTTATTTTTTTTTTTTTTTACACATTTTCAACAATGTGGATAAATGCATCAACCAATCGTGTGTGAAATGGGCTATGGATGGTGATGATAGGGCTGAACCTCTCCAATGGGTCGGACCAGTAGAACAATAGCATAATAACCTATAAATAACAATCACATGTTTTTCTCTTTTAGTGTAAAAAAAGTGAAGTTACATTATGAAAATACGAAGAACCTGCACCACCATATACAACCTAAAATTTTGTAAGAAAAATAAGAGCAATTCACCAATATAACAAAACAGCTCCGTATTTTTCCCTTTGTTTTTGTACACAAACGTAAAAGTGCAATTTTAATATTATGCCTCAACTTACAGATCACAGTGGATCTACAAATATACAAAACATTTAGTAACAGGCAGAGTATTGTTAAAATTTCACATATTTTTCTTAAGGAATTTAAGGTTGTTCATGGTTATTTAGATTATTCACATTTTTTGTGAAAGGATAGTTTGTAAATGACTATCAGGAGATTAGACTAAATAGATTATCAGGAGAGACATCATATGAATCAGATACCGTTTTGAGACAAGAAGCTGCTGGATCAGACATCCAGAGGCTGCAGACCAGCCTCCACATGATGTTGGATCCATTAATATTCCTGAATACATTCGCACGGCCTTGTGCAAACATATGCAAATCCTTTATTGGACAGGTGCTGCAGCTGTCATAAACTCGCATAGTCGGCAGCGTGAATAGTTTTGTCATTTTTCGTCATGCCCCAGGGTTTAGAATATGTATTTTGTTCCAGATAAAAATGCACTGGCATATAGATTTCCCATCTAAAATTTCTGCTGTGAGAGAAACCGCAGAATGAACACAGATAAGATTTAGGGTCAGGGTTACATTTGAGCCTTGTTTGAACTCATGTCGTTTGTATGATGTTTTGACTAGAGTTGCTGCTATAAATTTTTTGTACTTAATCTGTTGATTATTTTCTTTGAGTTGATCAAACAATTACTTGGATAGATGAAACAAACTGCAAAAATGTGGAAAAAAGACATGTCTGAAAATGACAAACAATTTATCCTTAATTCCAGAACCAGCTAAAACAACAACCACAAAAAGTATGAAAGTGAAAGGACACATTGAAAATATCTATAGATTTAAACAAAAAACAAGTCAAATGACATCTACAAACAATATGTGCACTGCAGTCTTCATCACATTTGTATCCAATTTACTAACTTACTAACAACTGAAGATGGAACTAACATACAACATTGTGCCAATCCTGGCATCATCTGTGTCACAATAAGCGTCCATGTGAAACAGGGGAACTAATGTTTTATACCAGTGAAATTAAGGAAATGTAGTAAAATTGAGTAAAATTATAATCAGTATTTTTTTTAACTGATTCAAGTCGATTAACCATTTCAGGTCCAGTTTTGACTGCATATTACACACAAACTACTCAATATCCCTTGAAATTAAGTCTAATAATATCTTAGACTTCTTCTGCTCTACTCCTTGCCCTAAGCATAAAACTCCATTTACTCTCACTTAAAGTAAGAAATCCAAGAAAAGAAGGAATAGTAGAGAATTTGTTTTTGATTTGATTTTTAGTATCT
The DNA here is from genome assembly GCA_037367295.1 of Apogon hyalosoma. Classification (NCBI taxonomy): domain Eukaryota; kingdom Metazoa; phylum Chordata; class Actinopteri; order Kurtiformes; family Apogonidae; genus Apogon; species Apogon hyalosoma. Next base: position 2,015,276 of record JAPQRP010000010.1, on the reverse strand, counting down.
TATAATTATCCATAGGCTCATCAATAAATTAATAAAATGTTATTCTGCTCATATATCCCTCCAACCAAGCTCTGCATATCCATTTTAAAATTTCATGCTAGGTCAAAACTGTAGCACAGGTCACAGAAGGCTTTTTATCTTTCCAAGAAACAACCACCTAATAAAAAGCATTTATCTCAAAGCTTTAAGGACAGGGAAAAAAAACCTACAACAGTGCTGACATGCAGAACTGAATCCAGTAAATAATGGCCTCCTCTTAGCAGGAATCAAAGCGCTACAAGAGGGACGTATTAGTATAAGCAGAGTAACAATCACTGAATTATTGATTTCCTCATTAGGACTTTTGTCAGGACCATTTAGCCACTTTATAAATGAGCTTTCATTAGGGTACTTGCAAGATAGCCCAACTCGGAGTTGATTTATAATGTGCAACATGGTCAATAAGAGAAGAATGGGAGTAGAGGGAGATGGGAAGAAGCGGGGGGTGACAGGGCCATGCTGAGAGGAGTCGTCCCCCCCCAACCCCCCCCCATCACCACCACAGCCCAGCCCACACCCTGTCACCACTATCAGCACTCCACAAAGGAAACCTAGAGAAAGCCCTGAAGGCACAACAACAACGTAAGTCTGGAAATGTTTGCAAACAAACAAATGAAGGTGGCCATTTCAAAATGCATATTCAAACCTGGTGGTTGCTGAGTTGAGGGATGAATGAGAGTAAATACACTGAGGATTTTGAAAGTTTGGGCTCATTAAGACTTGCATGCCATTTTGATAGACTAACTTTTGGTTAGTTCAAGAGACACTGACATGTGAAAAAATAAATCCAAGGATAAGGTAATGTACTAATTGACTACCGGTCTAACAACAGTTAAGTGCTGATGACAACTAATTTCAACTCCATCCCAAACATATTTGGGAAATATATCATATTTATCATAAGCTTGATCTTCAACCCAAGAGATGAAGGAAGTTTGATAAGATTTTGCTACAGCAAAAAAAGTCTGCAAAAAAAAAAAATCAATGGAAAATACTTTGAAGAATGGTTACAAGTTTAATACATAAAACCTGTGCATGCCTGTGTGTTCACAGGAACTTTGAGTGTGTTGTGCTGGGAGTCGGTCCTTTATGGACATTAGCTTACTCCATTTTGAAAGGCAATAGCCACTTTTATACATAGAGATCCCAGAAAAAAGTGAGATGGTGATCTCAACTTTTTGCCAGCATTGACCAATTTACACAGCCAAGCCAAAGGAGTAACAGAGATGAAACAGGCTGGACTTTTACACAGCGAATCTGTGTTCTGGAATCAAAGGGGTGATGATGCAGTGCAGCGTATAGTGTGACGTATAACTTGCACGTCGGAAACACCCTGAGCAGAGTCTTTCACCACTCCACAAATGTTAGCATGAATGGAGTCCTCCGCCCAAAGTGACAACAGCTTGCAGATCTCTCCAGTTCGACATCTTTCTGGTCGCATCGATACATTTGTTCACAGTACACAGCCTGTACTCATTTTTAAAAAAACCCAGCATGGGGGTCACACACGCAATAAGGTCATCAAAATGTCACACCTTGGTGGCGGAACAAGAAGTGTTCCCTTTACATTGCATTCTGGAATCATGATTCCACCTTCATCAGAGCTGTTACCACTTTTGGAGGCATTACAGAGTTGTAACAGAGGTGGGACCAAATGATCCCACCATTTTGCTGACACAGACGTTGTTCTAGAATAAAGGATGAAATATTCCCGGAATAGAAGGGCTGTGTAAAAGGAGCTATCTTGGTTGGCCACATTATAAGAATCTGTGGACTGATTTCTTTGTAGAGCATGTGGACTGAATTTTGTGTGAAAATCCTTATGCTCACTTCCATGTTCTTCAATGCTTCTCTGTATAACACTGTATAACATTAGCCATTGTTAGCTTAAAGTCACTAATATCAACAAAGGCTGTCAGTTTCCAATGCAAAGTCCTTGTAAGCACATGAACATACACAAATGTAATATATTGAACCTTTAAGGTTAAAATCAGTAGCAGAAAAAAAATAGAGACTACAATAGAAAGAATTTGGCTGAACTCTCAGACTCATTTGTATTTCTTTAACCAGTCACAATCAGGCTTTGGGAGTAACAAAATGCATGTAACAGTGTTACGTAATTAGGATACCAAAAAAAGGTAACTGTATTGCACTACAGTTTCAGAAAAAAAGACAATCAGATTACGGGTACATTTATTAAAATTTGGGATTATTTCACAGGATTACAGTTTTAATGCAGTTTGAGCGAAACACGAATCCAGGTGGGCCCTTAGGCAAGGCCCTTTACGCTACATGCCTATACCTCAGGATGAGCGATACAATAAATGAAAGAGTCATACCGGCTCGGATGTCGCCCGGGACAACAAGGTCCGCGTCAGGTGTTGGGGAACCAGGGCAACCTGATGTCAAATTGGCTACTGGAACAAGACATTCATGGAGCAGAGCAGAGAACATGGTATTAATGGAGTGTTATTATGGGAGTAACCCCAGTGAGAGAGGGTACATGCAGAGGATGTGGGAGAAATGGTTGCTTCAAAACCCCACATCCTCACTGACTAAGAAACAGCTCTTAGCTCAGTGTTCAAACAGCCGCAATAGAAGCTCAAGAAATACCAAGGGCTGAAAGAGGAGATAGAGAAAATGTGGGGTGTGAAGGCAACAGTGGTCCCAGTAGTGATCAGGGCACTAGGGGCAGTGACCCCCAAGCTGAGTAGATGGCTCCAGCAGATACCAGGAACAACATCAGAGATCTCTGTCCAACAAGAGCGCAGTCCTAGGAACAGCTAAGATCCTGCACAGAACCCTCAGACTCCCAGGCCTCTGGTAGTTATGCCTTTCAGCTGTGAAACTGCTGTTATCATCCAAGGATTCGACTTCTAATTTAAAGAAACATTTACAGGACCTGGGTCTGAAGGAGACACTGCCCAGGTGGGCAAGGAAAATATTTGTGTGTGTGTGTGTGTGTGTGTGTGTGTGTGTGTGTGTGTGTGTGTGTATATATATATATATATATATGTTTGGGGTTTTTTGTCATTTATTTATTTATTTTTTCATTTAAAACTGGAGAGATGGAGAGAGATGACGTACGCATGTCTTACACACATGACATGCATGCATATCACTGTGACACTTCAGGAGTCTCGAAGCACCATGACCTGTGAAAACTTGCAGTTTCCAGAATGGCCTCAAATAAAAAAATGCTTTTACTGGTTGGAATTTTCACCATTATTTTGTATTTCAAGCAGAGACGGGGGAAAACACCACTGTACAGTGCAAGTTATGCCTTTCAGCTGTGAAACTTTTATCATCCAAGGATTCGACTTCTAATTTAAAGAAACATTTACAGGTGAGAGTGCTAATATTAGCTAAAGTTAACTTTAGTAAGTAGTGAACTTGCTAATACTACTTCTACTACTACCTCTGAAAAGTATTTTGAAACTGTGTGGTGATGCTGATATGGTGTGTAGGGTTCGGAGGGATGTGATTTGTTAAACAATAGCTCTGCTTTGCCGGTAATTAAAGCCTGTTACACTTGCCGTGGTCGATATTGCTATTATTATTATTATTGTTGGTGGAGCTTTGAGATATACATCCATTACATGACTAACTTCAAGAAATGTGAATGCATCATGTTGACTACATGGTTTCATTAAAAATAAGACAGAAAAGTCCAGACATACTGTACTGAACATTTAAGGCAAATCACAATTCAAATGCTGCCATCATCACAGGCACTGATGCATTAGGCTGAAAGTCACCAGTAAACATGATCACTAAATTAAAACACTGGTCATTTTACTGATATTTAGTGTCTTTGGCCTTTATTTGCATATTTGATATTAAAGTAATCAAAAAGTAATTGAAAGTAATAAATTACATTTCTTTAATATAATGGTACTTGGATTACATTATTGGGGAGACACGGTGGTGCAGTGGATAGCACTCGTGCCTCACAGCAAGAAGGTCCTGGGTTCGATTCCAACACTAGTCGGTGGGACCTTTCTGTGTGGAGTTTGCATGTTCTCCCTGTGTCTGCGTGGGTTCTCTCCGGGACTCCGGCTTCCTCCCACCATCCAAAGACATGCACTGATAGGTTAATTGGTTAAGCTAAAAAAATTTACAATAGGTGTGAATGTGAGTGTGTTTGTTTGTCTCTATATGTCCCTATGATAAAGCGGGTTCAGAAAATGGATGGATGGATGGATTACGTTATTGGTGGAATATCTGCACATGGGGAGGCGAGCCCTGGAATTAAATTTGCAGAATCCCTACAATAGAAAATAGACGTATGATACAGCTGCTTGTTGTCTTAGGGCCATTTCATAGTCAACACAAGGGCATGTGAACACATTGCGATGCATCGAGACGCATTGGCCACCATGATGCATGCTTGCATTGCAAAATGTGTTGTCCATTTTTTTATTACGCGACACAGTGACATGTGTAATACCATGTGTCACCACCGCTGGTGACGCATATGCAATATGCAAGTGCTGAAGATTAATTTAACAAGTTATATTACAGAAGAAGAAGATGACGGTGATTCACTGGAGTCTTCGGCAGAAAGTGAGCCACTTGAACCAGCGGGTTGGAGAGAGACATTCGGAAATATTGGAAATGCCTCTCCCTGTCTAGAATTCGCGTAGACCGAACAAGAGATTGGAATTCCTTATCCTGAATCCATCTCTGCTGCAGTTCAGAGGATGGACATACCACTGTCTATACTTTACATGTTTTTTTTTTTGTGCCACTGATTACAAATCTAATAATGGATTAGATTTATATAAAGCCTTTCTATGAATGCATACTCAAAGTGCATACAGTGGATCCATTATTCATTCATTCACACATTCTCCATCTGGTAGTGAACTACATACCACAGCTGCTCTGGGGCAGGCTGATAGAAGCATGACTGCCAATTTGAGCCTACGGCCCCTCTGACCATTGCCAAACATTCAGGGGCAAGGAGGTCAAGTGTCTAGCCCAAGCACAACAGCACATGACTAGGACAGAGCAGGATTCGAACCGTCAAACCATTTATTGGACGGACCCACTCTACCTAAGCCATGGCTGCCCACAACAGACTACTTCCTATGAGTTAGACTTAAGTCTACTTAGATAAAAGTACATTCTTTCTTGTATTCTGAAGTTGTTACTATGAAGTACTATTAAGCTAAGCCTTTGGTATGGGATGTAGGATTGGGATGCTAATAGGCTGTATGTAGGTGAGCATAATATGTCTGAAAATGGCAGCTGTTTTTAGCTGAGTAATAAAAAACCAAAAAAACAAAAAACACTTCTTAACTATATTTTTTGTGCTACAATCACATTATTTCATCTTTCATTCACAATTCAGAGTTAATTCAGAGTTATTAGGAGGTGATAGCACTAGAAAGGACCATTTAGGTCTGTTGTACACTTACAGTAAATGACTACACAGATCTAGTAGGATTTTCTTTTTCTTTTTTTTGTCACTAGCTAACAAGAGTTGTGTAGCTCCACAGGCAAATGCACTTCTCAGAGCCTCATTCAAAAAAAAAAAAAATACCCAACTTTTTCTGTACAGAAACAGAATGAAAAACCAATAAAATGCAATAGAAAAACTGCAATAAGCAGATGTAAAGCCAAGGAAAGCTACAGTTAGTAGAAACATCTGACTGTCCCGTCAATTCCCTCCACTTAACCTAACAAGCTCACCATGGCAACAAATCACCTCATGTCCATGTTCATTAGGTAATTAGGAGCATCTCATTGGCTGGATTGGATTGTCGTTTGTTATCTGCCAACTGATGCTAAACACCAGACTCATCTGACAGACTGACTGTGGGGAGCGTCTTCAATGGTGGCCAGCTTATCATAGGATTAATAGGAACTCCTTTTAAGTGAGATGATACTTTTAAAGGTATTAGGAGGATCTGACTTTATGGTAAATGCAATAAAAGTGAGCGTAAAGTACTTATTTGTGTAAATTGTAGGCTGATTTTTGGCTTCTGTGTTCTTGGAGGTTCATTAATTATACTCTGTGTGTGAGATTTGTGCTTTCAGGGAAAAAAGGCTTTTATGTAAAAGCAGAAATGTACTTTATGTGACCAGCTTTCAAATTGTTCAGCTACCCATAAGGCTTTGTGTGTGATTTTACCAGCATTGTATCAATGCAAAGTGTACTGCAATAATAACTTTAGTGGTGTACATATGAGATCAGTTGTAATGACAGCTGCCAAGCACAAAGAATACAGCAGCTCAGGTTTCCAAAGTCATTAAGATGTTGGTTATTTGCAAAAACAAATCACAAAACAAAACTGCAAAAGAGAAGACACACAAATAATGTGGTTGAACCACAATAGCTTTAAAAAAAACAAAACAAAAAATGGCACAGTAAAGCAGTGATAGGTGAAGTTAGCAGCCTAGCACAAACAGCCTGAAACTGAACAATAGCTCATGCTCATCAGGCCGTTTACCTACTAAACTGGACCCAATATTAAAGAATGTCACAGGCAATAAGCTTCAGTGTAGCATCCAGCAGCCCTGCAGCCACAGCACCATTAGATGCACTTTCCACTGGACACACTCAATGCGAGGTACACAGGCATTGATTTTTATTACCCTCTGACACTTAATCTAACCCACAATGATCTACGACCTTATTTTCACACTAATTTCTTCTTGATCAGAGGTGATAAATATCGCATTTGACATAACCAAGTCTTTGTGCATTGCATCAATGCACTGTTTTGTTTAACATGGCACTGCCTAAAGCGCTCCCACTTTGGCTGGCAGTTTGAGAAATGAGTTGCATTGTCCTTGCCTTTAGAGATGGACTACAGCAAGTCATCTGAACAATGGACTTCTTTCAGTTGCAATGCAGTGATTACTAGATGTACTTTTTACAAGAAAAGGAAAGAAATTATTCATACAGAAATAAAATAGCTAACATTTTTAAGAACAAATACACATTTGACCTGCAACTGTGAAAATGAGATACTAAGTAGGCATAGGTCATAAAAAAACATGAGTATGTACTCAGAACAAGCGACAACAACCACAACTTAAACCAATGCAGGACAATGGGGGAGGCTGGGGGCATTTCAAACAATTTTCTACATTTTCCTGTGTAATTCACAACCTGATGGAAAAATACTAGCCATCCACTGACATAAATATATACAGTATTTGTGTGGAATAATTAATAATTAAATTTATATATTTTTTAATATATACCATAAATGCAAATGTGCACATTTAGAAAAGAGGGTGAAGTGGAGGAAAAACATAATGTCAAACACAGCATGCTAATAGCTAATACTAACTTATTGAAAACACTAATCACTTTGACTAAAAGCAAAATGTTAGAAGCCACCAAGTATTTTCAATTACTTGATCAATGTTAACACATAAGTTGTGTTTATAAACAGCTGTGATTTTGCGTTGTGTAGAAATATATTACTATGACCAGATGAGCTAATTAGCGGGCTAGCTGACAGACTATATAACTGAACACAAACACAAACACTAACATTGGCTAATTACTGGTACATGTCATGACAGAATCCATTGGCTGTGTTTAACTGCAACACAACCATTACCCATAAAGTGAAAAATAAAATATCTTTACCTCTTCTCATGAAATTTTGACATGTAATTGTGACAATGTTTAACAATATTCTTGATGAAGTATAACTAGGACTCAGTATGTAATCATTGCACCTGGTAAAAGGTGATTACTGATGTGTATAAATAGGAATAAAAAGAATGTGTCTGAAAACAAAACTATTCCAATGAAATGGACAGCCATGTAGGTCAAAGCTGCAAGTCAGAGAAAAAAAAAAGTTCTTATCCAATAAAGACAAACTCCAAATGTCTGAATCAGCAGCTGATCCAACTGTCAATCAAATAGTGATTGGAAGTCCAGCTCTTTTCAGAGAGTCGGCTGTTTTTGCTCAGCTACTAAAGAGGAGCCAGCTCTTTTGGCCCCCCAATGGCTCTTAATTTAGTATCATTTGTAACCTTACTTGGCCATTATAAATGGCTTATGTGTTAATAAATCCTTTTGCATTCAGTATTCAGTGGCACGAACAAGAACAAAGTTTGTTCTGGCCAGGCCATTTCATACTTCACAAGACGTGCTGAATTCATTGGGGGTCTTCCGTCTTTCCGCATTAACCACACCCACTTTGAATTTCTGACTAATAGTGCAATAGCTCTAACACACAGCACAAGAAGAAAGTTCTGCCCAGATGGTGTGTTGATAACAAGCTGCAAGAACTCCCAAACTAGAGCTGTAAGAACAAAATGATGTCATTTTGCGAAAAGAAAGTTCTCTGTTCTCAAGGAGTATATCGCAGACTTTAGTCAGTGGCACGGTGGAGCATCTGTCCCCCTCTCTGCTTTCACATAATGGTATGATCCATATCCTCACATGTGATTGGCCACATGGCTGCTATACTGCCCAATCAAAACAAAGTTCTGCAGTGAGCAGTGCTAAGCCACTGAGAGCGAGAGAGCTGAGCAGTGAAAAGACAAAAAAAATTTGGGGAGCCTGCTCTTCTGATTCACAACAAAGTATCGGCTCTCAGAGCCGACTCCTGTGAGCACAACATATCATTACAATCAAAGCCAACATGGCAGACATAGACAGCAATCATTCATCGTCACTTGCGTTGGCCATAAGATTAATTATACATGATTTATAGAAAAATTGACATCTGTACAATCATGCAATCATGAACAGAGAAATTGACTGCAAAAACAAAATAGTTTTTGTAACAGGCAAGCTGATTTCTGTTGTCATATTTTATTTTAAAGTGGGGGTCTATTGGGACTGAGTCATTTTTAGAGCCAGATGTAGGTGGACTATGAAGAACTGCAGGTTTGGATGGTCTGAGTGGTCTGGTCTGGATAATAACACTTTTCACTGATAAGGACAAGACTACAGTATGAGTCAATTAAGAGGTTCATTAGTTAATTAAGAGGAGTATTACAGTTGCCCTTTTGGTGGGAAGAACTGAAAGAGAAAAACATCAATAAAGTCCCTAAGTCCTAAATCAATAAAAATGCTTGGTCAATACATTAGCCCCTCACTGAAAAAAATCAAAATCTTACCAAGTGTATTCTTCTCTTTTCTAGTCAAAGGCCCAATCCCAATTCATCCCTTACCCCTCCCCCTTACCCCCACCCCTTGGCCCTTGCCCTTGGCACTACCCCTTAAAACGGAGCTGCAAGGGGTAGGGGTTGAAACATTCCCCTATGAAATGGGACAACCCTTCGCGACCTCTTATGTCATCAGTAGTCACAGATGCCGTTATTAACAGAAGTGAAAATATTGTTTCCAAAAGTATTCATCATGCCATCAGTAGCTGTAAGCATCTCTGTTCTGTGGGCTTTGGTCATCTTTTTGCAGCTATTAACTGTAAACCACAGAAATGCACTCTATTACACATTAAAACGGCATTAAATGGTCGATCAAATGATTAAGTTGTTTATGAAGAAAATATGTACATTTGTGTGTTTCTTTCATCACACTGCTGCACTCTTTTGCTGTGTTTACCTCCATCTTCGAACAAAATTATGGGAGATTTCTCCTACCCCTCCGTTCGTAGTGTGGTCCTGGAAAATCTCCATTTCGAGGGCTATACAGCCCTCCCCTTAGCCCTTCCCCTCCGTCTAATCAAGAATCGTGACACTACCCCTTCACATGTACACACAAAACAGAGGGGTAGGGGTAAGGGGTAGGGCCAAGGGGTGAATTGGGATACAGCCAAAATATCTCATCACACTTAAAACAAGACATAATTGCATGAAGAGTAACTTTTCAATGGGATATAAAGAACTTGTTTTTAGACAATATATCTTGAAAATCTTATTTCAAGAAATCTTACCAAGATAATTTTCACTTGTTCCACTGGCAGATTTTTTTCTTGAATTAAGCAAAAAAAAAAATCTTGACTCGCTCTTGTAGGAGGTGTCCAGTCAGGTTCCAGAGGTGGTCAGCTCTAGTTAGTAATATTTTCCTCGGCAAGACCCACCCTACTCAGCCTCTGATTGGCTTATCAGTCCTCATGCCTAAAGTTAAACAATCTAATCAGTGAAGGCAGCAAGTATTAACCAATTAGAGGCAGAGTAGGGTGGGTCATGGCTTTGCCATACAAGGGGAAAAAATGGGCAACTCGGCTCGTAGATACTACTGAATGGTGCGCATCAGGGGGATTCAGAAGTGGGTATACGCAATGCTGACTGAAAAATAAGTGGGTGTATGCCATATACCGCCATATACCCTGGACTACACCACTGATCCTGACAAGGCGTCAAAGGATGCAGCTTATTTCCAGGCCCTCAAGGAACAGCATTTGAAACAGAGCATTTCCAATCTGTTTGCTTGGAAGGTAAACCAGACAGAGAGCAGGTTAAGGGCTTCGTACAACACCTCTTCATTAATAAGTCCGGCTCACTGTTTACAGCGGGAGAGAGGCTGGGTCTTCCTGCAATCAAAGAGGCTGTCTCCACTGTTATGGAGCAAGACCCAGCGCCAGTGTTGAAGGCCATCCAGCATAGCAGTTAATTTAAAAACTTAGATTATATATTGGTCAAGGTCTGCTTAATTGAGTGCATGGCCAAACGCATGTTATTATTGGCCAGTTGAGGCATGATGTTCATGTGATTGGTTGATGTTCAAAATATGTGTCTTAATTTGTTTCATTGTGCAAATACATACAAGTTTCAAACCATCTCCAAATGTTATAACAATAAACTGTATTTTTCCCTCATTGCTTTTAATTGTAGCTTCACTGAAATGGGTAGGGGACAGATTAAAAAAAAGTACATATAGAATGAATTTAATCATGAACAATGTTCCATAGACCTGACAGCATTTCAGCACATTAGCTTGGGCTACCCACTTGAGGTCCTTCCTCAAACATAGCCTACATTAGGCTGCTCATAAACTTTTCCAACAGTTAGACAACCATTATGATGATGATGATGATGATGATAATGATTATTAAGGACCTTGGAAGGCAAGTCCCTCTCATTCACAGAGTGAGAGGACTTGACTGGAAAGGCAAGGCCCCATTGTATTTCATTAATTTTTACCACCACCAAGGAACGGCAGAGGTTATGCTTTCATCGGGGTTTTGTCTGTCTGTTTGTTTGGCTGTTAACAAGATAATTAAAAAAGTTATGGTCAGATTTGGATGAAAATTTCAGGAAGTGTTGATACTGGCACAAGGAACAAATGATTAAATTTTGGTGTT
>JAPQRP010000010.1:1911022-1923682 GCA_037367295.1 Apogon hyalosoma | reverse complement strand
AGAGAGAGAGAGAGGGAGATTTTAAAACAATTATATCTAATAAATGAAACAAATACAGTGATATTAATATATTATTACATTATTGACTCAGTTATTACATTTGCAAATGATTTTTTTTTTTTACCAGGCCAATAACATAATAACCAGCCGATTGGCCAAAAGGTATTACATAAGTTATCGGTTCAGGACTTTTACTACATTATTGGCCAGTTAATGTTATTATGTTATTGGCCTATTACATTTCAAAAAAGGCAGATTTATTACATTATGGGTCGTTATTACGTTATTGGCTTCTACAGGCACTCAGTCTCATTTTCTAAACATATGAAGTAAATAACATATGATGATTTGGGGACATTGACTGAAATCCGATGATTGTGGAATTGACCACATATATTTTAAAAACAGCTGTAATCACGGACCTAAAAGACAATTATCCACTGCTGAAATAGTTCATGTCAAATAAAAGGCATGAACGAGCAGAGCTTTCATGTTAATTTAATGGAGGTTGAACAAAAAAGTTATGCAATTATCAATATGCATGTCAACTACATGCATACTTGTTTTGGAAATAATGAGCAGAACTAGAGAAAGATCCAAAGTATATAAATAAAGATATTGTCAGCAGAAAGGATTCTGGAAAGGCCTGCTGTGGTCCCCCGCCAACAACCTTCCCCCAATTGGAGTCACCCAACTCTAGTACCTATAAGGGAAGAAAGAGTTATACCAAAGTACTTAGCTAATACAAACCTGAGGCCACTAGGAGAAACAGAGACAAGAGAACTTGTACGAGAAGATGGACCTGCTGCTGCTGGACCTGAGGAAGATGGAGATACGGTGGCCACAGAGCCCATCCAAAAGGAACGAATCCCCATCCATTCTAAGCCAGATAACCAGCCAGAGGTCAGAAGGTCAAGTCGGGACAGACGACCTACACAGATCTTTACATACGAGAACCTAGGACAACCTACACTGACAACTCAAGTTACAGCTAACTTTGTGAGCACAAACTTGCACTCACCTGCTTATAGCTGGCCTCATGTCACAGTCTATATATCCACTTGTCCCCTACACAACACCAACATATCCATTGAACCCATACTCAACACTTGATCCCCTTTCACACACATGCCATACGCTTACACTTCACCACCAAAACATACTACCAGTATCTGTTGCTTGTTAAAGGATGAGAAAAAGTAAACAGAATTTGTGTTCTGATATTTATGAAAAGTTGGGTACAAAATGGTGGGACCCATTTCTTTTTGCCAGGGAGTGTGTGACGACCACAAAAGTACAGTACCTTTGTGTTTTGAAATGTTACATTTTGAATTATTTTCCTTTTTTTTTATATACATTGAAATGTATTTTATTTTTGGAGAAAAAGTTATCCTCCAGAGACCATAAGATGATTGTGTGTTTTAGTAAAATTGGTCTCAATTGATATGAGTGGACAATACTCGCTGTAACCAGCAGGGAGCGCGGTCATGTAGCGAGTCTCTGCATCGGCGTTGAGGACTTTCTCATAACTGCAGAGAACGACACACTGTTGCCCTACCTCATCTTTATTATCCTGTTTTTCAGGTTAGTAATGTGTATATTATCACAAAGTCTGGATAAAAACCACATGGAGACATCAGTTAACTATGCTGGCCAGATAGTTTGTTAAGATGTGTTTTTGTCTGTGTATCGGTTTCAGCATTTAACATGTGGTTAGCCATGTTACAAGGTATGCTAGCTAACAATGATGCATGCATTTCATTAGCTTAGGCATTGTGGCGCACACACGTGTAATTCCCTGTTTGTAAATGTGAAGGTATATGTGCTAAAAATGTGAATTTGTGCTTTAACTGTGTCTAGTTTATGTCCCATCATATAAGGTGAATGTACAGAGTTTTCTCTTGTGAATTTAAAGCTGAAACAGTGATTGTCAATCAGATATTTTAAGTTACACTTGTTTGAGAATAGAGATAAGTATAGAGTGCTCTGTACAGTTTGTTTTTCATTTACAGTGAATGAGCTTTGCTCACAGATATACATTTGTTGTAATGGGTAAATGGTTGATTATGCCATGGTTTATGTATTTCATGTGTAGTAATAGAGTAAATACAGTCAGGGTAGTATGTGAACATTTTATTTTGTATAATGAGAATTATTTTCTATTGGTTTTTGAATTGAAATATTAAACTGAAGAATAACATTCAAAGACATTGAAAACAAAGTGTACATGAAACATAAAGGTGATTTTAAAGGTAAATGAACCTGCTTTACAAATGCTAAAGATAATTGCAGAGAACTCACGAGAGAACGACACGCTGTTGCCCTGCCTCATCTTTATTATCCTGTTTGTCAGGAATTTATCTGTTTACGCGGTGCTGCCGCTGCGGTGCCCATAACAGATTTTTGGTGGCCCGTACGAGGAGCGGCAACAGATGCACAGGCAATATCTACAACTAAAATTGACCAACTGAAATATCCAGAAAACTGATGTCCCTTCAACCTATACACTTGGAGGAAGACTGAGTGTTAAGACAGCAGTGCCAGTGTTTCACCACATCTGATGACTACAGACGGACAGCCTACTTTATTCAGCAATTGACCCTAGTGGACAGACTCTGCCTTCGTCACTGAAGACCTGCGAGGGATGAGAGACTAAGACTGTATCAAAGGCATAAGAAGACCAAGAGCCAACAGTGAAAGATCAAACATGAGGAAAAAGGAAAAGCGGTCATGGCAGAAAATGAGAGGAAGAGCTTGATGTGGACAATCAAGAAGAGCCTGCTCATGCTGATAGCCGATGAACTTTTCCCACTGGCCAACAGCGTTGGTCCTGTGCCAGGGAAGGATTCATCCATGCTTCAGGTTAACGATGAAGAAAGTTGTTTTGAATACATTCTGGCCTTCATGAACAGTGAAACTTTGGTTGAGTCTGAGAATTCAGGTATGGTAGTTTTATTACAGCTTAATGATACTGTGAATGATGTAATTCAGAGTTGTGTTTCTGTGTCTAAGAAAAGTGTAGATGAAAATGTAGGTCTACCTGATGTTTTCAATGAGGATGTGACACCAGATCTGCCCAATACTGACACTGACAATGCCATTACCATTGTACCAGACACAAACATAACCCCCACAACTACAGTTAGCCCCACTAACTCATCACCTGTCACCAACATCACTTCCATTAACACTGACATCAAAACAACACAAAGCACCAACACAGAGCTCCAGAAAATGTTTGTGAGCCTCTTACATTACATTAACAATCCCACATCACCCCCTACATTTACAGTCACACCAGTTGTACCTATACTACAATCTAATGACACGCACAGTAAGAACAGATCAGAGCAAGACTCACATCAAACACAAGAGAGTAGTCCCTCTTTGTGACCTTTCACTGCTTCATCAAGAATTCAAAATTCAAGGTGGACAAATAGATGATCAGAACTCAAGACATAAGCTACAACAACATTTGCAAACAAATTGAAGATGGTGTTAAAGAGAGATTTAGTGAGGCGGAAATCCTGAGGGGTGTCCTTAAAGTCATTAAATCGGGAAACTTTAAAGACATGTTGATGCATAAGGACAATTTAACCCTAGATGAGCTGAAAGGCTTCCTGCAGTCCCATTTAGGTGGGCAAAGCAACACAGAACTGTTCCAAGAGCTCATGTGCACAAAACAAAGTGATAATGAAACACCACAACAGTTCTTATACCGAGCAATAGGCTTCAAACGAAAGATTCTATTTGCTTCTAAATATGCTGACACTGAAGTGAAATACAACGCAAACACAGTCCAAGGCATTTTCCTCCACACTATATATCAAGGTCTTGCTCATAAGCTTGATGACATGCGTCGAGAACTTAAGCCACTGCTCTCTGACAGCAATGTGTCTGATGAGACAATCTTAAAGCAAATGAAGATAAACACTAAAAATGAATGACAAAGGCGCCTCGGGACAGTTGTGCGACAAAAACCTGTAAACGCACACAGTAAACAGTTCGAAGTTGCAGCAGCACAAGACAGCAGTGTAAAGAAAGCCAATCCAGACAAAAAGCTCAAACCTGACTCGCTCCAACAGTTAACCGAGAAAGTGGCAGAGTTAATGAACAAAGTCGAACAACTGCAGCAGCCATTACAGATTTAACAACCTGTATCATGCAACTACCCAGTTAAACTAGACCAAAAGAAAACCAAGTCATACAGCTGTGCCAAATGTCTTGAACTGAACCCCCCAGGCTGCACTCATTGCTTTTACTGTGGTCAAGAGGGCCACAGGGCAGTGGGGTGTTTGAGGAAACCCAAACACCAGGAAAACTGGAGCCGGTCTCTGTCATGGGACAAGCAGTGACCGGGCTTCACCATCAGTCCCACTCGGACACCCCCCCACACTGTTCAGAGCCACGCAGTGGGCTCTTGTACTGAAAAGACACAGCCAGTTGTTGTAAAACAAAAACAAAAAGATCACAATGAGCAAACAACTCCCCAATCCCCCCTTTCCCTACCAACTCAGGAGAGCAAGCGCTTAGCTAAGTTCATAGGAGCCAAAGCCATCATGCGATGTAGACTAAATGACTTGAATGTCAATGCACTATTGGACACAGGAGCTCCAGTGAGCATGATTGACAGATGCTGGAAGGAGAGATACTTACCTGGCACACCAGTGAGGTCTCTCCCTGAAATGTCTGATCATGATGATGAGCTGGAAGTCCATGCTGTGAATGGAGACAGTTTTGATGGTTGGGTCATTATCACAGTCAGCTTGAGTGGAAATGGCACCTTTAGTGAGCCCATTGCAGTGCCTTTCTTTGTCTGTAGCATTCCACTTGACCAGCCATTACTTGGATTCAATGTGCTACAGGAAATGGTCCACAGCCGTCCAGCAGAACTCACCCCAGCCCTCATCACACTTTTCTCTGATGCAATAGCAATGCTCACTGAGAAAGCTGAGCAGCTAGTTAACTTCATTAGTGCTGGCAAAGCCGCCATGCATCAAGGATGTCTACAGACTGGGACTCGTGACATCATCATTCCAGCTGGACAAGTAGCCTGGATAAAGTGCCAGATCCCACCTGCTATTGAGCAGACAGATCCTCTTGTTCGAACCAGATGAAAGCAATACTCATCTGACAGAATTTGGAATTGTAGAGGGCCTGTTGAAAGTGCAGCACGCCAAAAGACCTTGTGTCACTGTTCCAGTGAAGAATAACAAAACATTCTGTCACTATACCTAGGAAAACTGCCCTGGGTAGTGTCCAGATGGTGGCCAAGGTGATTGAGACAGATCCACTAGAGAGCCCAAAGACAAGAACTGTGGTTAGTGCTGCTTCAACAACCACTACACCTTGTTCAGCTTTGTAGCAGCCTCCAGTGGACCTCAGCCACCTCAGCAATGACAAGCAGGAAAAAGTCAAGCAGATGTTGTTTGAAGAGTCAGCTACCTTTACAAGAGACAGTCCTGATATTGGCTGTATTCCTAGCTTACAGATGTCCATCACCCTCAAGGACAAGATTACAGTACAGAGAGCATATTCTGCTGTCCCTAAGCCACTGTTTAAAGAGGTCAAAGAATACATTCAAGACCTGCTGATGAAAGGCTGGACTATAAAGTCAAAGTCTGCTTATGCCTCTCCAGTGGTCTGCGTGTTTAAGAAAGATGGGATGCTCCATCTCTGTATTGATTATCGCCTTTTGAATCAAAAGACCATCCCTGATCAACAGCCGTTACCCAGAATACAAGACCTGATAGACACACTTGGTGGCTATTCCTGGTTCAGCATCCTTGATCAAGGCAAAGCCTATCACCAGGGCTTTATTGCCAAAGACTCAAGGTATGTCACTGCCTTCATTACCCCCTGGGGGCTGTATGAATGGGTGAGAACCCCATTTGGCCTCTCAAACACTCCTGCAGCCTTCCAAAGGAGTATGGAAGAGATGTTAAGCACCTTGCGGGATGACTGCTGTATTCCGTACTTGGACAATGTCCTTTGCTATGCAAAGACATTTGATGAGCAAGTGGAAGGAGTCCGCAAAGTTCTGCAAGCCCTGCAGAAATATGGTGTGAAGCTAAGGCCTGAGAAATGTGAGCTATTTCGTCAGAAGTCATGTCAGCTCAAGGAGTGAGGATTGACCTGAAGGACCTGGAAGCAGTGCAGTCATTAGCCAGCAGGACACCAAAAACAGTTGGTGATGTGAGGAAACTCACCGGGTTCCTGGGTTATTATCGCTCCTACATTGAGGACTTTTCATGAATAGCCAAGCCCATCTATAAGCTACTTCAAGGAAAACCAGAACAAGCAGTCCCAGTGCGTGGTAAAAGCAAAGGCCCACAAATGCCCTCATGGACACCTGTGGATTGGACTGCTGTACACCAAAGAGCACTGGAACAGCTAATTTCCCTGCTTGCAAGTCCCCCTGTGTTAGCTTATCCAGATTACAACTTACCTTTCGTCTTGCATACAGCTGCTTCAGACCTAGGCCTTGGTGCTATCCTGTATCAGCACCAGGAGGGCAAGTTGAAAGTCACTGGATATGGCACTAGAACACTTACAGCAGCTGAGCGTAATTACCATCTACACAGCGGAAAACTAGAGTTTCTTGCTCTGAAGTGGGCAGTGTCTGAAAAGTTTCAAGATTACTTATTCTACACACCTCACTTGATAGATAGACCCGACAGACATTGATAGATATACCCAGTTCTGTACAGAAGAGCTCACAACCAATGCAGTCCATGCTGTCTGGGATGGAAGTAGAGTGGCTAAGCAGAAAGATGTGGCCTGGGTTGCTGCTCTCAACATTTCATCTCAGACTCCACCTATCCCCTCACTTGATCAGTTGGCCACCATTAGCCATGATGAGCTTGTCCAAGCCCAGCGGACAGATGCAGCCATCAGTGAAGTGATTAAGTTGAAGGAAGCAGGCTCACCCTTGACCAATGATGTGCATAAAACGGCAAGTGGAGGTACTAAAAGACTATTTCACGAATGGGGAAAGCTTGCCCTGGAAAATGACCTCTTGTACAGACATGCTAACGAGAGACAACAGCTGGTTCTCCCCACCAAATACAAAGACCTTGTGCTAAAGAAACTGCACAATGAAATGGCTCATGTTGGAACCGAAAGAGTCCTTACTAGCTAGAGAAAGGTTCTATTGGCCCTTTTATGGCTATGGATATTGAGGATTGAGGATTACATAACTAAAAGATGCCCTTGCATAAAGTCAAAGAATCAAGTCACTCATGTCCGTGCCCCAATGGGTAGCGTAACATTAAGTTTACCTTTAGAGGTAGTGTGTATAGACTATTTGCATCTGGAAGCTAGCCGAGGTGGTTATGAGTACATACTTGTAGTGAATCACTTCACAAGATTCACTCAAGCCTACCCAACAAAGTATAAGAGTGGCAAGACAGCAGCTGAGCGCATTTTCAGTGATTTTATTCCACACTTTGGATATCCATCAAAGCTACACCACGACCAAGGTCGTGAATTTGAAAATGATCTGTTCCACACTCAGAAAGGTGTCAGGTATCGGCCATTCAAGAACATCGCCATACCACTCACAAGGGAATCCAGCTGAACAATTTAACGGCACAATGCTTCAAATGTTAAGAACCTTGACTGACAAAGAGAAAGAATGATGAAAAGACAAGATCCCACAAGTTGTGCATGCGTACAATTGTACTCGCCAAGAATCAAGAGGCTTTTCACCCTTTTTTCTTCTTTATGGCAGTCATCCTCGCCGACCCACTGATTTGCTGTTTGGGTTAGTTGAAGAAGAACTCAACACACCAAAAGGATATGCAAAGAAGTGGGCAAAACAGATGTCAGAGGCCTATCAAATTGCTAGTGAGAATAGCACACAGGCCAGTGCAAAAGGCAAAGCACTTTATGATAAAAAGGCAAAAGGTGTAGTGTTCGTGCCTGCTGATCGGGTTTTAGTGAGGAACTTCAGTGAACGTGGAGGACCAGGAAAGTTGAGGTCATATTGGGAAAAGTCCATCTACCTAGTAAAAGAACAGTTTGGAGAAAATCCAGTGTATGTAGTCTACTCTGAAAATGGAAACAAACATAAGACAAGGACACTGCACTGCAACCTGTTATTTCTAGTTAATGACCTTCCTGTTGAAATCCCTCCATGCCCTACCAAGTCAGTCACTGAGAAAAGAAAACAAAAGGGTAAGGCCCAGGCCCAACACACCAACACTCCTGCCCCACTGGAAGAATCTGATTCAGACTCTGATGAGGACTTAAACGGACACCAGTATTGATTAAGGGTGTC
Organism: Apogon hyalosoma; assembly: GCA_037367295.1. Classification (NCBI taxonomy): domain Eukaryota; kingdom Metazoa; phylum Chordata; class Actinopteri; order Kurtiformes; family Apogonidae; genus Apogon; species Apogon hyalosoma. The sequence continues at coordinate 1,915,401 of JAPQRP010000010.1, read as the reverse complement.
AGCAGAAAGGATTCTGGAAAGGCCTGCTGTGGTCCCCCGCCAACAACCTTCCCCCAATTGGAGTCACCCAACTCTAGTACCTATAAGGGAAGAAAGAGTTATACCAAAGTACTTAGCTAATACAAACCTGAGGCCACTAGGAGAAACAGAGACAAGAGAACTTGTACGAGAAGATGGACCTGCTGCTGCTGGACCTGAGGAAGATGGAGATACGGTGGCCACAGAGCCCATCCAAAAGGAACGAATCCCCATCCATTCTAAGCCAGATAACCAGCCAGAGGTCAGAAGGTCAAGTCGGGACAGACGACCTACACAGATCTTTACATACGAGAACCTAGGACAACCTACACTGACAACTCAAGTTACAGCTAACTTTGTGAGCACAAACTTGCACTCACCTGCTTATAGCTGGCCTCATGTCACAGTCTATATATCCACTTGTCCCCTACACAACACCAACATATCCATTGAACCCATACTCAACACTTGATCCCCTTTCACACACATGCCATACGCTTACACTTCACCACCAAAACATACTACCAGTATCTGTTGCTTGTTAAAGGATGAGAAAAAGTAAACAGAATTTGTGTTCTGATATTTATGAAAAGTTGGGTACAAAATGGTGGGACCCATTTCTTTTTGCCAGGGAGTGTGTGACGACCACAAAAGTACAGTACCTTTGTGTTTTGAAATGTTACATTTTGAATTATTTTCCTTTTTTTTTATATACATTGAAATGTATTTTATTTTTGGAGAAAAAGTTATCCTCCAGAGACCATAAGATGATTGTGTGTTTTAGTAAAATTGGTCTCAATTGATATGAGTGGACAATACTCGCTGTAACCAGCAGGGAGCGCGGTCATGTAGCGAGTCTCTGCATCGGCGTTGAGGACTTTCTCATAACTGCAGAGAACGACACACTGTTGCCCTACCTCATCTTTATTATCCTGTTTTTCAGGTTAGTAATGTGTATATTATCACAAAGTCTGGATAAAAACCACATGGAGACATCAGTTAACTATGCTGGCCAGATAGTTTGTTAAGATGTGTTTTTGTCTGTGTATCGGTTTCAGCATTTAACATGTGGTTAGCCATGTTACAAGGTATGCTAGCTAACAATGATGCATGCATTTCATTAGCTTAGGCATTGTGGCGCACACACGTGTAATTCCCTGTTTGTAAATGTGAAGGTATATGTGCTAAAAATGTGAATTTGTGCTTTAACTGTGTCTAGTTTATGTCCCATCATATAAGGTGAATGTACAGAGTTTTCTCTTGTGAATTTAAAGCTGAAACAGTGATTGTCAATCAGATATTTTAAGTTACACTTGTTTGAGAATAGAGATAAGTATAGAGTGCTCTGTACAGTTTGTTTTTCATTTACAGTGAATGAGCTTTGCTCACAGATATACATTTGTTGTAATGGGTAAATGGTTGATTATGCCATGGTTTATGTATTTCATGTGTAGTAATAGAGTAAATACAGTCAGGGTAGTATGTGAACATTTTATTTTGTATAATGAGAATTATTTTCTATTGGTTTTTGAATTGAAATATTAAACTGAAGAATAACATTCAAAGACATTGAAAACAAAGTGTACATGAAACATAAAGGTGATTTTAAAGGTAAATGAACCTGCTTTACAAATGCTAAAGATAATTGCAGAGAACTCACGAGAGAACGACACGCTGTTGCCCTGCCTCATCTTTATTATCCTGTTTGTCAGGAATTTATCTGTTTATGCGGTGCTGCCGCTGCAGTACCCGTTACAAAAAAGCTGTAACAATGGTGCCAGGTACAACAAACCCTGCCCCTCACAAACATTTTACCTGATTTGCCCTATCTCTTATCATTGCGAAAACACATTTTTGTTGACCTTGACCTTTGACCTACATTCACCAAATTTTAATGGGATCTATTCTAGACCACCTTGCACCTTTCCTGAAAATTTCATGGAAACTGGTCCAGTAGTTTTTGTGTGAAGTTGCTGACAGACCAAAAAAACAAACCAAAAACTATACCCTCACCTCCCCTTCGGGAGGCGGGGTAATTAGGTAAAAGTATCCTTACTGAAATTCTACTCAAGTAAAAGTACTATCTAAAAATTTACTCTAGTCAAAGTAAAAAAGTACTGAATTTAAAAGGTGCATTATGCAGGAATTCTGTTCCAGTAATCATAAAATGGCTCTGACTGTCCCAGACATGAATGAATCCTGTTCATTTCAAATACTGATATCACTGACAGTAGAAAAGACAGAATATTCACATTTAAAGCTCAGTGTCAGCCCACAAATAATGTTTATGTTGTCATTTTGTGTTTTGGTCTGATGCTCCGCCCATCACCTACCTGCCGATCACAGAGTCAGTAGTGTTTGTTCATCCAGGTTGGCAGTTACACTGAGCTGCATCTGGAACATTTCTGATACAAATGTCTGACATTAAACTTAAAAAGCCTCTTATTATTCCAAATGTGTCGTGACAAAGTGAGAAACAAAACAAGGATATGTAGTGGCTCTTACTGGATGATAAGACTGTGGGCCCGGGCCAAAGTGTTTTATCCTGGGCTGAGCCGCAGTCTCTTCTCCCGGCACAGGCCTGGGTGAAAACACCGCAACCTGGGTCGCTTGCCATGGTAGCTTCTTGTAGTCAGCACTCATGCTGGATCTGGCAACCCTTAGTCTGGGGGGAGGCAGAGGGGATACCACACTCTACAGTGTTTTGAATGTGATTGCAGTACCAGTTTTGGCCACAATCCTACATACAGCACCTTTAAAATATACTGAGAGTAAAAGTTACTGTTACTTTCAATTACTTGATGTAAAAGGACAACGAGTCCTAAATCCTATCCAGCAGTAGTTGTTTTTAATCATCTTTTAGTCCACATAATACTTTGGACCATTCAGACAGGAGAATGTCCAAACTTAGTTCAGACCACCCCATTAAGCATTTTCAAGTTCAAGTGGCCTAAGTTGTGAATTCTATGATCCAATTTTTTCCTTACTGACAAAGGCTGGCTATACTGTGGATTAAAGTCATTAAAGCAGACTTACTAAAAGGCACATATGAAACTGAAACCAACCAAACTCAAAGTGTCTGGAACGCTCACGTTTTAAAGACACCTGAGCTGACTTTTGTCTTGGCTACAGCCAACAACCCAGGAGTCTATTATACATGAATTAAGATGATTTCACACTGCAAAAAGGGGTGGTAAATGGTAAATGGACTGAAGTTATATAGCACATTTTATGCATTTTCATGGTGCTCAAAGCGCTTTACAATTCCTCACATTCACCCATTCACACACATACTCATACACCAGTAGTTGGCTGCTGCCATGCAAGGCGCCGCCAGACCTACTGGGAGCAATTTAGGGTTCAGTGTCTTGCCCAAGGACACTTCAACGTGTGGACAGTCAGAGCCAGGATTCAAACCACCAACCCTAGGGTGTCTAAAAACAAGATAAAAACATTAAATCTGAGGACAAAGAGACTCAAAACAAGTCAAATATCTGTCCACGCAACAAGAGAATTTCACCGGACATGATTTCACAAATTCAGATCATTAAATGTAGAAATAAGCATGTCTACAAATGTATGAACACTTAAGAAATTAACTCCTAAAACAAGATAAATTATCTAACACTTGTAAATCTAGGTTTTTTCATCTTGGTCAGAACCAAATATTTTGCAGTGCATAAGAGACCAATTGAAACTAAAATCATGCACTGGTATCATTTCTGACTGCCCTCTGATAAAAAACAATTTGTAAATGTCAGGTGATTCATTTCATCTAGGCCACTTCAATTGAAATGTTGGTGATCAGCGGGGCTGGTACTAGATAATCATATATGAGGTGGCGATCAGGAATGTGAGGAAGGCACATGCTGCTGGGGGGACATTATTTGCACATACATACTACACAATGAGTACGCGCACGTCATAGGGCCGTACAAAGTGAAAGTGAAATTTAAGACACTTTACTAGTTCCTCTAAGCCCTCCGCTGTTGTGCAGCTCATTTCCCTTTTCCCTGCCTTCGGAAACTTTTATTTGAGGGATTAAGATGTTTGTTTAAGGGTGTGAATTCCGTGCACACACTCCCGTGCAATTTCTTTTCATTTCAGACCAATTGTTTTTTTCCACACATTTCATTTTTACTCAGTAACAGTGTGGTTTCCAGTGTAGCAAAGTAAAATACATGGGTCAAAATGTACTTGAGTAAAAGTAAAATTACCCATTTAAAAAACTACTTAAAAAAATTACAAATTACTCACAAAAACTACTCAATTACAGCAATAGAAACTGGTTGTTGAATTGCTGCTGTCCAGTTGTGTCCCATAAATCCATGTTGCTGTGGCTCCATAAATGCGTCCTTTTC
>JAPQRP010000010.1:1860734-1882302 GCA_037367295.1 Apogon hyalosoma | reverse complement strand
GTGCCCTGCAGTCTTCAACACATTTGTATCCAACTAACTAACAACATAAGATGGAACTAACATACAACTTTGTGGCAATCATGGCATCATGTGCGTCAGAATAAGCATCCATGTAAAACACAACAGTGGAACCTGTTATGTTTGAGAATGGTGGCCTGGTTCCAAAGATGCAGAACTGGATTCAAAACATTTGTTTCACCCTTTTTAATGAGTTCAGGGAAAAAAGGGAAACAAAAAAAAAAAACAATTCTTCTGGACAGGAACACAGAATATGAAGAGCTTAATTCTTCAGAATAGGGAAACAAACGAGATGTGGCTTCAGAGTCGAGGCTCTGGACTGGGGGCTCGTAGTGAGGCAGCTGGCTCAGCAGAGCCACGGGTCAAGTCGGGTTGGCAATTCAGTTGGACTGAGGTTCAGGATCTGTGAACATGGAGACAGGGGTTAAATGCCAAAGCAGTATGTTAACTAAGGGATAGCAGTCAGACAATAGCTACCACGGAGGCTGCTGAAATGATCTGACGAAGAGTGTAGGTCGGAGGTTCAGATAAGCCATCCCCTCTGATTGTTTGAGGAAAACAGCTGAGATCATTACCAATCGGCCACACCTGGACCAGCTCCACCCTGAAACACACACACACACATGACTAACAGTACCCCCCCTCAAAGGGAGCCTCCAAGTAACCCATGTGGCTTGTCTGGGTGACGATGGTGGAAGTCCCTAACCAAGCTGGCATCCAAGATCTCTGCACGCAGAACCCAGTAACGTTCCTCTGGACCGTAACCCTTACAATCCACCAGATATTGAAACCCCAGCCCCAGCGTTGGACATCCAAAAGATGCCCTACCATGTAAGCAGGATGGCCGTTGATCATGCGCCGGGGGGGGGGGGGCATGGAGGGCAGGTTCAGGGAGCTGGAAGCCACTGGTTTCAACAGAGAAATGTGAAAAGAGAGGTGAACGTGCATAGAGCAGGGCAACTTAAGACGGACCATGACTGGATTAAGAACCCTTTCAATTTCAAAGAGCCCAAGGAAGCGAGGCACAAGTTTCCTAGAGTCTGTTTTCAGTGGTATATGGATGGATGACAACCACACCTTCTGTCCAGGGGAGTAAGTCGGAGCCTGAGAGCAATGATGGTCAGCTAGGCGTTTATTGTGCTCTGCTGTCCACTGTAGGGCTGCCCTTGCATCTCCCCAAATCTTGTGACAGTGCCAGAGGTGATGTTGGACTGCTGGAACCCACAGTTCTTCCTCCTGGTTGGGGAATGAGTGGCTGGTAGCCCAAGGGGCTCTCAAAAGGTGAGAGACCCATCGCTGCAGAGATGTGGATGTTGTGAGCGTATTCGATCCACATAAGATAAGTGCTCCATGAAGAGGGATTGGATGTGATGACACACCTAAGAGCTGCCTCCAGTTCCTGGTTGAGGCATTCTGTCTGTCCATTGGATTGGGGGTTAAATCCTGATGAGAGGCTAACCTGGGTGCCGAAGGCAGAACAGAAGGCGTTCCATACTTGTGAAGTGAACTGTGGGCCATGATCCGAAACAGTCTCTGTGGGAATCCCATGGAGATGAAAAACATGTTGACAGAGAAGGTTCGCTGTCTCCCGGGCAGAAGGTAGCCTGGGCAAGGCCAGAAAATGTGTAGCTTTAGAGAAGCAATCTACTATGGACAATATCACTGAGCTCCCCTCATGTTGGAGAAGACCAGTTACAAAATCCAGTGCAATATGGGACCATGGTCTATCTGGTATGGACAGAGGATGAAGGAGACCTGAAGGCCATTGGTGGGGAGATTTCCCTCTTGCGCAGATGTTACATGCATTAACAAAAGACCATGTATCCTTCTTCATGTTTGGCCACCAAAACCTCCTCTTTTAAGGAAGCACAACATCCTTTGGACCCCTGGGTGACAAGAGAATTTGGAATTATGACCCCACTGGAGAACCTGAGACCTGGCTGCACTGGGTACATACAGGCATCCAACTGGACCACCCCCTGGATCCCCCTCAGACTGCTGCGCCTGTCTGACTACATCCTCAACCCTCCATGTAAGAGTACCCAGAACACATGACTGAGGTACAATTGTCTTGGAGGAAACTAGCATCTCCTCTGAAGAGAACTGTCGAGAGAGAGCATCAGGTTTGCTATTCTTGGAACTAGGGTGGTACGTCATGCAAAACTGGAAGCGTCCAAAAAACAGGGCCAGTCTTGCCTGGTGGGGGTTTAAACGTTTGGCGGTTTGAATGTAGGCAAGGTTCTTATGGTCAGTCAAGACAACGAAGGGAATCTCTGCCCCCTCCAACCAGTGTCTCCACTCCTCCAGAGCCAGTTTGATGGCAAGTAGCTCCCGATGTCCTATATCATAGTTCTGCTCAGCAGGGGATAACCTTTTAGAGAAGAAAGCACAAAGATGGAGTCTATGACCAGGGTCTTGGTATTGAGACAGGATGGCACCAATTCCAGTGTCCGAAGCATCCACCTCAATCACAAACTGTTTGGAGGCGTCAGGTTGAATCAGAACAGGAGCTGATGTGAACCAGGTCTTGAGAGTGAGGAACGCTTCTTTGGCCTTTGAGTTCCAAAGATGTGGTACCAAAGGTGAGGTGAGCCGAGTGAGGGGGGCCACCAACTGGCTGAAGTTTCTGATAAACTGGGGGTAGAAGTTAGCAAAACCAAGGAATTGTTGGAGTTGTTTTCTGGAGTTAGGTCTGGGCCAGTCAGCTACAGCTTTAATCCTTTCTGGCTCAGGTTGAATTTGTCTTTCCTCAATAATGTAACCCAAAAAGGAAATAGATGACACATGGAATTTGCACTTCTCCACCTTGACAAACAGCTTATTTTCAAACAGTCTTTGGAGAACCAAACAAACATGATTTTGATGTTCCTTGATGTTGCAGGAGAATACTAGAATATCATCCAAATAGACTACTACAGACCTATTCAAAAAATCATGAAGCACATTGTTGACCAGGGCTTGGAAGACTGCAGGGGCGTTGGTGAGTACAAATGGCATCACAAGATATTCAAAGGGGCCCAATGGTGTATTGAAGGCAGTCTTCCATTCGTCTCCTTGCCAGATTCGAACCAGATGATACGCATTTCTCAGGTCCAGTTTGCTGAAAATGGTTGCGCCCTGAAGGGGTTCGAAGGTGGAACTCATAAGAGGCAGTGGATATTTAGTCTTGATGGTAATGTTGTTCAATGGTCGGTAGCTAATGCAGGGACACAGACTCTGGTCTTTCTTAGGCACAAAGAAAAATCCTGCCCCTAATGGTGAAGTTGAGGGTTGAATGATCCCTGCATTGAGTGATTCAGAAATGTACTTCTCCATTGCCTCTCTTTCTGGCCGGGACAGGTTGTACAGGCAACTGCTGGGTAGAGTGGAATCTGGCAGTAGGTTAATAGCACAATCATATGGTCTGTGAGGAGGCAAAGATAGGGTTTGTTCCTTACTGAAGACTTCAGCCAAATCATGATAACAAGATGGAACCCTCGAGAGGTCAGGGGGAGGAACTGCAGCTGGAATTGGTGTCTCTGGTGGTGCTTCTGGTGGAGAAAGGGCTAAAGTTAAACAGTGTGAGTGACAACTTACAATTTGGGATTTCTGCCAGTCAATAAGGGGATTGTATAACCCCAACCAGGGATGCCCAAGGACCATGGGGGTTTCAGGCATAGAAAGAACAAGGAATTGTAAAAAGTCATGGTGATTGCCAGAAGTGACAACTTGAACTGGTTCGGTCTGGTGGGTAAACACAGCCAGTGACTCTTGGTTCAGGGCTGAAATCTCCATAGGAGTAAGGAGCAGTTGGGTCTTAATATTTAATTTACGACCCAGTTCCAGATCCAAAAAAATTTCTTCTGCATCAGAATCAGTGAGAGCCATGAGAGAGTGAAATTGGTAACAAGCATAAAGTTTAACAGGAAACTGCAGTTTTGGCAAGGACTTTCTATCCTGCATTCCTCCCACCAGTAGCCCTGCCTTTTCTGGTGGAATCTCCCTTTTAGGCAAACAGCGCAGGAAGAAATAAGGTGTCCAAATCTCCCACAGTACAGACACTCACCCGCTTTCAATCTGTGATCCCTTTCAGCTGGTGTTAGATGGGCCCTTCTCAGCTGCATTGGCTCCCCCTGAGGGGCACCTGGACTGCTTTGAAGGGACGGGTGTGGTGACCAGAAACGGGCTCCGCCGGTAGGTCTGGGTGATGGACAGGTGGTGGCTAGTGTCTGCTTGGAATTTGTAGTTCTGCACTGGGTGTCTCTCCTGGAAGAGGTTATCCAACCTGATGCACAATGAAACCAGTGAGTCAAAAGTGTCCGGTTCATCTCGAAAAGCCAGTTCATTTTTTTTACTTTCTCATTTAGTCCTTGAAAAAACATGCTATACTATCCTATACTTAAATGAGCCACCAGTCACTGCCTCAGACAACCCTGCTGTTGTAAGTCACCTACTCAATACACAGATCTTGCCATATATAGTAGTTTAAAAGACACTGAAGCAGACTGTTCTCCTTTATCACAGGAGGAGGATGATGGTGAGGAGACATTGTATACTGCTTCAGAGAGGGATCCAGAGAGGCCCATAGAGGTTTGAGATTGTTTTTGTCTGTGTATAGCTAAGAGTAAATCTATACCCATTCACATTGCATTCTTTAATGGAAGTTTGATTTTGATATGTGAGTGTGATAAGAATACATGACTGGATAAATAGCTTGTGCATTCTTATCCTTCTCAACAGAGCACAGCTGGAAAACAGCAAGAGGAGGCTCCATCAACCTCCACAGCTCAACTTGACAAAGTTAGATGTCCAAAAAATGTCAGATTCAGTCTTCATGTACAGTTGTGGATTTTAAATGTAATCCATATGTTCTGTCAGTTACCAGTTAATGAGTTGTATAGGAGGCATCTCCTCAAGAAGATGCAAAAAATGGACAAGGAGCTTGTGCATTTGGATCTGCTGATTAAGAAGGCTGACCTGGAAACTCAATTACTGGAATGTTAGTTGAAGTGGGTTCATTGTCACAGGTGATACCTGTGAATAGTTGGAACAATATTGCAGATCCTAATTTTCATTTCTAGGGAATAAAGAACAATAAAATGTGTACTCTTTATTACAGTGGTGGTGTTTTCATGTGAAAATAGATTTCTGCAGATTAAATCTCTGATGGCCCTTCCATCCTGGACATCTGTCGGATGGACTGGATGGTCATCCTCGGGGTCATTTGTAAATGGAATGGACTGCATTTCTATAGCGCTTTTCCACCTTCATGGTGCTCAAAGTGCTTTACAGAGCCTCACATTCACCCATTCACACACACATTCATACACCAGTGGGTGGTAGCTGCCATGCAAGGTGCTGCCAGACCTACTGGGAGCAATTTAGGGTTCAATGTCTTGCCCAAGGACACTTCGACATGTGGACAGTCAGAGCCAGGACTCGAACCGCCGACCCTTCAGTCATTGGACGACCCACTCTACCAACTGAGCCACAGCTGTCTGTATGGCAGGGTATTGTTCTCTTAAAGTGGCAATATTATGGAGAATACATGCCACAGTTATGTCACATGTCCTCTCTGGGGTGACCCTGAGCTTACACAGGCACTGGAACCGGGATTTGAGTATGCCTATGGTCATCTCAATCTGGGCACTAGTCCGGCAGTGGGCCAGATTAAAACGCTGATGGGGCTCAGGGTCAGCGTAAGGGGTCAGCAGAAAAGGCAGGCAAGGATAACTTCTGTCTCCCAGTAGGTATCCATTGATTTCTCTTGTAAATGAAGTGGATACATTTGAGTGTTTTTATCAAAGCAACAAAACTTATATTACACAAAGCATTCATTTACTTACCATGTGCTAATATGTTGCTCAGGCTACACTCTCGCTATATGTGGAAGTCGTGGACAGAGCCAGGCCACTTGGCTTCTACGTTTGTGATGTGTGTGTGTAGCATCACAAATGACCTTGATAGTGTAGAGGATGGCATTATTAGCTGCTGTATATTGTGAAGTGCAATGTCATTTTCAAGATAGTAATGAAGCTACCTGGACTTCCTATTCACATAGTCCCCCTCGTTTTCAGTTGGAGCTGTGATGGGAATGTGTGTTCCATCCAAACATCCAATGACATTTGGAAGACCTGCAAAATGAAGCTTGTCATTGATCTCAGTCTGAGTTCACAGCAGAATGTAATATAACATTATTCTAAATAGCCTATAAGTTTAGGGTTTCGTATAGAGTGTCCGATTAAATTCAAGACAGCAATTCCAAAATTATTTCTCACTCACCTGCAATCCTGTGGAATTCGTCTTTGATCATTCTCAGAGGTTTGTGATCAGGAAACACCACCATCATGGGCAAGAGCTGTTTAAGTGCCAGGGTGACTCTGGACACTGTAACACACCGTTGCCTTGCTGAAGTGTTCTGCATCTCCAATGTTGCAATGAAAACTACCGTTGGCAAAAAAAAATGCAGCACAATGCATAACACTTGCTGTGATGTGAGTGGATATCCACATTGTGTGATGTTGGAAATGTGTGGGCCGAGAATGTTATTATGTCCCCAAACGGATTTTCGGGGATATTATGTTTTTGGTCTGACTGCTGCCGGCGGCGGATATCCTTCGTGTGAACGCGATAACTTGACAAATATTGGGTTTAGAAATTCCATATTTTCCATATCAATGAATATCATGGAGAGGAAGAACTGATTCGATTTTGGACGATTTACCATTTCTAGATTGCCCACAAGGGGCCGCTCAAAAGTTTAAAATCACTAAACACTCTTTTGTTCATATCTCTGGAACTATTTGGCTGATTGACTTCAAATCAAGTGCAAATGAAAGGTCATGACCTGGGGATGCCTCATGTCATGACATTATAGCTGTCTGGTTAAGGATTGGGGGCATTTGGGGATATACCCCTAGCCGTCACTTCCGACAGCGTAAGCCTAGTTTAGATATTGCAGCAACTGCAATGAAAAACAGTACAATTCTATTAGGTATTCCTCTGAGAAGGAAAATACATCCAACTGTGGTCTGATAATCGTCTCCCCACGTAATGCGTTTTGGGATTAACTGCATTTCCAAATCTACTGGATTGCGAGCATATGGACAAGTCTTGCAGTGTGGTTCACATGGGAGGAGACAGGTGAAACTCTGGGTTTCTTACAAAAAACCTGCCAGCAAACAGGTTATGCTCACAGAGTAAGTTACCATGGCGATAGACTTACCTCTCTTTCTGGAACGGAAAACCCAGAATTTCCCTCATCTCAGGGTTAACATACTCTGAGTTTTCACATAACTCTGCTGTGGCCACCCCTATAAATTTGCTGGCCACCCCACTGGCCAGTCACATAGATTGTTGTAGCGTCAGTTGTGCATTTCATACAAATGCACAGTCAACTAGGCCAAGGAAGCTGCTCTCACATAACTCACATCCCCACCCTCTGGCCGCTGTGTCATGCTCCGACAGCAGCAGCTCAGCACATGCGTGTGACTGGTCACCGATCTCAAAAAGAGTTATGACAGAGACAGCTGCTGCTTGTATATGTTATGTCAACCTACAATGAAGAGACAGTCCTCTGGGCTATATCTCTGCTGACATGGCCGATGCCGACTCTGTGACTCCAAATAGTCTGCTGATGGGGCGGCCAGATGAATTGCTCCCCCAAGTTGTGTATCCCAAAATGGAGATTCTGAGTTGCAAGCGTTGGCGGTACTCCCAGGTGCTCGCGGACCAATTCTGGGTCCGATTCATCATAGAGTACCCCCCTACACTGCAGATCAGGCAGAAATGGCATTCTGCAACTCCAGAGCTCCTAGAGGGTGCAGTCATTGTGTTAGTGGGACCCTCAGCTGCCCAGAGCTTCGTGGCCCATCAGATGGGTCACAAAGATTCATCAGAGTGATGATGGGTGTATTAGGTCAGCAGATGTGGACATTAGGGGTCATGTATACACCTGGTTTGTTGCTCACCTAGTGATGCTGCCAGCCCTTCCATCTGGGGAGGATTAGACTTTCTTACTCTCTTTGAACTCTGTAAAGGACTCTTTGGTAGCAAATGTGCCTAACACATTTGGGGGCGGCTGTAACAAAGGTTCACCCCTTCACTACATTGTCACATGAGATCATGTACATGATCTCACGTTGTTCCACTTTCATTTCCTGTTTGCTGATGTGAAGCACATAGCATGTGGTTGAGCAATTCTTCTAAGTATAAGTCCTTTAATAAGTTGTTTTCACCGTTACTACTGATGTTCTAAGCATCAAGTTAATGAAAAAAGTAAGTGCATGTTGTGTGTGTTCATAACTTACAGTCAGTGTAGGTCTAATTTTCTGTGTATGATTCCGTTAGCCACGCTAGCATATTAGCTTAGGGCAGCGGCCCAGTCGTGGTCATTAATATGCATAGTTGAGAACTTGTTAATGAGTATTAACATATTACTGAGCCATCTAGTGTTGTAATGCTTGTTATTCATTATTGTGTTGGTGCGGGAATGGGTACAAGGTTGTAGGTCGTGTATGAATGGGGTCGCCACGTTCGTTTATATAACACCATTAGATGGTGCCCTTGTATTACCTATCTTAGGTGAGCTTTGGGTTTAGTTTAAATGCTGTGAGTATACCATGAAACTCAGGTTTCTTTATGTATTTGTGCCTTTATTTTATTTATAATGGTTGAGAACTGGTTTGAAGTTATTACCAGTTTTTGGTTTGTTGTTTCTGACTAAACAAATTAATATGTATGAAACTACATCTGTATAAGAACATCAAGTAAAGACTGCTGGAGATGTATTGGAGACTAGTCTCTTCCTCACACCGGCGTTCTGACCGATGCACCGTCATGTTTACAGTTTTCCCCTAAACAAACTAGCCCTAACTAGCACCTCCACAACATTTTGGTCCTTCGAGCTGGATAACTGTATTTACGATGGACCCAGTGGAAGAGACGTATCCTGCTGTGAAAGCTAAGAGACAAACCCGGCCTCCTCCTAGACTACAAGACTACAACGTGGGTTATGTGGGATGTCAGCGACAAGATGTGCCACCTCCCAGTACTGTAAAAGCATCACCACCCCCACTAGAGTATCACACCCAGGTAACCCCCTTCCAGACACCCCTCTCCTAACACTTCTATGGGAATGCTGCTCACTCCGAGACCCCTCAGCTAGCCCCAATTGGCCTCCAGAGAACCAACATGGAATGGGACTACCTGCCTCAACCTCCACCTACAGCATCATACCAAGCCAGCTCCTACCACAACTACAACTTCACCTCAGATATTAGAGCAATACAGGAGGAGAATGCCAAGTTACACCAATCACGGCAGGGGATTCAGTCAGGCATAAAGGAACTGAATGAGGCCCAAACTGAGATCAAAGAATTAATAGACATACCCCGCTCCTTGAAAACAGAAAAGGTACAACACAATAGCCCCACTCCAATTGCAGAGAAACCCCCAGCGCTGTAGCCCCTATTAGCTAGAACTTCAGGAGGAAAACGACTGGCCTCCCCCACCATGGCCTGAACCTGAGCCAGACCTGCAAAGTAATATGCAGTTCCTCAAGATTGAAGGGGCTAGCAACCAACCTCTATACCCTCCTCCTCCTCCTAATAACCCTGTTCATCCTCCTGTATGGCCTCCTCCACCTCCCCCACATCCATTTCCATCCCCTGTGAATACAGAGTCAAGGCACCTGGCACCCCAACCAACTCAGCAATGTTCACCTACTGTGGGGACAGCACCACACCTTCCTCCTAGTCATAGCATCCCACCACCTGTATTTGAGCCATCCTACAGAGGGCCTAACCCTACCATCCCTAAGTTCATCAATCCAGACCCCTGTGAGTTTGCAAGGCTGTGCATAGCTTTAGAGAACCTGCTTCCAGCTAATGCCACTGAACTGTTTCGCTATCAGATACTTGTAGACCACCTTAGGTTAGAAGAAGCCAGGCTTATTGCTGATACTTATTTGAACTCCCCAACCCCATACACTGACACCATGACCGCCCTCCATGGAAAGTTTGGCCAACCACACCAACTGGCCCTCAGGAGAATAGTTAGTGTCCTTGAGGCCCCTGAAGTTAGGCACGGTGACATTGCAGCATTTCAGAAGTTTTCCCTTCAGATACAATCTCTAGTAGGCCTGCTACAGACCTTAGGTCCAGCAGGGGAAACTGAACTGAACTGCGGCTCACTTGTAGCATGCCTACTAAACAAGCTTCCTGCTGAACAGCATGCCAATTTCTGACGACACCAGTTTAAGCAGTCAGGAACCAGCCACACCCTCGGTGACCTGTCAAAGTGGCTCTGTTATGAGTCATCGTGTCAGGGGTTCGACAATCAAACTACTACATGAATCAGTAGGGAAAGGCCAACCATGAAGAACAACAGCCGGGCTGCCAAACAAACAGTGACAGTCCTGCATGGTGCTGGTGAGCCCACAGCAGCCCCTCCCAACAAGACTAGAGCAGATAAGGGGGAGGTTAAAGCCAAAGCACATTGTACGTACTGTGAGAGCAACAAACATTATTTTAGCCAGTGTGATGAAGTTGCCAAACTCTCCAAAGAGCAGCTTAAAGGGTGGATCCAAGTTAACAAATGCTGCTGGCACTGTGCACGCGCCCACCTAGCTGCCCAATGCACACTGAAGAAGCCCTGCCAAAGGTGTATTCACAGCCAACCGTCTTAGCCTCACTCAACACACTTACCCTATAGAGCACCTTAAGAAGAAGGTCAGACACCTCTGTGGCCTTCCCATACCTGCCTTCAGAGAAGCTGAGCCATCACTCCTTATTGGTTCCAACCAGCCTCACCTTGTCACACCCATTGAACCTGTCAGGGTCGGCCCACCTGGCAATCCTGCCGCTGTCCACATAAAATTGGGGTTGACCCTCCAAGGCCCGGTCCAGCTCATGGGGTGGTCCACGAACTCAGTTAAGTGTCTGTTCACTTCAGCCACCCCCCAGCTTGAAGTGTTATACAAACATGTTGAAAGGCTGTGGCAAATAGACTCAGTCCCCCACCATCCTGAAAAGGAAGTGATATGGTCAAAGCAGGACCAGCTAGCAGTGACTTTGCTCGAAGCTAAAACTGCCCACACAGACGTAGATGGCACCCAGAGGTATGCTACACCACTGCTTCGCCATTCAGACTTGCCCCTACTTGTTTCCCCCAAAGACTCAATTATGCCTCTCCCGCATAGTACCGAGAGACGCCTCCTAAAAGACCCTAAGCAAGCTGAGACCTACAAGAAAGAGATGCAGAAACTCATTGATGCAGGAGCTGTGCGCAATGTCACCCAAGAGACCCCCCAGCAGGAGGAGTGGTACATCCCCCACCATCTTGTCAGCCACAATGGAAAGTTCTGCCTTGTCTTTAACTGCTCCCACCAGTACCTTGGACAGTCCCTAAATCAGTACCTATTAGCTGGCCCTACCCTCGGGGCTTTTTTGCTGGGAGTCCTGCTTAGGTTTCATGAGCACCCCATAGCTGTAAGTGGGGATATAAAGGGGATGTTCCACCAGGTGTGCCTCTTTCCTGAGGATCGCCCCTTACTCGGATTCCTGTGGCAAGATCTACAAGTGGACAAACCCCCAAAAGTGTTCAAGTGACAAGTTCTCCCATTTGGCACAGCCTGCAGCCCTTGCTGTGCCGCTTATGCCCTACAGCGCCATGCAGCAGATCCCAGCCAACCTGACAACAACCTCAAGTTTTCAGTGGAGAACTTTTTTTTTTCAATTCTCTTTTTATTGGTATTTTCATTGTTCACATATTCACACAGCAATTCACCATCGTCATCCATTCATCAAAAAAAACTACAATTGATTCTCACAGCGATACCTCCACGACTCCGACAATATAAATCAGGATGATTGGTTCTCTCTCAACAATACCAAAATTACAATTTTCCAATACAAAATTAAGAACTAAACTCCCTAGAACAGGAATGCTGGGGTGCACATTTGTGATATTCAAAATTTAACAATAACACAAAATAGAAAACATCGATACAAAAGGGTTTAAAAGGAAAAAAAATAAAAAGATTGGATGAGATGGACATAAGACATGGTCTTAGACAAATGATGGTCGCACTGGTGTAACATACCTAATCCATCTTTCCCATCTTTTCAAGAACAAATCTTGTTGTAGTCTTATTGCAAAAGTGATTCTTTCCATCTTAAAAATGTCATAAATTATGTCAATCCACTCCTCCACTGTGGGTTTTTCTAGTTTTAGCCACTTCCTTGTTATGGCTTTCCTACAAGCCGCACTTAAGATCTGAAACAAATATTTGTCATTAGAGACAGTTTCTGCTGGTAGAACTCCTAAGTATAGCGTTTCAAACTTTAAAGGAATGTTTGTTTGGAATACTTTCTGCAAAATTATATAGACCTCCTGCCAGAAGGGGCACAATATTGAACAAGACCAGAATATATGAACATGATTTGCCTCTAGGCATCCACACTGTCTCCAGCATGTAGCTGAACTGGTATAGTGTCTTTTTTGAGCTGGAGTGATGAAAAATCTAATAAGGTTTTTCCAGCAGAACTCTCTCCATATTGATGAATTTGAAGTTTTCCATTGTATCTCACATAAATGTTCCCAATCGTCTTCATTTAAGACTAGGTTTCCTTCCTTTTCCCATTTCTGTTTTATGTGCATTGAGATACCTTTCATTTGTTGTAAACCCTTATATAGTCTTGAGATGGTTTTTTGGCCTGAGCTTGAGTCGTATGCATCCATAAATACTTTTAATACGATGTTATCCCAGTGCTGTTGTTTGATCTCTTTTCTAAATTGCTCAATATAGTGATGAACCTGTAGAAATCTATAGAAATCATCCTTATTTAGACCAAATTGTCTCTTTAGGTTTTGAAAATTATTACTATTATTGCCTATTTCAGATGATTCTTAGCTATTACCCTCTTCCACAGTTTGAGTGGTAAATCAATACAGGGATTTCTCATCCCAATTAACTTACTCATCAAAACATTATCTCCTATTGCAGCTTGAATTGGGAACTCTGTTGTTATAGCCCCCTCCACTTCCCTCCATCTAGCTCTATATTTTGGATTGCACCAACACACTAACGGTCTCAGCTGAGCAGCAATATAATAATCTTTCAAACATGGGAGCGCAACACCCCCCTTATTATTCACTTACTGTAAGTTTTGGTATTTCATTCTTGGTCGACGCCCCTGCCAAATGTACCTCAAGATGAGTTTGTCCCACTCTTGGAACTGTTGATCGGGTATATCTAATGGAAGGGATTGAAAAAGCTATAATAGTCTTGGTAACATAACCATTTTAACAGATTCAATACAAGATCCAAAATTAAGAAATGGGATTAAATCCCATCTTCTTATATCTTCCCTAATTTTATTGTTCGGGGGGGGAATGAAATGAATACAGTTTATATATATATATATATATATATATATTTGTTCACTTTTTCTGAGGGACTGTAATTGAGAGTAAGAATTTGTGTTTTTGAAACATTTAACTTATATCCAGAGAAGGATCCATATTGTTCCAAAAGTGAGAACAACTGTACAAGAGATTGTTCTGGACTGGATAACTGTATCAATATATCATCCGCAAACAAGGAAATCTTTTGTTCTCCTCCTTTCATACATATTCCTTTAATGTGTTTATTCTGCGTAACCCACTGACTCAGAGGCTTAATAAAAATCGCAAGTCAAAGGGGGCTGATTGGACAGCCCTGCCTTGTTCCACATTCTAGTGAGAGGAAATTTGAGACTATTCCATTTATTTTAATTTTAGCCCTTGGGTTATCATAAAGAGCTCGTATTGTCTTCATAAAAGAATTATGAAAACCAAATTGTTCTAGGACTCTAAACAAAAATGACCAATTTACACAATCAAATGCCTTTTCTGCATCTAGGCCCACTAATACTGCTTCTAAATTTTGCTTTGTAATATGACTTATTACATGTAAGGTCCATCTGATATTGTCTTGAGTTTGTCTCTGATGGATAAAACCCGTCTGATCAAGGCTAATGATCTGTGGTAACATTCCTTCTATTCGTTTGGCAAGTATATGTGTAAAGATCTTATAATCCTGATTTAACACACTAATTGGTTGGAGAACTGTTTCTATGTAGATAACTGTCTCCAAAGCCTGCACACCCCAGATGAAGCTAAGTCACTCGTCGACAATCTCAGGGCCTTCTAGCCTTAGCAGGGTTTGATTTACGTTAGTGGGCCTGCAATAATGCAAACATTCTGAGCCACTTGCCTCAAGAAGCAAGGTCCAAAAGCCTGGACAAGTGGTTTGCCCAAGATAAGTCTGACCCCCAAGAATCTACGCTTGGCTATAGTTGGAACTGGGACACTGACTCATTGGGCTACAAGCACAGACCCGTGTCCTATGACACACCAACCCTGAGAAACATTTATAAAGTCTTAGCCTCCCAATATGATCCCCTAGGTTATCTGCTGCCCTACTCCACCTGAGCAAAGCTCATAGTCAGGCAGTTATGGGATATGCAGCGTGGCTGGGATGACACAAACCTCCCCTCTGAACTCATGCAGGCCTGGTCCAGTTGGGAAGCTGAGCTTGAATGTTTGTCTGTCTTGTCCTTTCCCTGTCCTTATGTTTCCACAGGTGCCAAGCTGCAAGGTGCTACATACGAGGTCCACATCTTCACAGATGCCTCCAAACAAGCCTATGGGGCCATGGATACCTGAGAACCGAAGATGGTGATGGTCAAGTTCACCTATCCTTCATCCTCGTCCGGTCCTGTGTGGCTTCTAAATGCACACAGTCCATCCCACACCTGGAACTTTGTGCAGCCCTGGTAGCAGCGCAGCTCACCCATCTCCTTGAGAAGGAACTGACCTTGGCAGTGATCCGGATGGTGTTGTGGTCTGACTCCACAACGGTCTTAGCCTGGCTACAATCCCAGTTGTGTCGTTACAAGGTCTTCGTGGGTGCGAGAGCAGCTGAGATCCAAGAACTGACAAAAAACTGTATCTGACGCTATATAGATTCAGCAAATAACCCTGCGGATGACCTGACATGGGGTAAGTCCCTGAGATCCCTCATAGAACCTAACAGATGGCCACAAGCCAAGGCCCAGGAGCTCCATGGACAGAGCTCCTCTGACTCCCCTCTAAGTTCTGAAGAGTATCAGCAAGCAGAGACAATTGTGTTGTTGCAAGCGCAACAGCAGTCGTTTCCTGAGGACTATAAGCTGTTAGCAGAAGGGAAACCTGTCTCATCCAAGAGTCGCTTACTCACCTTATCCCCTGAATTGGACAAATCCTCTGGTCTAATAAGAGTAGGTGGTCGGCTGCAGCAGTCAAAGAACCTTAGTGACTCCACCCTGCACCCAGTTGTCCTGGAACCCTTACATTCTGTCACCCAACTGCTTATCCAGAATTATGACAGTGATCTTCAGCATCCTGGTCCAGAGCGGGTCTATGCTGAGTTGCAGCAGTCCTTCTGGATCCTTTGATGCAGAGAAGCCATTCACAGGCACCAGCGTGCCTGTGCTGAATGTCAATGCTGGAGAGCTCAGCCATCCATTCCCAAGATGGCAGATCTACCAGCTGCTTGCATTCGATTATTCAAGCCAGCCTTTTATTCCACGGGTGTGGACTGTTTCGGACCAATGCTGATCAAGGTGGCCAGATGTCATGAGAAATGCTGTGGAATCATTTTTAAGTGCTTAACGACCTGGGCAGTCCATGTAGATATTTTGAGGAGCCTGGATGCGGACGCTTACCTGATGGCTCTACTAAGGTTCATCGCCAGACGAGGAACCCCTGCAGAGTTGTGGTCTGACCAGGGGACTAATTTTAAGGGTGGGGAGCGTGAACTCCAGGAGGCCTTTGCCAGCATGGTTCCCACTCTACAACAACAACTTGCCCGCCAGCGGATTAAGTTCTGCTTTAATCCCCCTGCAGCCCCTCACTTTGGGGGGGGGTATGGGAGTGGAAAATCTGTTCCGTGAAGACTGCCCTGTATACCTGTGTAGCCCAACTAGCCCAACCAGTCTATGAGGACATCCTGATCACTGTACTTCTGGAGGTAGAGTCCATTCTCAACTCCAAACCTCTGAGCTATGTCTCTACTGACGTGGCCGATGCCGACCTTGTGACTCCAAATAGTCTGCTGATGGGGGGGCCAGATGGATCACTCCCCCAAGTTATGTATCCCGAAACGGAGATTCTGAGTCACAAGTCGCAAACACTGTGTGTGGCTGAAAGAGGGCAGAGACAAGGAGAAACTTGGGGTTTCATAGAGAAAAACCTGGTCCCGACCAGGTTGGGTTCATAGAGTCTGTTACTATGGTAACTAACCAAGAGTTTAAGTTACCTCTGTCTGTGAAACAGGCAAGAGTTACCCCTCTGTCTGTGGTTTGAGTTACCTCCCTTTGTGAAATGGAAAACTTGAGTGAGTTTCCCTCATTTCAGGGTTAACAGACTCAGTTTTCACCAAACCTGCTTTGTGAAACAGACCCCAGGAACCTTTCTGTGTGGAGTTTGCATGTTTTCCCCATATTTGCATGGGTTCTCTCCAAGTACTCAGGCTTCCTCTCATTATCCAAAGACATGCACTGAAAGGTTAATTTGTTAATCTAAATTTCCCATAGGTGTGAATGTGGAAGTGATTGGTTGTTCATCTCTAGTATAGTAGTATATAGTTGTAGTAAGTAGGATACAAACTAAAAATTGTAGTGCACATATTGTTTGTAGATGTAACTGGACTAATTTGTGTGTGTGTGTGTGTATATATATATATATATATATATATATATATATATGCACACACATATACTTTTTTTTTCCTTTAGCAATGCTTCTAGATTTCCTTGTCTGACTAAAAACAACCACCCCATCCACATTGCTCCAAGTGTTTTTATTCTCAATAGGTCCTTTTCTACTGCAGGAACTTCGCAGGAACTTTGAAAAAACCTGGTGCATTTCTATCTAAATTACCCAGGTAAAAATCTTTCCCTTGCCCCCAAACTTTCCCTGAAGAAGTTCCTGGTAGGGAGATAGTACTTTTCAGATTACCCAAAATTCTTGAACGCTGATTGGTGGACTACACTTATAGCGTTCTGCATTTCATTCACCCGCTAGTAAGCCACTGTGTGGCAGCAAACTGTTTTGTTTATTTCATTTCCACATTTTTTGATAATTTGGAAAATGGACCAAAACAGAAGCTAGAAAAGTGGATGGACGATGAGTGTATAAGCTGAGGAGGAAATTCAGAGGGACTTTGAATCACCAACACGAAACAATCAAGTTTATGTAAAATTAGCCAACAAGCTGGCAGAGCTAAATGTAAGTCACACCCCTAAACAAATACAAGAAAAGATGAAGAAACCTAAGCAGGATTCTAAGAAACTAGAGGACCACAATGGTTGCTGTGGATCCGACCACTGAACAAACAAATGGTATGACCAGCTTGGCTGGCTGTCCTGAACAAGCTGGTCAAGACAGTTAGGCAGAAGCCCCAAACCTTTCACAAATGTGTATTTTCCTTTTAATCTCAAGGCACCTTGTTTTTTACACCTTTTGTTTTGTTTAAATTTTTAATAAAAAAGAAAAAAGTCTGACCTAATGTTGTTTGTTCATTTACAAGACATCAAAATATAAATAGAGTATAAGTATATTTTTATGTAACATGCAGTAGAATTAAATGCAGGCATTTGAGTAAATCTGTATACCTTTAGAGTTTAACCTGGATTATATCTATAAAACAATAGAAATGGAAAAAAGGACCATCCATCACACTTAAAGTTAGATGTGATTTAGTTTAATGACTGAGAAGTTGAAAATACATGTACCATTTCAAAATAAAAATGAACGATATGTAATGATGGTTAACTTCACCTAAAATGTATTCCAGTTGGATTAAGTGATTTAACAACCAGCAAAATGTTAAATCCAAACCACCCACTTAAAATACTGTTAATTTTATTGTGCTAGAGCTTAGTTTCTGAATGTATATGAACTGTACTTGTTACATGTTCAGCTAAAACATGTTTGAATATTGCAGCTGTGACAAGTTCATGGGGCTGAAACTTAGCTGATGATTTTATATTTTTTCCAGCATGTGTATATACAGGACTCCCTAAACCAAAAGATACTGAATGACAGTAGTCGTTCTGGTATGGTCCAATAACCACTCCCTTCAGTTTATACTTGTGTAGTTTGGTTTACGGTAATTTGGTACAGCATTAAAACCGAATGAGACTCATTTGAGGTGAAATTACGCTGGAATAAAGCAGAATGACAATGAAGTTGGGGTGAAGAACACTCTCTAGCCCCCTTCCACCTCTGGCTCGCTGAAATGCCCTTAAATTTGATTCAGATTGGGTACACATAAGTATAAACCAAAGGACAAGGGAGTTGTTGTACCATTGTTGCACCATTGTACCATACCAGCTCGATTACTGTCATTTGGTTTAGGGAGTCCCACATATACACATGCTGGAATGCATTTCATCCATCTCACGGTCAATCTCCTCAATGGCTTGTAAAATCCGTTTTCTTTTTTAAGATTTTCTTCTCGTGCGTTCGCAAATGTCTTAACGCCTATCGTCTTTCCCATTCAGATCACATGGTTTTATTTGTGATGTAGTAAAACATAACAACTTGGGTGTCCTCCATCCTGGGGATATTGTGTCACACAAACACTGATGCGTGCTTGTCAGTCACTGTTTATAAAAGTCATCATGCTTTTTGGGCCTTCAGCTTCTTCTTCTTAGCACCACCTACTGGACTGGAGGTGTAGTGCAGTTTCTTTTACCACTTCCCCACATCATCAGCCTGATTTGAATAAATTACCCTGAACTTTGGGGTGCGAGGGAAGTGCAAAGCACACAGATTACCAGAAAGTCTTTTACCCAGGTAAATAAGTTTCTGGTAATAACATTTCCTGTTATTTTGGTGGAAAAGGGCCTAATGTTACCTGGTCCATGACTAAAGTTTTCAAAATATAAGGACTTATATTGGCTTATTCCCTGTACTGTGTCAAAAATTGAGGATGTTGGGGCAGTGAAAACAAAAAGTTGTTGTGATGACTTGAGAGAGAGAAACACCTTTTTGATGAGATATTTATTCATAGTCATTTTATTACTTGCAGTATATCATGGTTAACATCACCCGATTTAGGAGATGCACACAGGAGTATTGACATAGAACATGGAACATGGAAGTCATTGTACACACATGCGGCCAAAAATGCCAGTAGCTTGCCATCAGACTTACTTAAAGTACAAATAACACAGACACAAAAAATGGAATTGGAGCTATATGAGAACACAAAGATGAATGTAAATATGTGTCTTCTTCCTCACCCATCTTTGTCCCAACCATCATTGGAGGATACAAAGGACACAGCAACTCCTGCTCCCCCATGAGATGTGAATGAGTGTAATCTCATGCCACTTTGATATCATCACATCACTTGTGTTAGCGTAAGAATGTGTTCTGCTCACTGGCTTGTGCACAAATCACATCAGCAGTGGTCGGGAAAACCTGCAAACGCCTGAGTGAACCAGACCACAGCACAGCTATCACCTTTGATGTACGGATGAGCATTACCTCAAGTAAAGACACAACTGCTAGAGCTCTAGGATATTGGGATTTGTTAATGGTGAATATGGGGTGCATATTTTTCATACTGTGTGTTTTTTAAGCCAGACAAACTGGCTGTTTTGAGCCTTGATAATGATTTATAGTGAATTAAAAAGTGTAATGTCGTAGCTCAAAAAATATCTGTAGATTGATCTGAAATATCTTATTTTTCCCATTACATGGCAGATGGACAGAGCAACCAAATGTGATTTACTCCCTCAGAACCACAGAATGTTCCAGTGACTCATATTCTGATGACATAGTTCAGTGCTCTGCACCAACTGTCTACAAAAAGGGACAGAGGGGAGACTCACAATACTCATATGTGTGAATGTGGGCACATGCATTTTCACAACCAAACATCCAGACTCAGATATCCAACTAAAAGTGTTTAGCTGGAAGTGTGTCTGTTCACGAGGCAGTAAAATGCATCCACAAACGTCTGAAGCACAGCTGCAGCTACTCATTATTTTTGTAGCATAAAAGTACATATATATGTATATATGGGGTTATGGGTGGTGCAGTCTGTCACAGACCGCAGAAGTGAGAGTGAAACTTAATACTCATTTACCTTTTCCCTACCCCATGAAGCTTCACAAACTTTCATTTTAGGGGGCAGGACAATTGTCCTGGCCTATTATATATTATACATATGTATAAATCTACTGCAACAGTGATGATTTTTTTTGTATGAAATGTATGGTGTGGTAGCACTTACCAGCAGAAACACTATATGTATGTGTATATATATATATATATATATATATATATATGAATGGTTTACCTCTTTTTTGTCTGGCAGAAGGTTTTCTGTTGCTGTTGGCACTCACATGTCCAAGTCTGTCACTCTCTCATGTGGGGTGCCCCAGGGCTCAGTTTTGGGGCCGATTTTATTTTTCCTTTATATGCTCCCTTTGGATAAGATCATAAGCCATTTTAAGAGTGTCTCCCAACATATGTATGCCGATGATCTTCAGTTATATTTTTCTTTCAACCCTGAGACAACAACTGAGGTGAATGAACTGCATGAGTGTCTGACTCAAATTAAGGACTGGATGGCTTCTAACTTCCTGCAGTTAAATGATGCCAAGACTGAGGTTCTTATTGTTGCTCCTGATTCCAGCATGCTAGCAGCATTGGATCTCTTGGTTCTAATGTGCGGTCAAAAATTAGGAATTTAGGCATCGTTTTCAACCAAGCTATGCACCTTGATAAGCATGTAAAAAAACAGATTCGATCATGCTATTTTCATTTGAGGATCATTGCTAAACTCTGTTCCATAGTCTCACACTCCAAGCTGGAAATGATTATCTATGCTTTTATTTCATCACGCTTAGACCACTGCAATTCCCTCTTTACCCGCCTCAGCAAATCATCTATGGACCAACTCCAGTTAGTGCAGAACGCTGCATGCAGGCTGATCACAAACTCTAGTAAATTCTGTCATATCACCCCGGTCTTACCATATTTGCACTGGCTGTCTGTCAGTTTCAGGGTGCAGTTCAAGGTGCTGATAATTACCTACAGGGTGCTTCATGGTCAGGCACCAATGTACCTCACTGAACTGTTGCATCAGCATGCTTCCATGTGGCCACTGAGGTCAGCTGATCAGGGTCTGCTGCTCGTCCCTCGTACCAGGCTCAAAACCAAAGGGAACAGAGCCTTTTTAGCAGTGGCTCCCAGATGGTGGAATATCCTTCCACCCGAGCTATGAGCAGCAGCCTCCGTGGACATTTTTAAGAGGCATCTTAAGAGGCACCTTTATTCTATTGCTTCTATGGGTATTCCTTGATTTTATTGGGATTTTAGAATTTCATATTTTATGCTTTTGCACTTTGTTCTCTTTTGTGTGTCTTATGTCTTTTAATCTGTTAAGCACTTTGTGAAGTTTCTCTGTGATAAGTGCTATATAAATACATTTTACTTACTTACTTTTGTGTACATGTATGTATATATA
>JAPQRP010000010.1:1843194-1860634 GCA_037367295.1 Apogon hyalosoma | reverse complement strand
CACACACAATATAAAGAACACGAGAAGCTTGATATAAATACCAAGGGCTGAAAGAGGAGTTACAAAAAATGTGGGGTATGAAGGCAACAGTGATGCCAGTAGTGATTGGGGCACTAGTAACCCCTAAGCTGAGAGGATGGCTCCAGGAAAACATCAGAGATCTCTGTCCAAAAGAGCACAGTTCTAGGAACAGCTAAGATCCTGCACAGAACCCTCAAGGTCCCAGGCCTCTGATATAGGACCTGAGCCTGAAGAAGGCACTGCCTGGGTGGGTGAGAACACAGAACATTTCTCTATGGGAACTTGAATACACCAAGATATGAAAAATAGTCTGAATTATTATCCCTCCCCCAAATTTATCACAAAAGACTTTTCCCTAATTGGAAGTAAATGCAGTAGATTTGGATATTTTATTCAATGGCCAGTTAAAAATGTGTCAGTTTCTCAGAACTGCACAGATACACACATACAGACAGATGCTCTGAGACCCTCCAGTATTATGGTAAGCTAGCAGAATCCCTAACTAATTATGCTTTGTGTTAATGTATTTTAAGATGGAAGCGCTTCAGTAAAAAGAAAACTCCTTTCTGCAGAGTGTACATAATATGTTATGTCAGTCAGCTGTTCTGTCTAGTTTTTTTTTTTTTTTCTCAAATTTCCCATCAAGAGGGCCTAACTTTAAAAAAGGGAATTTTAAAGAAAAAAGAAATTCACGTTGAGTTTGGGCATATTTCAATACACAGAATGTCTTTTCTGTTGGAGTAAACAGCATGTCTATTCCTGAAAGCAGAACAATAAAAATGATTACACTTTTTTGAGTGAAAAGAGCAAACACATTTTAAACAAATTATTAGGTGATGAAATGATGTCAGATTTTTTGGGACAACCTGTATATGCATATAAACAACAAGTCAAATTAACATCCACAAACAATATGTGCACTGCAGTCTTCAACAAATTTGTGTTGAACTTACTAAGAACTTAACATGGAACTAACATAAACCTTTTGTGTTGATCCTGGCGTAGTGTGTTAGAATAAGCATCCTTGTAAAAGAACAGCAGAACCAATGTTTAGCAGCAGCAAAATTAAGGAAACAACGCTTTGATTCAGGAAAATTGTAATTGAATAATATATTTTCTTACTGATTCAAGTCAATTAATCGATAAATCGTTTCAGCTCTAGTGTGAAGTGATCACTTGTGATTGGATATGACTTCTGTGCTCAATATGCAAAATGAAGAGTCTCAACTACAGCCTAAAACCTAGTGGGCTTCCCTTTCAAGATGAACAGGCTAGGTGCAAATGGTGTCCTTGCACATTTATTTCACCATGGTTACCAAATGACAGCCAATGCTCACACAATCACTATCACAATATGCTGCCTGTCCAAAAAAAGTACCCACCTGGATTTAACTTAGTAAAAAGGTAAGAGCTTTCCACTAGTTGTTCCAATGAAATTACCATAATGTCAGCAACAACATGACCCCCTGACAATCATCCTAATAAAATGCACAATTACATTAAATGTTTCTTTAAATCTGAAAACTGGAAATGTTTGGAAATATGGCATAGATCTAACTATTTTTAGATGTCTGAATTCAGAAATTCTACTTTTAAGCAGATTATGGGATATTAATGTCTATCAAAATAAGATGATCACCATAATCAGAATAGAGTTGTCCTACAGTATTTTACAAGCATTCATTGAAACTGAGCCTTCACATTACTTTGTCAAAAGAAGACAGATCTATGCCAGTGTAACAAATTTTATGTACTGGACAAATGTATCAAAGGTTATTATGAAGCTGGCAATATGGTGTCAAGAGACAAAATGGTGGCTGGTTTGGTTTTTTTCCTCCTTTTTGAGGTTATGTATGTCCTAGAAGAGTAAATTCTCATTGATCGAGTCATATTGATTGCCTTTCTGAGTGACATTTCCTTGCTTCCAGTAGGGAAGACTCCTGGCGGAATTCTGTCACTGCCTATTGCTAGAACTCTATGTAAAGGCCAAGGCTGTATCCCTCTACACTGGGATCATTAAGTCAACTGCTTGTCCTATTGGTAGATGGTTTCAATAACCCAACCGATCATTAAACACAGACGCACAGCTGGAAAAGTATACTTAAACTGTGCAAAGGAATAATCAGAAACTATTATAGTCAATGAATTGCTGTTAATGTTAGGATTCATTACTAACACAAAATGATGGTTTTCACACTGCTAGTTTAGATTAGATTAAATAACCAGGAGTCTAATTTGTGTGTTTGAAGAGAACATGACTTACTGCTCCAATTTCTCAGTAATTTTTCCAATTGTTGAAACACCTTACTTAAGTTATTGACACTGAAGCAGAGAAACTGCCACAGCAAAACGGGAGGGCTGAGTTTAAAAAGGCATTTTACAGTAAGGTGTAGATTTCTGGCGGGTGGAAGACATGATATATAGACAGTAAACTTTTGTACCCCATGGATAAAAACATGCAAGAGGGAGAGGATGTATTTAGAAAAAGTGCAATAACATTACATGTATTTCCTCCAATGGTGTCCAGACCTTGATCTCTCTCAGCTGCAAATGGAATGGACTGCACTTCGATAGCGCTTTTCCACCTTCATGGTGCTTAAAGCGCTTTACAAAGCCTCACATTCACCCATTCACAAACACACACACACTAATACACCAGTGGGCAGCAGCTGCCATGCAAGGTGCTGCCAGACCTACTGGGAGCGATTTAGGGTTCAGTGTCTTGCCCAAGGACACTTCAACATGTGGATAGTCAGAGCCAGGACTCGAACCGCCAACCCTTCAGTCATTGGACGACCCGCTCTACCAACTGAGCCCCAGCCGCTGCAGGAGGTGCCAAGCCTTTATTTAAAGGGCCTTGTATTAGACTCAGGCCTTTATTATTTACACTATTTAATAAGTAGAAATTGTCGTATTTAGTAGACCTGCTTCTTTTAAAAGTACTGCCAAAACAGCTCCAACCAAGAATATTTTGAGTCACCAAAATCAATGTTTCTCTCTTTCCCTGTTACAAGTATTAAGGTTAAGATTAAGGTAAATTCACTTTACTATCCCTGTAAGGAATTGGGTCTCTCCAAATAAATACATTTCCACCATAAACTGAAACATATGCCCACAAGAGGTACGGTAATCTAGTGTTTCAGTTTCTTTTCAATTTTCTTTTTCTTTTTAAATCCATGATAACAGCCTGTACACTTATTTCTATGTGAAGAAATTGGATAAGATATTCTTTCATCCCTCTTCACTCCTTCTACAGCTTCCACAGTGTGCCAACAGATGTGGATGGAGCCACTGTGACATCAACCATTCAGTTGTGAATAAAAGAAGAGTTTGCATTTTGGTTGTTGCCATGTTGGCTTTCTTAGCAAGGAGTCAACAGTGATCATATTTGAACAAAAGGGCAGCATTGGGGGAACAGATTGAGGTGATGGAATCAGACCAGAAAGACTGAAAAAAAGAAAAAAAAACTCTTGACTTTAGTTTAGTGTAAGTCTATGGGTCTTTTTGGAATGGAGGAGGCCAACATTTTGACAGGCGACTGAATTCAGAATTCACTCAGAACATTTCCCTGGTAAGTCAAGAAAATATCTTATTGTGATATAGTCTCATTATGTCATACAGCATACCATGGGATATCCTATAGGAAGTTCTCAGAAGATATGGGGTCCATGGCTTCCTGCAATGGGTTATTTGGCTCTCCCTTAGAGATAGGGTGAGGGAAATCCATGAGGGACTTAGAGTAGAGCTGTTGCTTCACATCAGGGTGGTTCAGTCACCTAGTCAGGAATACGTTCTAAACACCTCCTTAGTGAGGTGTTTTGGATATGTCAAAACAGGTGGAGACCCTGGGCTAAGTTGGATTATGTCTCATGGTTAAGGCTCATTTATGCTTACTTTATGTACATAAACAGGTACGTCCACTACAAATGGTGTAAATTCACTGGATTTATAATTCCATGCATCCATTGCATTGGATTGAGTGTTTGGTGATCCATCTAGAAGAGGGTGCTGCTCTGAATTAATGTGCCAAGAGTTTTTTTGAGAGAATAACAGGAAAAAAGTCAATAATAACAAACATGGTAATGACAGAGGAGGTGTTGTGATGCTGATATTGAGAATGTTAGTTGTCATAAATATGTCAGTAGTTTTCCACCAACTCACACAGGTGCTTCTGGAAAAGTTCCGCCATTTCTGAAAAATATTTTCTTCAAATCTCAGTTTTCTCTGTTTGGGTTCACATCCAGAAGCTCCCAGAGGATGGATAGAAATATAGATATAATGAGCACAGGTGACAGACAGACCAGTCCATATGTATGTGTATTCAACATAGAACATAAACGGGCCTTTAGCCTGGACATGTCATGATGTGACCATGGAGGATGTGATCTGGAGAGGGAAATCTGGACTTCTCTGAAATAATTATTAGGTTAAATAAAACAATGTATTTGTCTGAAATTGCTGGAAGCATTTCATATAGTCCACAAATCCAGAAGACACCTACATAACAAATAAAGTTGTTTTTGAGATATTTTGATGCTGAAATGGTATACACTGTATGTGTAGTATAAGCCTCTAACATCAAATGACATTATAACATTGCAGCTAACATTTTTAACACAATATATAAATACATTTATATATGATAAACAAAAAAATACACACAGCCATGAAATGTTTGTGTCCATTTCAAATATAGGTCAACATAAATTATACTTTTTCCAGCAGCTTGTTTAATCTTCACCAACATCAACATCTGTTTAGCTGATTCCACAAGCAGAAAATGATCTAAGAGTGTGTTTATTACAGCTTTCAGAATAGTAAAAGTAAAGGAAACATAAACAATAAGATGACAGATTCTGAAAATACTGTGGAGTTGGAGATGATCATTTTTCCCTTTCATATAACTCAAATTTGACACATTAATATAAACATTCCAATTACTCCTTACTTTGGTGTTCTTAAAATGGAGGTTTCCACAGAGGTGGAGATCTAGAAACAGTAAAGGCTGTCCTATGTTTTGTATTGTTTTAATTCTCATTCAAACATCCATTTAATCTTTTGTCTTACAATTAGTGTGGCCAAATCGATGAATCATACATAGCAATGCATGTTGCTCTTTATGATCGTGAGGCCATGAGAAGGCATGAGGCCAATATGCTTAAAGCATCCTTTTACTGTTGCCAGGCAACCACAAAGCCAGCGTCAGTCTTCCGTCACCTGAACATATGACAGTCAGAGGTACTGTTGGATAAATAAGTTTATCTGAGTCAACATGGACAAAGCTTGTTGTAAAACAGACACACAAAGACATCTCATCATGTTTTCCCAAAAAATGAAACAATATGAATTTAAGTGGCCTTGGTGTCAGTTTAGAGCAGGGATCACCAATCCTGGTTCTCGAGGTCCGGTATCCTGCATGTTTTAGATGTAGCCCTCTTCCAGCACACCTGATTTAAATGATAAGCCTATCATCAAGCTCTGCCGAAGACTGATAACGACCGTCAGGTGTGCTGGAAGAGGGAAACATCTAAAAAATGCAGGATGCCGGCCCTCAAGGATCAGGATTGGTGACCCCTGGTATTGAGTGTAGGCCCACTGCTGCAATTTCCAACAGTTTCTCTAACATGAGGTTCTACATAGACATTGGAAATTTCTCACTTCCTAGATGTGTCAATATGCAGACATCATAATCAACTTGAATCATGAAGCTGGCAAATCTGCACATTTCTACTTGTACAAGTACAGAAAGATTGTGCTGTTTTTGTATTGTTTTGACCTACTGATTTGAACCAGTCTGCAAAGATGCAGCCTTTTATATCATATTACAGACTATAGTTTTGAAAACTTTTCCTAAATCCATTGACATTTCTGCTAGTTTTAATTAATAACAAGCATCCATATGTGGATATACAGAAATTTTGGATGAGATACATTGAGATGCATTGAGACTCATCATGCATGTGAATTGCTGACAGATGAATGTTAGTTCTGTTGTATCATGAGGTTGAGGGGTTCCAAATTTTCAGACCTTAAAGGTGAGATAAGGACACTCATAATGATAGATTGGTTGATGTAGTGCATTTTTCCACCAAACACAGTGACATGGTTTTTTTTTTTTGTTTTTTTTTTCATGTAAGCACTTCCTTTAGAAACCAGTTTTTACCATCCCTTCCTGTACGGAATACTCACCAAAAATGAAATTCAGTTTTTACTTTTATTGTTTTTATTGCGTATCATAAGTCTGGTTTTATGTGGCCTTTCAACACAACTGACTTCACAGTATTACTATGACATCTGCCATTTCCACACAAGTTGAAAGGAAGACTCAGTGAGGCTCTGGTCTGCTGCTATGTCAGCTTTACTCAGATTATGATTTGGATGTGTAGATGCATCCAGGGACACATAAGGGTTTAATATATATACAGTTACTTTTTCATTAATACTAAAAATACAGCTCTATCAATATTACACTGCACAGCACAGCACTTCAGCCTTTTTGTGCAAACCCACTGGCTGATATTAACCCCCTTTTAACCTAAAAACACAGGGTTGTTTTCCCTACATATAGCCATGCCTTCCTTTGTGTAATGATACAAATGAAAACAGTACATCAGATGTGCGGTGCATCTGTTAAGTATTTGATAATGTGTGTGTAATTTTCACACATACAGTACAGTAATACCATCTGCTTACCTGTTAATATGATACCTGTTAATATGAATATTCACACATGCCTCTGCAGTTTTCACAATATTCTACACTCTGTGAGATCTCAACGGTTGCATCATTTCATACTGAATATAAAATGCTAGCTATTTTTACACCTCTACATACTGCTTAATGTTATGTAATTTTGCAACAACACGTTAAATGTTTGTTCCCAAGTGTCACAGCTTTTATCACACACTGAATAATATGAATGGTTTTAAAAGACACTTGTGTATTTCTCTTCACATCGACTGTATCATCTTCATGTTGATGCCTGACCTCATTAAATCAGTGTTTTTATGGTGCGTCCCAAGGCTTCGGTTGAACGTAGGTGCTACTTGAGAACAAAGTGATGTTTTAAACAGGATTAATGATAACAGCACCATCTGCTGTGGACTGTGTTCCACTCCCACACAGGATGTGGAGGATGGAAAATGGAGTTCTGCCTCAAACCCATTACACAACAGAAAGCCTGTTAAACCTGAGCACTTCGTTGAATTCTGATTGAGCCAAATATATTTCACAGAACAAGGAGACTTCAAAATTACAAATGTTTTATTGTCACAAGATGTGAAAAAAATATACAACTCTGTGAAATATTACAAGGTGATAATGAAATTAGCAGTCTTTGCTTTGAAGCCTTTTCGTTCAGAGGTATACGTTGCAAATATTAAAGGCAAAAACAGATCATTCATTCAGCAGCTCAGATGAAGAATAAAAGTGCATGTTGACTATTTAGGTTAAGTGATACTACAGCACCAGTTAAAAAAGAATTACTTTTATCTGAAGATGTTTATGTCTGTATGGTCATTAGCCATTTTCAACACATTTGCATATATACATTAGAAACATTGTCAAAAATATTGAATTTGTTACATTTACATTTCAAATCATCCATTTGAGAAAGGTTTTAATTATACTGAGAATTTCTAAACATTTGAAGAAACTTAGAGTTAGAGAAATTACCTCACTTTGGGAAATTATCTCAGTTTTTTTTTTTTTTAAAGTATGTACTTTAGTTGAGAAAATATTGAATTCTTTTACAGACATATCTCATCCTTTTTACAAAGTCTAATTATTTTTGAGAAAATATATTACTTGAATGAGAAATTATGTCATTACTTTAGGGAAATCAAGTAAACTTTTAAAAACATTACTATTATTAAGAATTTTTAATTATATAAAATCCCTATTTGAGAAATTACCTCAATATTTTAAGAAACAAAGTCATTTTTTAAAACCTCATTCTATTGAAAAAAATGTAATTCTTGAAAAAATATCTCATAATTTGTATAAAGGATCTCATTATTTGAGAAACTAAATTATTATTTTTGAGAAACCTGTTCAGTTTGAGATCCCTCACTCTGATTTGCAGGTAGAATACCATAAATGCTATAAAACACATTAATCACTTAGCTTTTGCATATAGCCTTATTTACACAATACATACATAGTTATGTAGTGTTAATACACAAGGAAGTACATCTAAAGTACCAGAAGTGGATCCATTGGTCTCTTCAGTGCTTTCCCATATAAAACTGAGAAGTTGCTCTACAGTATGCCATATTCACACTAACATATACTATGGAATTAGTTTATAACATTTAGAACATTAGGCATCAGCTGCTAGTATGCATAATGAAAGGCGAATCTCCATGCTGGTTGTCTGGTTGAGAGGCATCGGGCTGTCAACTCACCCGGTTTTCCTCTTGATGCTGAGCAGCTGGGTGAAGCAGTGCAGAGCCCAGAACAGCAGAGAGAGGGAGACAAAGGCCTGCACAAAACCAAAACATGCTGTTAGGATCACTGTTACGTGCCCTGAAAGTCCGTCGGCCGCCTCAACAACATACACTACCAGGACATGACGGACTTTAATAAGACAGCCCACACTGTTCTTTCACCCTTTCACACAGAAACAAGCATGTTTTTTCTCTCTCTGAACACAAATCAGTCTCCTATTTAAACCACTAACAGAGGAATCTCCACAGGAATATCCACCAAGTCTAACAGCCCAGTGAGGATGGTTACACAGCATA
The DNA here is from genome assembly GCA_037367295.1 of Apogon hyalosoma. Taxonomy (NCBI): domain Eukaryota; kingdom Metazoa; phylum Chordata; class Actinopteri; order Kurtiformes; family Apogonidae; genus Apogon; species Apogon hyalosoma. The sequence continues at coordinate 1,851,869 of JAPQRP010000010.1, read as the reverse complement.
AGAAATATTACAACATTCACTAAACAACAGCAACCAGTGGAAATTACATGGAAAGCAAGTCATCTAGAAGTACTCTAAAATGGTAGATTGCCAATGTATTCATTTATCTTTGACTTTTTAGAGCCAACAGATGTGTGGCACATTACAACGACAGTTTTTCATTTGTAGTTTATTGAGAAACAGAAGCAATATGATACAATGATTTGAATTCACTTTAAGAATGAAGATAACGTTGCAAAATTCATATAGGTAATTTAAAAACATTTACTTTAACATTTTTTTCCTTACTATGACTAAAAGCCTTAATGTTTGGGGGGTTTTGGCATAGTTTTTTTTATTTACTTATTTATTAACACTATACAATAGACATACGTTAACAAACATTGGTTAAAGCAGTAATAAGTATTAACTAAGAATAAACTAATGTCTAGTCATTTACTGATAGTGTTTATGTTGACAAAGGCATTAATTAATATATCATTAATAGTATATTGATGGTTATAACATTACTCAATACTAGGCACATTTGTTAACTCAGTAAAATAACATAATTTACAATTAATTACCAGTTACTTAATGTGTATGGTATAACAAATTTTAAAACCAATATTAAAATATACTAGCAATAATAACAGCAACAATAATAATGATATGTATACTTGTATACATATCAATATTGTATAATGTATACCTTAGCTCACAAATTAACTGTTAATTAACCATTAGTCAATGTTAGTCCCCACATGAACTATTACTTATATTATGAATTTGTTTGAGTAATAAAAAGTGTTGTGATTATTCCATAAATCTAAAACCTGTTGATATTCTTTTTCACATTGTCTAAAAATGTGTGTTCTCTCTTCTGACCAAAGATAGGCTTTTTTTTTTGGCCATGCATCACAGACCTCTGTCTGTACTCTGACTGACTGTCCACAGGTTGTGTTGCAATCTGTGACAAAAACCCAGATGGAGGCACTGTATAGATGTCCAATCACCCATAAACAAAGTGAAAACAACAGAAAACGTTACAAGATGAAAGCTAGAAAAAAGACAACAAAAATGACAAAACATGTACATAGGCAAAAAGATTTCTGTAGTTCATTATTTTGTGATTTGGTGCTTTTTTTTGCTCAGTTTCCTTGTTTTAATTTATTACAAAGGACTCATTAAATCAAAATAAAGCAAATAAGAAGAATCTGAGTTTTAAAACAAAAACTACCTAAAACATGATTATATGCGTCTTCATACTGTTCTTGCATGCCCAACAAACAGCAGAACATTTCAGAAATCTACAGAAAGAACATTCAAAACTATCATAATGATGAAATGTCAGCATCAAAATATACATTAAATTTTGTGAAAGAACACAACATTTATACATTTTTATTGGACAAACCAAAAAGAGCAGCTGTAAGTCAGCACACTAATACTGAGAATAACAGTGGAATTAAAGTGAGTGTATGTGTAATGATCGATTAGACTCCTCAACAAAGAAAACAGCTATTAGCTGTCCTAGAAATTGCAAAATGACATCATCACTTAATTTGCATAATGGTGAAATGTAATTGTAATGAACAATGTAGGAGAGAGGAATAACATTGTGGGAGAGACAAAAATGTTGAGTATAAAAACACCCAAAATATGTTTCCAAAAATGTTCCAATTCTAACCCTCCTCCTTTATTTGGGCTAGGGGAATGGCTAAAGTGACCCATAAGGGACGCACTGGAGAAGTTAGGTTTATTTATTTATTTGTTTAGTTTTTAGCTTCATTTTCTTCAGTTTGGCTTTTAACCTTATGGTCCACTTAGGAGCCTACATCAAGTCCCAATAAAACATGAACATTTTTAACGACAGTATTTAAAATTTTCAGTCTACATTAACCATCTAAATGAACCAAAAAGAGACAATAGAGAAAACTGTCAGTGGCAATGAGAGTGATTTATATTCAGTGCAGTGATTAGTGTTAGACAAAGAATGATGCATGTTTTCACATCTGAGTCTCCAAAAGTCTCCAATAACAGAAAAAGTTGATAGATTTGTCACTAGTCACTTTTTTGATAAAGAGTCTCTAGAGGGGTCTGAAAAATCACTAAATATACCAACAAAGTGTCTAATTTGGAAACACTGTCTTTTACAGTCAGGCCATGTGTTTTTCTAACTGTGACAGAGAAAATCATTTCATGTCATTTAGAGGAAAAATGTATGTGTTTTAGTGTTTGAGTCACTTTTCAAAAGTTATTAAAAGTTTCCTAACAAATTTTAATAGTAGCTAAATTTATTGCTTGGGGCTTTTTTTTTTTTTTTTTTTTTTTTAAAGTTGCTATGGTAGTCTGAAAAGTTGCTAAATCTAGCAACAAAAGTACTAGGTTGTCATTAATGTGTGGAAACATATGCAGTCCTGATGTAAAATATGCAACAGGTATCATTTATACGGACTGAATCCAAAGAGAAACACTTAAAGAAAATCCTTAATTGAAAGATTACAGTGAGACTCCACTTCTGAGCTATTGTCAGGATGATGCCAAAAGTGGACTTGAGGACTCCAAAGGTTAAGGAGCAACTCTTGTCCCCTGACGCTCTTACACCAAGGTCAGAGGGGTCGGCACTACAGGGGACGATGCTGCTTACCCTGCCAAAAAAAAACAGCCCTACGCCTCCGCCCCTTGCTGATCTCTGGCCCATAAACTGCGTCCGACATTACAGTTCCAGCCAAAAGTAGGCCGCTGTCCATCACAGGCAAAAACTGCCTGATGGGAACAAAAAGTAATGTTTCCTCCTGGACACAGCAGCTGTTTTCCTCAGAGAATCACAGAGAGAGCGAGAGAGAGAGAGAGAGAGAGAAAGAGTCAGACCCAGCCCCCTCTGCCTCCGACTACCTGCTCTGAAAACTACCTCCCCACTGAGACGAAAGCCTTCAAAAACCAAGAAATGACAGTAGATGGACAGATTAAGGGATGAAGACATCTAAAACAGATATGCTTTCTTGACCTTAGACCAACTGGTCTTTACACTTAAGTCTCCTTCACATTACAATACAGTTTCCTCTTTCCAGTTCAGTTCAAACTCTACAACAACCAGATACAATGTTATAGTTTCTTAAACAGACGATGGTGGAATAATATGCTGCACAGGTTACATACCAGTAACAGACATGTAGATTAGAAGTTAGTTCTAATCATTAGTTAGAGGACACAATGAATTATTGTGAGATATCCAAGTCATTGTGTTGAGGAAATGCATCATTCTTCTGAGATAATAAATCAGTCTTCTGAAGAAGTATTTCATTGTTTACTCATTTTTAACCTACTGTAAACCTAAATGAGTGACATTAATGAGTGAATGATGATAAATCCAAAGCTCTGTGACAAAGATAAAACATGGGGGAAACCGTAAATATGTTGCTCAACACAACATTAAACTAGTGCACATTTCCTGAAGGAAATGCAATCCTGTGTGCTAGCCTACTGCATATATTTTGAAGAAAGTTATGTTGTTCTACATTGCATTTGTATGTACAAGTTATTTATTACAAAAAAGTACTAGTACTTGTACTCGCCTTCATCTGCTTATCTGGGTCACGGGGGCAGCAGCCTCAGCAGAAGAGCCCAGACAGCCCTCTCCCCAACCACTTCCACCAGCTCTTCTGGGGAAATCCTGAGACGTTCCCAGGCCAGCTGAGAGATATAATCCCTCCAGCATGTCCTGGGTTGGCCCTGAGGTCTCCTCCTGGTTGGATATGCCTGAAACACCTTCCCAGGGAGGCGTCTGGGAGGCATCCTCATGCCCAAACCACCTCAACCGGCTCCTCTTGACGTAGAGGAGCCGCTCCAGGAATCCCTCCCAGACGTCCGAGCTCCTCTCCCTATTTCAGGGTTCCTACAGGTTTCTACAAATTAAATTTCAGGTTCACCTTCCAGCAGGACAACGACCCTAAACACATAGCCAGGCCTACAATGGAATGGTTTAAAACAAAACATATTCATGTGTTAGAATGACCAGACATAATCCAATCCAGAATCTGTGACAAGATCTAAAAACTGCTGTTCACAAATGCTCTCCATCTAATCTGACTGAGCTTGAGCTGTTTTGCAAAGAAGAATGAGTAAAAAAATTCAGTCTCTAGATGTGCAAAGCTGGTAAAGACATACCCCAAAAGACTTGCAGCTGTAATTGCTTAGCAAAAGGTAGTTCCACAAAATGTTGACTCAGGGGGGATGAATACTTTTGCACACTGCACTTTTCAGTTTTTTATTTGTAAAAAAAAAAAAATCTAATCATGTATCATTTTCTTTCGACTTCACAATTGTATGCCACTTTGTGCTGGTCTTTCACATAAAATTCCAATAAAATATATTTATGTTTGTGGTTGTAACGTGACAAAATGTGGAAAAGTTCAAGGGGTATGAATACTTTTGCAAGCCACTGTAAATATTACATACATACTGTACACAGAACTGAATGCCCTATGATCATTTCTCACCAGGGACTGCAAAGTTAGCGATAATTGGTTCCTAATGAGTCGAGTAACATAATTTTCTTTGCAGCTTGGACATTTGACAGACACATTTAAACACAACACAGCAAATAAGTTTATGGCAACATAACTTAAGACCTACCATATCAAATTTAATACCGTTAAAAACTTTTTTAAGGTATTAAATGCAGATTTAAGACTTTTTAAGACCCCGTAGAAACGCTGCTATCTCTAAGGCTGAGCCCAGCCACCCTGCTGAAGAAACTCATTTCGGTTACTTGTACCCACAACCTCATTCTGTCAGTCATTACCCAGAGCTCAAGATCATAGGTGAGGGTTGGAACATAGACTGACCAGTAACTTGAGAACTTTGCCTTTTGGCTTAGCTCCCTCTTTACCACAACAGACCGGTTTAGCATCTGCATCACTGCAGACCCCGCTGTAATCCGCCTGTTGATCTCCCGCTCCATCCTACTCTCACTTGTGAACCAGATCCTGAGATACTTAAACTACTCCAACTGAAGTACAACATTCCCCCCAACCCAGAGTGGGCACTTTGCAACTGAGGACCATCGCCTCAGACTTGGAGGCACTGATCTTCATCCCAGTCGCTTCACACTCAGCTGCAAACTGCCCCAGAGAAAGCTGGAGGTTGCTGCTCGATGAAAGTAAGAGTACCACATCACCTGCAAGAAGCAGAGACGAGATCCTCCTGCCACCAAACTCGACCCCCTCCACCACCCAGCTGTGCCTAGAAATTCTGTCCATAAAAGTTATGAACAGAACTGGTGACAAAGGGCAGCCCTGGCAGAGTCCAACCCTCACTGGGAACAGGTGCGACTTATTACCAGCTACGCAGACCAGGCTCACACTCCTTCGGTACAGGGACTGAATGGCTACTAGCAAGGGTCCATCCACCATGTACTCCTGGAGACCCCCCCACAGGATGCCCCTGGGTACACGGTCATAAGCCTTCTTCAAATCCACAAAACACATGTGGACTGGATGGGCAAACTCCTATGCCCCTTCCACCACTCTAGCAAGGGTATAGAGCTTGTCCACAGTTCCACGCCTGGGATGAAAACCACATTGCGCCTCAATCTGAGGTTCAACTACCAACTGTACTCTTTCCTCCCGTACCATACTGGGGAGGCTGAGGAATGTGATACCCCTATAGTTGGAATACACCCTCTGGTCCCCTTTCTTAAAGATGGGGATGACCACCCCAGTTTGCCACTCCAAAGGCACCACCCCCGATGTCCATGCAATGTTGCAGAGGTACGTCAGCCAAGGCAGCCGTACAACATCCAGTCACCTAAGTCTTTGCCTCAGTGACCACTATGGCTGCACACCACTTAGCCCGCCAGTTGGCTTCCAGAGACCCACAGGCCAGCCATGCCCTGTAGGCCTCCTTCTTCAGCCTGACAGCTTCCTTCACCTCTGGTGTACACCAGCAGGATCAGGGATTACCGCCGCAACTGTCCCCTGCTACCTTGTGTTCCCCTCTGCCCTTAGGATGTGGTTGGAGCTCTGCCAGATGTGTGACCATCCTGTGATCATGAGTGACCATCCTGACAGGCTCTTCTGCCAGGTGTTCCTAGCAGACCTGCGCTACTTGTATGGGTCTACACGCCATCTTGTCCTGCCACCTGATCGAACTCACAACCAGGTAGTGGTCAACTGACAGCTCTGCACCTCTCTTCTCTCTTCAGTGTCCAGAAAATATGGCTGCAGGTTTGATAATACAACTACAAAGCTGATCATCAACCAGTGACCTAGGATGTCCTGGTGCCAAGTGCACCGATGGGCATCCTTATGTTTGAATATGGTGTTTGTTATGGCCAAACTGCAACTTACACAGAAGTCCAATAATTGAACTCTACTCTGGTTCAGATCAGGCCAGCTGTTCCTCCCCACCACACCCCTCCAGGTCATGTGGTCATTGCCCACAAGAGCGATGAAGTCCCCCAGTAGGACAGTGGCATTCCCTTTTGGGGCACTTTCCAGGACCCGTCCCAAGACCTCCAAAAAGGGTGGGTAGTCCGAACTGTTGTTCGGCGCATAAGCACTGACAACAGTCAGATCCCATTCCCTGACCCAAAGCAACCCTTTCGTCCACTGGGGTAAACTCCAACATGCAGGCAGAGAGCCTGGGGACTATCAGAAAGCCCACCTTAACCCTCCCAGGGCAAATCCAGCAAAAGAGAAAGCCCAGCCCCTCTCAAGGACTTGGGTTCCATCGCCGACGATGTGTGTTGAGGTGAGGCTAACTATATCTAGCCGGTAATGCTCAACCTCTTCCACAAGCTCCTGCTCCTTCCCTGCCAAAGAGTGACATTCCATGTCCCAAAAACCAGTTTCTGTAGCCGAGGCTTTGGTCTGCTGCCCGATCCACAAAGCACTGGACTCTTCTGCTTCCCCCTGCAGGTGGTGGGCACACAGGACAAAGAGCCCATATCTCTGGTTTGGGCCGGGCCCGGCTGGACCTCATGGGTAAAGGCCCAGCCACCAGGCCCCCGGCCATGGGCCCCAACCCCCAGGCCTGTTTTTAGGGCAGAGCCCCGGTAACCCTCCAGGCCGGGTACACAGTCTTGTTATTACTGAACATCAAGGGTCTTCTGAACTCCTGTTCATCTGGCCCTTTACCTAGGACCAATCTGCCATGGGAGACCCTGGATTAGACAAATTCAGACCTTTTTGCAATTTTAACGGAATCCAGGCATTGGACCACTAACAGAAGTCATAGCACATCTTTTGAGACAATGCGGTACATTTTTTCAATAATACATGTGGGTCTATTTCCAAAGCATTGGGCCACAATTTTTCCCCCAAAGTTTTGTGATAATAATAATAAGTCAATCAGTCATAATAAATATAACAAACCAGTACCATGCTTTGCCTTGCATGCAAGCACACAGTAAATATAGGCTGTCCCCTTTATACTAGCTTAACCAATGTCAAGATACTTTCTTACCCAAACTAACATAAATATAATCTAAAACTTGAATTGATTAATTTTTAAAATGTTGGCTCATTGTTTAAAAAGGGTGGTAAACTTAAGTAGTTGCTGCTAAGCTCTGTAAAAAATGTATATTGCTTGATACCAGGTAAAAAGTTAGCTAGTTAGTCTATTCATATAGTTCACCAGAGGCCTTGGTGGAGATGCTTATAAGCAACATGTGGTCAGGGCAGTAAGCATTAAAAGTATTAAATAGGGAGTGGATGGAGGAACTATGACGTCACCCATTGGTTTCTGAAAGCCAGTATTTTGACATTCAGCTGCTGCTAAATTGGCTTTTTGGAGCTGGAAGTGACCATATATGGACAAAAGGGGTGGGATTGTGGGAGTGCAACATATTGTTATACTGATTGTTACTGGATTTCAATCTTTAATTTCCCTTCCTTTGAGAAAAATGTGTTGACTGAATTAATTAACTGATACGGACAAACAATGGAAGGATAAATGACAATACCTAACAGCACAAAGAAAAAGAGGTGGGCTAACAGCCACTGAAAAAATGCTTTAGTCATGGTTGAAGAGTTGGTTTAACTCAGCTTTAATGAATAAAGTCAATTCACAAACTATTCCTTCTGTCATTTAAAGTTAGAACAGAACTACAAGATTACAAACACATGAAATAACATATGACTATCTTAAAAACAGATTGGGATTGAGAGCTCAGGGCAGGCTTTTCAAATTTTACTCCATCAGCCTCAAATGTGACAGATGTTTCTATCAGACCTGCATACTGAGGCAAAGAGAGGGCAGTTTTCATCTTTCCCCATTTGCCTCACTTTGTTATATTTTAATACACTCTGTAGGAAATCCATGTGGAACAGATTACATAGTGGAAGGAAGTGGGTTTGATCGTCTACAAATAAGCACTACAGCCAGACAGCACTGGCTCTCACAGTGGAGATCGCCTCACACTCACTTTGTTTGGGTGGAGAAAATAGTTTAAGGAGAGCAATACAAAAAGGAAGAAACATTTGGGTTCTATAGATTTTCCTGTGCTCCACTTTGGGAAGAAAGAATTTAGTCCTCAATGGTTTCATCAGTGATAACTTAAAACTACTTTGAGGCAGAGTTAGTCTAAAACATGGGTGTCAAATTTATTTTAGTTCAGGGGACACATTCAGCCTAATCTGATCTCAAGCAGGCCAGACCAGTAAAATAAACAGTATAGTAAATATAAAAAA
>JAPQRP010000010.1:1804174-1826431 GCA_037367295.1 Apogon hyalosoma | reverse complement strand
TGGCGACATGTCCAGGGTGAACCCCGCCTTCGCCCTTAAGTGGCTGGGATAGGCTCCAGCGACCCCCGTGACCCTAGGATAAAGCGGGTTCAGAAAATGGATGGATGGATGGATGAATTTACCATGTTAAAAAAGGCTGCTCAACTAAGAATGTATGATCACCTAAAGGTGAAGCTGACCAATTAAGAAAACATTGACAGTGGTAAAGCAGTAGCAGAGAAATTTCTTGTGACAGTGCATATCAACTAAAAGCTTAAGAGAACCATGATAACAGAAACACAATGGGGACCTTAACATTATTGTTCAGAACTGTTTTTATAACCAGGGGGCAGGGGCATGTGACATGAGATGCAACAAACTGAAACACTGGACTGGTATCACAGGCAATGCTAAACTGAGGACCAACTGGTCACCAGTAGGATGTAACAGATTGATTATGAGTTCTTAGGCACCAAAATGAAATGATCTGATTCTGCTGTTGGCTAGTCATGTAGAGTGTTCTCACACCTGCACACTTGAATCTAAACTGAGTTCATTTTCCTCCCTTGATGGAGTTCCTATGGTCAGGTGTGAACAAAGTAATCACACTCATATGAGGTCCGAAAAAAAAAAAAAGCCGCACAAGTACACTTAAATGAGATGGTCTCAGCATGGTGCCAAACCTGCTTTGGAGTGCTGTCTTTTGTGATGGCACCTTGATCAGGCCTTGATCTGAATCATCACTCAGCTGTACTCTGTTTTGACCAGTTTGAGCTGAATTTGATAGTCTTTTTAGTGTAACTTATGAACTACACTTTTATTGAGTGTGTATGTCAAGAAAAAATCATTTTTTGCACTGAAGAGGCTCTGGTCATTAGGTTTGGCTTGCAAACAACCTGTCAGTCAAGGCCCAGAAAATTGATTTTAGAGCGTTCAATTGAGGTGAATGATACCATAATGACTCCTGGGGAAAAAAATGTATCAACTTAAGTGTGATGGAGCCCGAAATCTTTGAAGCCAACATCTAGTGGCCATCACTGGTATCACACTTTAATGTACTTAAATCTTAGGTTTAATTTCAAGATACATTTATAGCCCATTGAGTTTGCTTAGATTTCTCCCTGTAGGAAAAGGAACTGAACCAGGAGTCATTATGGTATCATTCACCTCCAAGTTTACAAACCCATCAACTACTTTGGACAGAACAATACAGCTCTGAGTGACAAAGCATCATTAGTTCATCTTATAGTATTAAATGTCATCCAGCCACTGTCACACAAAGGGAAGCAGTGAGCTAGTTGTTTACTGAGCAGTTCAGATAGGAGTGTATAAAAGGGACTTTTACTCTTCTAATCATTTCGGTATCTAACCACGGGATAGGTTTGGAACCTACCCTGAGATCTGAAGCCTATCCAAACCTGTCACGCAGATTACTCACAAATCTGGCAGCAGCCAACATTTTCCAGCTTGCTTCAGGCAAATATAACTTCAGCTATTGTGAAAAAAGACCAGTGAGAATCATATATATAGATTTATTTTACTTTATTTTATTAACATATTTTATGTATGATTTCTAGCCAATGCCTAAGCCTATGACTGAGACCGATTAATAAAGGGAGTGATGAGTGATGAAAGTTTGCACTGCAATAAAGATGGCAAAATTAATAAACAAAGCCTTTATTCAGTGCTGACTGAGATATTTCAGTAAAATGCTTTGTCGTATTTATATTTTAACATTGTGAAAAGCCTTTTATCATTTGTTATGTTATGGATTTGTAAGTGGACGTTTCTGGAAATCTATTTTACAGTTGTGTGAAATCAGCTTTATGTGCATTTCATACGAGGGAGAAGACTACGCAAAAAACATACCACCTATCTTCAAGTTCAGTCAGGTTCACATGCTGGCCTGGAGGCTGGATCATAAACTGGATGACTGTTGTGTTTCGCCCATGAATTAATGCATAAATAGGAAGACAAATTCAAATGAAAGTCAACTTTGGCCAGAGAAACTAGCTCTGTAAAAGCCAAACTAAATAGGCCCTGAAAAATCCCAGTGGGCCAATTGCTGTGAGATTTCCATAGCTTTACCTGGCAAGTGGTTTGACAGCATAAACCAAGTGGTTATTCTTTGACGGGCATGATCCCCTGCACACTGAGTGATAATATTTCACACTGTGTACAGTCGACCACCCCGCTGTTTACTCCAACGGAACAGTCCTACCCAGAATTTTTCTTTCAAATCCCTCCATTTTCTCCCTGGGAGGAGATTTCCTTTCTTTTCCATTCCTGTGAGCTCCGAATGATGTCATGCTCACTGATTTTCCATAGCTCCAAACAATCCTGTTAACCTCAGAACCACTTTGTGCTACCACACGCCCACCGCTTCAAAAAAATTAAGTAAAAAGAGGAGCCAGCTGACCTCTCACACCTGAAATTTGGCCAGTGGAAACAACTCTCAGATAACTACTACCTCTCACCACTTCTTTTCTTATCTGTCAGGTCATGGCTGGGGGAGTGGGAAGAGAGGTGAGAAGGGCAATTTTTGCAGACAAGTCAGGTGATGTGATAAAGATATAGCTTTTGTGTTTGACATGAACTTCATAATATTGTCTTTGGGAACAGGACATTTATCTGGCTTTAAAACCTTGACATAAAAACAACTCAGAAATCAGAGCAGTGTCAGCAGTGACAAAAAGATGGAAATTACAAGGGGCTTGAATGAAATGCATTCTTTATACTTTAGATTTACAACGGTACATCAACTTTTTACAAGCTGGGAGGGGGTGCATGTGACTTGTAAATTAACTTTTTAACTGACAAACTTATGTCTAAATGATGGAATAATTCAGGGGGATCAAAAAAAATGATCAATAATGGCTTGACTGGTTTACATTGATCTTTGGGAAGTGTACCTGATCTGACTGAACTGCCATTTCACCAAACACAGATTTTCTTCCCAAAACTTTGCATGGCTATGTATAAAACATAATTAATGTACAAAGAAAAATATTGATTTCAGGAAATTTTTTGTGATTATGATGTATTTATCCCACAAATATGCAGTTACAATTGATACAGTATGTGAGTATATTAACCTTTTTTTATAAGTTCACTGCAGGTGACTGCAAATCTGACTGCATCTGGAAAACAACACTATTGTGTGGATTTTGAAGGAGTTTAAAATGTCCAAAAAAGAGACATCAGTCAAGTGAAGTCACAAAAATATAGACAAAGGAGGTGGTTATGAATGGCTAGGGAGGAAAATAAACAGTGGACTTACATACAACAGACCTGTGTTCATGAAAATTAAACAGAAATGCAACCATTTGGGATCTTTCTTTTGCACCTTTTTTTGATTAGCCTTTTACTGTCCTTTCCTTTACGAAATTGTTTTAGCGCTTTGCATTATGTTTCCATATTTGGTGTAAGTGATGTATGTCATCTTGAGAGTGACTGGTGTTCACCGTATTTTGCTGTGCGCACAAACACTCCTATTAAGTAACATTAAAAGCCTCTTGTTCTAATATACGTGCCTATATCTTTGATTCAAGCATCTCTGACACTTTATTACTTGGGTAATGAGCACCAAAAAGACAATAGTTTGCAAAAGGCATTTTATACATATCAGCTGTTGAATTCAGTTTTCAGTGAAAATGAAACAGAAAGTTCAGATTCAGATTTTCGGTTATCTGCACCACATTTTTTGCATTGAACTGGTGTGACACAGCATGTAGAAAAGGTAAAATAAATAAATGAATGAATGAATTAATAGATTAATTAATTTAAAAAAAAACATAAACATCACACATCTTATAGAGCAGCACAGAGAGGACAATTAAATTTTACATGACCTTACTTTTTTTATTGATCAAATAATATTAACATTGCAAATGCTGCTGACCTGAACTCTGAAAGTTTTCTCTTCTCTCCACTTGAGACAGGTGTATTTTTATGAGCACTCCACTCAAATTACTGCAACTCCAGCAGCAGTACTGGGTGTGTTCAAAAAATAGCTTGGTAATTACTCAGGGATATCCAGTGTGGACATTGTGTTCAAGTTCATCTGTGCCTTTAAGAGAACCAGGGGGCCACACAGTGACAAAACTATGTACAATAACAGAGCACTGCCCATTATAAAGCAATCTAGTACCATAGCCCTACAATAAAATGATAGAAAAACATTCCTTTAAAATAAACTGCTTCCACTGTCAGAGAGGATATTTTGTCTATTCCATACAGTATGTAAACGAGTTAAATCTAAGTTGGCTCTTCACATGACATGAAGCAAAACATTAAATCACATTACTGTGACTGCATCTTGTCTCCTCAACCATGTCTTACAAAGAGGATGAAATGTCTTTTAACCCTTATGCTCCCTTCAGATATTTTTGTATATTTTTCCTCAACTTTTTGGTCTTTTTCTTTTTATTTTACTTTGGTGATCATTTTGGCTGTAGTGCAGCTTGTGGCATGAATTTTGGTAAGAATTTTTCTTTATAGTTTATCTTTTATATGTCTTTTATACTCTATTAATGTATTTTACAACCTCTGGACATCTGTGTGGCAAAAATGTATATGCATAAAAAACTGCTATAAAATCATCATATATCTTTTTTTTTTCCTTTTTTCATAAATCTTAAACAATTTCAGCCCTGCTCAAGTTTACCACACATTCATTATCACGATTTTAACCCTTTAAATGCCAATTTAATCATTTCAACAATGAACAAACTGAACATGGCAGATATGACATGACTTAAAACAAACCCATTATCAAACATCTTATTATACTATGTACTTTCGTCAGAAAAGACCCATACAGGTGAATGGAGAGGATTGTGATGATTATGTAAAATTATCACAATTATTGCAGTTAACTGTGATAAGACCATTACAAAATAACCGTACAGAGGCCAAGGTCACAATTCACATTCAGACAAATTTACGAGTGGTCAAGCGTACTATTACACTGTGAAAAAGGATTTTGGCGGTTGGTAAATACAAACCATGGAAATCAATTTCATTTTAGAAATGTATTATGTATGTATTATCTACATACATTACCTATTTGTTGACATTAACAATTGTTACATAAAAAATACAATAAAATCTACCCCATAATATTGATTCTGCAATATGATTTGCACATGCATTAATGTCCAAGGGGGGGTTCAAGTCAGCATCAATCAGTTTCATTTCAGCCAAGGGAGCAGAACTCTTAAGCAGCAGGTAAGACCTTATTTCAGATGTTGTGTATTATATGATTACTAGAGATGTCAACTTATTTTATTATAAGATTTATCACAAGTTTTGTAGTCAGCACACATCTGTCTTAGGCCAGGAATTTAAGCTTGTAACAGACTTCTCTAAGCATGGGAGTCTGTCATTGATAATTAGTATGTTAGCCTCATAACAAGGATGTACTGTTAACTACACAACTAAGCTAAGGATGTACTGTTAACTACACAACTAAGCTACAGTACATACACAAACAGTAAAGTTGTGCACATAGTGTAGTTATGTAGTATTCTGATGAGGTTAAAGACAGCTCAACTATGTTGCTGGTGACGACGTTAACCATCAACCGCACATCTGCAGGACTAGCTGAAATGAACTGCCGTCTGTGATGACGTCCAACTACAAAACTACATCTTTGGGGAACAGTGGAAATAAATATTTATCACTTTAAGATCCCTCAGATCTGATTTTGTCACGATAGCCCATAAATTAATTAATAAAAGTGGGAGGGGGATCCCATAATTTATCCACTATTGAATTCCATTGTTCCAGATTGCTGTTAACAGTTTCCGGTTTCAATTATTATATGTTATATCTTTACGTCTGAGTTCAAATAGAAAATGATATTGCATGATATTATATTCTGTTTCCATCTTAAATAAGTGATGCAAAACCTACAAACATCCTGCTTGCTTATTGAAATATGAATTAAGGACTAATTTACCATTTCATTATACCAGAGAAGTCATTTACACATTCTAATTCTCTCCAGAATGGTAAATACATTAAAATTACACACAGGTTACATAAGTGAGCTCATAAAGAATACCTCTGTGAGTCAGACTCTTGAATCACACCATATAAATGAGCAAATGATTGCATTTGTAGTAAACATGATGGTACATAAATAACTATGTTTGTAGCAATCTAGCAATAGTTTGTCTTTTTACTCATCCTGTTGGTTTAACTTTTATTCATGAGTGTATACATTTCTTTCACAGCATAAACCAGGGAAGGTATGAGGGTTTGGATATGACCATGAACATACACACATACACACATGGACAAAATTATTGGTACCTTTCTGTTAAATAAAGGAAAACCCACATATGTCACTGAAATGACTTGAAACTGACAAAAGACTTTACTGAACAGAATCATTTTAAAAAACAAACTAATGAAAAAAATATGGTACCCTGAACTTAAAAATTTGTTGCACAACATTTTGAGGCAATTGCTGCAGTAAAGCAATTTCTACAACTCCCAAAGAGACTTCTGCAACTGTCAGCAGGTATTGTGGCCCACTCCTCATGAGCAAACCGCTCCAGTTGTCTCAGGTTTGAAGGGTTCCTTCTCCAGACTGCATTTTTATTTTTAGCTCCTTCCACAGATGTTCAATAGGATTTAGATCAGGGTCATAGAAGGCCACTTCAGAATAGCACCATGTTTTGCTCATAGCCATTCTTGGGTGTTTTTTACTGTGTGTTTTGGGTCATTATGCTGTTGGAGGACCCATGACCTGCAACTGAGACCAAGATTTCTGACACTAGGCAACACATTTTGCTCCAGACTGCAGGGTACAATGAAATCTTAAGACTATCAAGGCAAAGACTGAAGACACCCTGTATCAAATGCTGCAAAGCAGCCCCAGAACATAACCAAGCCTCCTCCATGTTTCACACTAGTTACAGTAATTACAGTGTTCTTTTCTTGGTATGATCATGGAACTGATGTAACTTGCCAAAAAGCTCCAGTTTTGTCTTGTCTGTCCAAAGGACATTCTCCTAGAAGTTTTGTGGCTTGTCAATATGCACTTTGGCAAATTACAGTCTTGCTCTTGTATGACTTGCTTTCAACAGTGGTGTCCTCCTTGGTTGTCTTTCATGAAGTCCACTTTGGCACAAACAGCAACGGATGGTGCAATCTGACACTGATGTACCTAGACCTTGCAGTTCACCTCTAATTTCTTTGGAAGCTGTTCTGGGCTGTTTGGTTACCATTCACATTATCTGTCTGTTCAATACACATAATATGTGCAAATGTAGTCACAGGAACATCAGGCTTGTTGGAAATGGTCTTATAGCCTTTACTTTTAATATGCTTTTTTAATATGCTTGTCTATAATTTTCTTTCTAATCTCCTGAGACCACTCTCTTCTGAGCTTTCTGCGGTTCATCTTCAGCGTAGTACACACTATGAGACCAAACAGTGAAGTGACAACTTTTCACCCTTTAAATAGGCAGACTGACTGATGACGAGTTTGAAGTCACCTGTGATGCTAATTCTGGGACACACCTCAGTTTAACATGCCCCTATGGTCAAATTATTTTCAATCTTTTCTAGGGGTGCCATCATTTTTGTCCAGGCCAGTTTCATTAGATTGTTTTTTGTTTTGTTTTGTTTTTTTAATTATTCTGCTGAACCACAATTCAAAAGTAATATCTGATTTTCATTAGTTAATTTTCAGTAAATTTGTATTTATTATTACTTTTGTCAGTTTCAAGTTATTTCAGTGACCATTGTGGGTTTTTCTTTCTTTAACAGATGGATACAGACTTACAGAATTTTGTCCATGCATGTAGATGGCACTGGGTAACACAGCAAACAAGCTACTGCAAACTTCCCACTTAACCAACTTCACTCAATAGTACGCACACTCTCACATGTCCCAGCCCTGTCTCGTCTGATCTGGCGGGACCATCAGATGTGGGCTGAGTCCTGAGTGGGCGTGAAGTGCAGAGGTAGCCCTGGTTTACAGGTCAAGTCTGCAGCTTTACAAGGGAAATCTCCAGAGCCGCTATAAATACCACTGTGAGCTTTAAGGGTGCAGTATATCACCAGTGGGTTTGAAGGACCACAAACCGACCTGGTTTTTCTAGGGTTTTTTGTAGCCAGTCACCCCCCACACACCTCCACCTCCTTCCCTTCTTTTCCCAACTGTACAGTCAGAGCCTGAACACAATTAAATGTGAATTTCCTCTGCTGCATTTTGAGTGATTGTTAATTGATTGGCCCGACTTCAAAACACGCCTTCCTCCTGCAACAAAGAGCCTGCCGTTCACCACCTGCATCAGGACCATATATCATTAAAAGACCCTTTAAATTCGGGGGTGGTTTCAGTTTTTTTTCCTCTGTTTGTTGGAGTTGCAAAGGGCACAAATATGTCAGAAGGCATTTTGAGAAAATTGAGAGGATTTTCAATGAGCCTTACCTGCGAGTGAGACATTTATTCAGCTCAAACTGATGTACTGAGACATGAAAGGAGGCCTAATGATAGGGAAACAGTGGTGGAAAACTACAGTGCTGTCAATGTAACACAGTCACACAGCATGTACGACATAAACCAAGGGTTTTTATCCCCTAGGCCCACCGAAGGAGGTACTGTCATCAAAACGTCTGCTCGTCCATCTGTGACACATCTTGTAAACACTCTTTCTCTAGGAAAAAAAAACAGCTGGAACCTTAAAATTTTTACCATTCATATATCATGTATAGAGCTTGGACAAGTTCTGAAGTGGGTGACTTTGACCTCATGTGTGACCTTCTTTTTCAAGGTCAGATGTCTGAAAACATTATAACTCCTGTACAAATGCAGAAGGTTCCTTCTGCTCCACTGTGTACAACCCAGCAGATTCCGGTAAAATTCATGAAAATCAATTCTTCACTTCATTGGATGGACCTCCTCACCCCCACCTGTCTCATCTGACTAGATGGACCCCCTCATGTTCCCCTGCCCTACTGCATCCTTACAGACTGGAACTGCAAATGGACGTCCATCAGTCCTGGTGCATCTATAGCCTGTCTGCCCATGGGAGTGGATCTCTCCTTCACTGTGGTTCTCCCCAAGGTTTCTCTTTTCCCACTGGGTTTTTGGAGTTTTTCCTTGCCGAGAAGGACGGTCTAAGGACGGGGGATGCCCGGGACATTAATCATTTTCCTTCATCTGCTGTTTATTTGACTTGTATGTTCTGTAAAGCCCTGTGAGACAACCTTGTTGTGATATAGGGCTCTACAAATAAAATTGAATTGAATTGAATTCCAAGTTCTAACCATATCTTTGTCTGATTTTCAGGCCGAAGGGGTCTTGCTATGCTCTGGTTTATTTTGTAGTTGATCAGATACACTTAGTTTTAGAGCTAACTTCTAAAAATGATAATACATTTGAAGAAAAAAATAAGGGAGAAAGTGAGACTGGCGTTATGACGAAACACCTGAGCAGCACAGATGTGGAGTCAGAGGACAATAAAGGCAGCAATTCAGAGCTCATGTGCAAATCTCATCAGCCACCCCTAGTTAGCAGCAGACGGCACTAATTGTTTCCAGAAGTGTTGCTAGCTCTCATTCACACACTGAGGCTGAGACGGCAAGTGAAGTGTGAGAGACTGGGGTGGTGGTGGTGGTGGTGGTGGGGTAGTGTAACGTAATGAGGTCAGCCACCATTTCCACCAGTCAGAGCTGCCAGAGCCAAAGAGGCACACTAATTTTATGGTCAATTGGGTGATGCATCTGGACTTGTAGATCACAGGAGAGTAAGGACTGGACTTAACACCCAGCTCACACACACAAAGCAGACCACACAACCTACACATTTACAGGCAAACAGGCCACAAACACCAATAAGGCTTCCAACAGATACTGATCCACAGAATGGGTTGAAATGTTCACTAGGTTTTCATTCACATGGAGTCTTTAAAGTTTGCTCTCTGAATGAGAATGATTAGTTTTCCATTTACATCAGTAGTTTTAGTTTTATTTGGAGGAACTGACTATTTTAGTCAACTTTTGACAATTTTCAGATTTTATGAGGAACACCCTGAAGCTGATAAGGGTCAGATGAAAGAAGGCATGACATCTAATATGATCGGCAACATCATTATATATTAAAATACTTTATTTTTGAACATCATTACTCAGCCCACAGCAGAGTACAGTAATTAAGGGAGAAAACAAAAATCAAGATGATCTTGCCTGTAATCCTACTTCAGGCTGCATTGCATACATTTATTTCAGTTTAAACTTTTTTTTTTTCACTGCTAGACTACAGATTTAGTCTTAGTCTCAGTTTTCTTTGGATTGTGGAAAATGCCACCCTCTAAACTGTATCATTTTAGTATTCTAAATATTTTTTTTGTTTGTTTTTTTGCGGTGGTTGCTGGTCTTAAAGGATCAAGACATAGAAAAACAGCACAAACCCTACAGGGTCCTAATTTTGACTCTAATAAACTGTTTTGTTATACATCTGTGTAAGAAAGAGCATGGCTTTATAAACATATTTTTATTGCTATAAAGCATGTCAGAGTTTTGTCTTTATATGAAACTAACATTACATCCAGCAGATAACATAATGAACTATAAGGACAGATTATAAAGTGACAGTGAGAGATTATTCAGATTTCAATTGTCAGACAGTAACAGTAGCTGATTTTCATTGCCATATGGTGAGTGTTGGGGAAACCATCTGACAGTGGAACTTTGCAAACTACAGCCCAATCCCAATTCACCCCTTAACCCTCCCCCTTACCCCTACTCATTGGCCCTTGCCCTTGGCACTACCCCTTGAAACGAAGCTGCAATGGGACAACCCTTCGCAACCTGTTACGTCATCAGTTATCTGTGACCCACCATTTTACAAAAAACAGATGCAGAAGTTGACAGTAAATATAGCGGTAGGTTAATCCACAAGACAGCCCGCAAAACTGCACCATGGTCGGTCAAGGAGATTCAGTCCTTGGTGGCCAATGTAAAAATTCAGACGAGTTAGCACGCAACGAGCGAGTTTATCAGCAACTGAGCAGATGACACGGAAGTAACACACCACACCGCTATGATGACCAGGTACTCTATTAGATGCCACTATTAAGAGATGTGAAACTTTGTTTCTGAAAGTATTCACCATGCACACACCAGTAGCTGGAAGCATCTCTGTTCCATGGGCTTTGGTCATCTTTTTGCGGCTATCAACTATAAACCACAGAAATGTGATCAATAACACGTTAAACGGTTGCTCAAATGATTAAGATGATTAAGTACATTTGTGTGTTTCTTTAATCACATTGCTGCACTTCTTTGCTGTTTACCTCCGTCTTGCCAATGATTCAAACAGAATTATAGGAAATTTCTCCTACCCCTCCGTTTGTAGTGTGGTCCTGGAAAATCTCCATTTCGAGGCCAAACGGCCCTCCACCTTAGCCCTTCCCCTCTGTCTAATTGAAAATCAGGACAACACTACCCCTTCACGTGTACGCACAAAACAGAGGGGTAGGGGTAAGGGGTAGGGCCAAGGGGTGACTTGAGATTCAGCCTATACCACATTGGAATGAGCAAAACTACAGAAAGCAAACTAGAGAGAGCATCTACTTTATTTGGTGGTTAATACTGAATAAAAATGAAGTAGAATAGAAGACTAGTGACCATTGTAACTTTCATACATAGTTGTAACAAAACCAGAAAGTACTTGGAGTGTAAACCTCTGCCAAGATAAATTCTCCATGACACATTACCCCCAGCATCACACTGGTTCCATGCGATGACATTAATGCAAATTTGCTCAAGATTTTATTTTGCAGTCTGAGAGACAATGGCCCAAACATCTCAACTAAAATCTGAAAAGTCTGCACCATGCCTCCAGATCAAGATTATTATAGTTTTGGATTTTTCATTATAGTTTAGTTTTAGTTAGTTTTGACTTTTTTTTCCCTCTGATTCAGTTAGTTTTAATTCATTTTTAGAGCACGTTTGCTAGTTTTTATTAGTTGTCATTTTTTCCCCTGAATGCTTAGTTTTAGTTTAGTTTAGTTTTAGTATTAGATTTTTCATATCTTTTACCTTCCTCACCATCCTTTTCAAAGAAATTAGTGAGGTGTGGATCAGCGGGTTACCCTGGACACTTTATTTGGGGGTGAGGCTGGGGCAGCTCATTGACTGAACAGAGACACAAACATATGTACAGTATGGTGTATAAATTACCTATAGCAGGGTGGGGTAGGTGGGGTGGGTCCATACACAATGTCACTTATGATAGAGTGAAAACAAAAGTGAAACTGCATACTTTCACCGTTCACCTCCTGACTTCTATACCTCTTTTATACCACTGATATTAGACAACATTTTCATCCGTTTCTATCCTGTATCCACTGGGCCCCCTCCACTGCTCTGTGGGCCCCCACAAATTTGTCATGTTTACCTCCTTTATCGGCACCCCAGCAGACTCCCATCACATCCACCTGCTGCCTGTACAGCCTCTTCATTTGGAGGTATAGAGGGTTCTGTTCTGGGGCTGGATCAGTGGACCTCATCACCTACAATAACCCAGACTTTTACCATCCTTTAGCACCAGACTAAGACCACTGCACCAGGTTTGTCTGTTTGGTCTTACCCTCACCCTAACCATAACCCTAACCCAGACTTCTACCATCCTTTTCCACCGGACTCTACTGCACCAGGTTTGTCTGTTTGGTCTCCTTTCTTTCTGTTTGTTAATAAATCCATCTCAGTGCATTTCAGTCCTATCATTCACACCACATGATAGGTTAGTACTAGTGATGCACGGATCACCAGGTTAAACCGGGGGGTTTACCTGCAGGTCGGGTCAAAAAATGTCATTTTTTGTGGGGCGGGTCAAATAATTCCACAAAAGCGGGACCCGGGTCGAAAAAAAAAAAGACTCGTAACGTGCTGTGCACTTTTAATACCCCTCAGCCAAATATAGTATAAGATTCTGTTAAAAGTTACCGCCCTACAATTTACGTTAGATTGTCTTTGTGTAAAACTTATTACATACATATTTAGATTTGAAAGCTCTCAGATACAACTGCACAAGGGACAAAGCCATTGGACTTTGAAAAAGTAGGTCAAGGTGACTTTTTTTCAGTAGGCTTCTGCTCCATACCAAGATGCAGCCACAGTATAAATTTGGTGCCAATATCTCAATGTATTCTTCAGATAATGCGATTATGTTGTTAAATGAACAGACAGATGGAGAGATGACAAAAATGATTACAATACCTCTTCGGCCAGAAGTTGGCAGAGGGGTAAAAAAACAGGCATTGATGTCGTTGCTCAACGCATAAGCTTACCTTTGTGGCTACAGCCAATGAAGGCACCACAGGCGTCACGTAGCTGTATCTCAGCATTGTTACCATGATGACACACCGCAGCATCTCCAAGGCAGCTGCTGATGGCCTGAGTGTAAGATTACAAAAAATCAACCACATGAGGTTTCAGCAAGTCACCTGTTGACCTTTGACCCCTTTGTCTAGTAAACACTCTAGACCCATGCCCTTGAAGGGATATTACACCCCAGCATCCGATCTATTCACATACACTGAACACTGATGTCTCAAGCAGATTTATGGCCAATCAGAATGTCAGCTCTGCTGCTACATGTGAGAACACTAAAAGAGACTCTAAAGTAGAGCAAATAAAATTATCCTTTTTAGATTTACACTATTCACAATCACAAACTGTTACATGCTTAGTCTGAAATCTCTTCATCAAATAAGATTAACACATGATATAATCACACGAGTGCAGTTCCTTTTACTTCTGGCAGATACAAATAATGGAAAAGATCTGGAAAAATTGGAAGAGAACTGCGTGCATAGAGAGAACTGTGTGTTCTGCAAGGAACAAGTATCTGTATAGCTGATTTACTGGTACTTCCAACTGAAATAGCCTCAGGAATTATTCTAACAATGTGTAAAATTGAATTAACTGCAAAACTGTAGGCTTTCATACTGGACTGGTGGAGATTACTAATACCTGTCGCCCAACACCTTGCCAATCCTGCTCACTGATACCCTGGCTATTTAATGGAGTAAGCATGTCATTCATATATCATTTTCTTAACCTCTTGGGGCTGTTACAGCCATACCCATAATATTTCTGCGACTTCTGAGATATCACAAAAGTTTTGTGAGTTTCCAGGTATGATTAACCTTTAAGAAAGACTAATTTGCTCCATCAAATGATAGCACTTAAACCTTTTCCTACTGTGTATAATATTCAAGTGCATATATAAAAGTGAATGCATAAAATAGGAGCACTGTACCTTTGGTCCATGATGTAGCCCAGGGACGTGAGTGTTAGCAGAATGTAGCAGGTCATCCCCAGCACGGTTAACTGGGACAGCATCTAGGATTTAAATTTGATTGTCATGAGATTTGAGGTTTGAGGAAAAAATATATTAGAATCTAAACCTTAAATCTGTACCATGGACGCTTAAGTTACAATCACAGGAGGCCTTAGTGGGAGTGCAGCCATAAACCACATGGCCATTCTGCTGTTTACTTGGCATTGCCAACCAAAACATGACTGACCTTCGGAGTAAGTGTACTGGCACATACAGTATGCTGCAGCAATGCATTTGGCCTATTACTTTACACTGACAGGCCTCGTTTACATAGAAGCTCTAATCATCCCTGATGGGTCTTGAGGGGACTTCGTGACCACAGTGGAGGAGACTGGAGTTTGAATTCTGATAGCCACTAAACTGAGCCAAAATAACCAACATAGCAGGAGAAATCCCATGCACATTCTTACTGACCTTTCCACTCAGACACAGACAGGAACACACAAGTCCAGAATGTGATACACAGTCTATAAATTTACAAAACTACAGCTTTGGCTGAAGACAGTGGCTGAAAATCTACAGTCTTCTGAGGATTCAATGGGCTGTCGACTTAGGTTTATATTACTCTGACACCCAATCCAAAATCTTACAGTCAAACTTAACCGACTTCTCCCATACTATACATATTCCACAGGTCATATATAGTAAACATAAAACTAAGACCATCAACAGAATGAAAAAAAAAAAACAGTTTTTCTTTATGTTTATGCAAGAGTTGTAATCCACAGTGCCCCATAAGAAGTGGATTATCTTTGCTGTCACATGGGATGCTTTGGGTTTTCCATGACTTGAGCTGGGGGAGTTGTGGGTTTCATCCATTTGTCAGACTTTCCATCACCACAAACAAAGTTGTCAAAGTTTATAAAAGTTGAATGATCTGCTGAGGCAACAGATACCGTTAGGTTTAGTCCAAGGTGTAATGAGTGGAGAATTATTTTAGACTCAAAGGTTATGTGAACTTATCAGTCTCTAATAACCCAGAGGGGGGATCAGCGGACCAGATGTGAAGAGTAGCATGGTGTCATTTGATTGAGTATCTGTCGTCCTGAATGCAGCTGAGGACCTGGAGTCCCTCAGAGTGGTCAGGTGGAGCCGCAGTCACTGAGATTTTTGTTTTTTAAATATGAAATGGAAAGCATAGGTTTTTTTGTACATGCAAATTTTTTTATGTGACCTAATGTCAAGCAGCAACAGTAACATTTCATGACAGAAAAGAAGGTTAACATCTGGTGCAGCGCAGTGCCTTAAGCAGTTGACTGATTGTGTTATGTTGTCCCTAGAGATGAAGCAGATTAACTTATTATTAAGGCCATTACTGCAGCCGTCCTGAAGAGGAGGTGGACATTACAAGTGAAAAAATACACCATAGTCTCTATAGACATTCGACTAGAAGAAATACAGCACCTATACTTAAGCCTTATGATTTATTCTTAATGTAGGCATTACTTAACAAAGCCTCCATTAAAACCTTGGTTACTGCTGCTAGCCAAGCATCTAGCACTCAATATTATCACTGATCATTACATTCCACAGGAAATAATATCAAATGTCTAAAATAATGGTTCTGAAATACTGTAGACAATGAGACCGAGAATGCCTGCTAATGTTTGTTAACCATTCCAGTTAATGAATGTTAACTATAAGTAAAAGGACGAACAGTCATAATTCACATTTCCTTGATGTGTTCTACATTTAATACCTCAGAGAAATGTAAGTACTCCAGAGCTGCGGAAATGTTCTGATTTTGATTGATCTATAACTTTGTAGTATTAATGAAAAAGAAGTACTCAGACATGTACTATGACATTTACTTTTGATGTTAGCCAATGCAGGATTATTGCATGCGCTCCCTTGCCTTATGACTGACGATGTTTGTTAAGTTCCAAAAATAATAAACAAAATTAAAAAAAAAACAATAACATCCCATGGATTGGTTTGGTGGAAGGAGGTCTAAGAAGAGTTTGGTGACAAAAGGATTAAATTTATGCACCCTCATGTACCAGCTAAAACCTTCTACTGGCCATCCAGACATGATTGTTGTTGGGTTCCTAAATCGGATGTACATTGTGTGATAAGCACTCCATTCTTGAAATCATCTTCAATCAGAAACTACTTCTATTATCATGACCGGGTCAGAATATCTGACCACTGCTTGAACTGGCTTGTTGAGAAGAAGTAAAAATCAGACACCTAGGGTTCATAAGACTGAGACAGTTATGAAATGATCATTGACTTTTGGTGTGTGATTGACAATATTTCTTGAAATACATCAACTTGGGACACTGTATGGAAGTATACAGAAAGGACACTGAATGGATCGCTAAAGGAATGGGCATGTCAGCTACTACATGGTATTGCATGCAAATAAAAAAAGAAAACACCTCCAATTTTTTAGATGTTGTGGTTGACACATAGGGCTACATTTTTCATAATGGTGTCAAAGAGGTCGGGCATGTCCCACAGTGTCAATTTCAAGGTCAAAATATATGTCAAAAGGTCATCCAACGCAAAAGTACCCAAATGCACAAAAGAATGCAAGATTTAGATTCCTTATGCTCTCTCCTTTACAGAAATATATTGTGTTTTAAAATCGGACCAGTGGTTGCTGAGTTACAGCAATTTTAAATGTGGCTGCTTCAGCCTTTTTTACAAAAAAGTGAAAAAATGAAATTGAGATATCTTCAAAACCATTGGTCCGATAAAGTTAAAATGTAGGCTTTTCTGGCTATGAATTACTTATAAACCAAATTTCATAAAAATTGGAGGGGGTGAGGTTTAACAATGCCATTTTTGGGGGTGATTTGAGAAGGACTGACCCAGTAGCTTTCCTTTCAAATTGTTTCTGATGTTTCAGAAATATCAATAAATTTGGGGTACTACACCTGCATTTGTGATCCAGGTTCTACAACTGGTTCTGAAGTGAACACACAAGTACTTCAGCTACTTGATAAAATCTAAATCAGCAATTGATTTCAGATTTTTTAGTATGTGTTTCCTTGTAAAAAGAAACATATATAGTATATATGATGCATTACACATGAAGTGTATGGGAAACTTAAGCTTAGCTGATCCTCAAAGAAAAATATACAAGCTATAAATGAAAGTTAAAGTGATTGAGTTTTACTGCCAAATGTAAAACAAAACTACAATTGTCTGTCAGCATGCTTAAGACTTACTTTGATATAATTTTAAATAAAATGAAAAACAAATGGCATAAATACCAAAAGTGAAAATATATTATTTCAATCTCCTATTTAATATACAGTGTGAAATTTGGCAACACATCTGTTCTTAAGACCCGACCTATCTGGTCAGAGCTGTTCTGGTGTTCCTTGCTGTCATTGTAAGATGCTCTCAGATTTGTTGTCGACAATAAATCTTGGTTGCCTTGAATGCTGACTTCCTGTAGATTTTTTTTAGAGACCAATTTGAGTTTTTTGGCCAGCAGAATAAAGCCAAGTCATTCATTTTTTAGGCCCTTTGATCTGGGACACCCATTCCACGTCACTCCAAGCCAAGCATTTTTTTTGTTTAATACCAATCTGTTTTGACATACAAATTCTTGACTGGTCAGCTTTTCTCCATGCTTCTAATAGTACCCGTTGTAACCTATAATAAGGAATACACACTGACCCACTGATGATGTAATTGTAGAGTAGCTTCACTTGTTTTGAAATTGCCATGTTTTCATGGTTTCGAATTAGCACTAAGCCCGTAAATTGTCCTGCAGTGTATCATCAATTGTCAAGCTAAATAAGTGGCTAGTGAACATGTGGGTATAAATACATAACAGTGACATGATTTATTGTTGGGCCAGAGCACTCGCTTTGTTATTTTCCCTCCAAGTCCTGATTGCTGTATCCTGAAGGCTATTTGGTTTGGGAAATGGTTGACTCGACAATTAAGGGCGTTTGTGTTCACTTGTGGACTACCAGCTTGTGAGGGGGAGGTATACATATGTGTATTTGTGTGTGAAGAGTGGGAGGGGGGACCACAACTAAAGAAGCAGCACAGAGGTAGCGAACAAAAAAGACAGGCATTTTATTTGGGAGTTTGAAGGGTCTGGGCGTGACAGCATTTTCTGGCTAACCAAACCTATGTCTAGGGGGAAAAAGACTTCCAAAGATAACTGCTGAGGAAACCTGTTTTTTTTTTTTTTTTTTTTTTTTTTATACGGGGGGGAAGGGGGTGTTTTGGCTTGTCAAGTGGAAAATAATAGACAAAGTTTGTTCTAAAGGGGAACATCGATCAGTCATCCTGTCATGATGTTAGACAGAGCTAGTGTTTTCCTGCTGGTTAAGTAGAGGACCCTGCTCAAGCATGGAACAGCCACAACAAATTGCACAATTGGGTGAAATAATGTTGGCAAACAAATACACAGACAGACTCAGGCAATTAAATTAAGCGCTGGACCACCTTGTCATGCTTTATATGAGGGATTACAGTAGCGTAACCATAACAGTAGCCAGAGTGTGACCAGACGGTTGCCAGCTTCAGACATTAGACTAGAAAAGTCAGACTGAACAGAAAATACTCTTCTTTCAAAGCAACTTTAACAAATGTTTACAGGTTTCTTAATATGTCAAGTACATACCATCTTGTTTTCAAACACATCATGGTAAGCCCGCAGCACCAGCAGGAAATGTAAAACTACATAAACTTGTAAAGGCAGCGGCCAGCTGGGATCATAAGGAATTTCCTTTCCTGTAACCTGCACATGCAAAAGAAGACATATTTCATTCCCAAATCTCAATTTTTTATGGGTATAGTTTTTTTTGTAATTTTGTGCTCAACTCATAGAAATAAAGCTTTGTTAGGAAAAGTTAGAAAATAAACAGTACATGTATGAAATAAGAAAAATACAAAGAAACAGAGGGCAGAGCTGTAAAGAATGATAAATGCATTAAAAATTCTATTGGACAGTTTTATTGGAAAGGGATGTCTGATGGCAAGGTAAGGAGTGAAAATATTAAAAATATAACATACACTTCACTGTTCAATCAATTCACGTGTTTGTGCATTTATGGCAAGTTTGTGTTTGAGTCTCTTTTTTGTTGAGCGCCAAACATATGTTGACATTTGCTAACTGCATTGCGAAGCTGTCTCAGTTACCTACATTGATGATAACAGACTGTGCACTCACACTGGTATTTCTGCAAAAAATTGTCTTTTCTCCTGACTTTAACAATGCCTCTCTTTCACCCCTCTACAGCATACAGTACCACCAACTACTATAACTACCATTAGCACAACAAAAACTCTAACAGAAACATCAAATAAACACACAAGCATGCATCAAAGCATTTTCAGTGGACACACCGCCTTTTCAGAGCAGAGAACACTTTGTTTATGGTTTTTAATGTATTGAGAGATTGTTTTAATGATTCAAAATTGGCTGACTAGTTAATACCACATTTTTCTGATATATGACAAATTTGGAACAGATATTTATTACTGATTTACACATATTTTAAATGACTACCTGTCAGAATGAAAAAAAAAAAGTTAGTTCAAAGTGATGTGTATAAATGCATCTTATGACATTTTTCCTTCTGAAACTGTCTTACCTCAGTCTTCTACTGAATTTCATAACTGGTACAAATTAGCTTATTGCCTTCCATCTATAAAGTCATCCAGGATTTACTGGATGTAGTGGTTTTCCCCAAACACTGAGGAACATATGAGTCCTTCTGTAAGAATTCCCTGAGTCATCTGACCTGCTTTTCTGTGTGCATCCAAACGATAAGTACTGGCTTTAGAGCATGATGGTAAAACTGTGCACTCTTT
The DNA here is from genome assembly GCA_037367295.1 of Apogon hyalosoma. Lineage (NCBI taxonomy): Eukaryota > Metazoa > Chordata > Actinopteri > Kurtiformes > Apogonidae > Apogon > Apogon hyalosoma. Next base: position 1,806,297 of record JAPQRP010000010.1, on the reverse strand, counting down.
TTTTTTGGGGGGGGGGGGCATTCAGCCCTCCTAACCTCTTGGCGCTTATTTAGGGGGTTTCCCAAGATCCTGAGGACCCAAACCGCCACATATGGGTTCCCTCAGTATCCCATCCCCATAGGTATTCCAGCTCACTGCTCTGCTCTGAGTCAAAAAGCTAAATCAACTGTTCCTCGTCTCTTTCTTTTCTTCTGTTCATTGGCAGGTATCAATGAGCAGCTGTCTACAAGAGGCCTTTTAAGATATTTCACTTAAAATTCCAGCCCTGCCCATGTTGAGAATCACCCTGCTGTATTTCACGTATGAATTTAATTCTAAAGGTGAATGGGAGCTTTTTTAAAATGTATTTATTTTTTTAAGTGTGAGGCAAGAGGGAACTAAATATATGACACCATCAGCGTTATTTCAAAGGTAACCACCAGCGCAGTCAACTGGAGCCTGAATTTCTTGGCGCACACACGCACATACACATTTACACCCAACTGCATGCGGTTTTAATCCCACAGACTGCATTTAAGGAGGGTGAAAATGAAGTTATTGTGTTCCCTCTACAAAGGCTTTGCAGCTTTTATTTGATGTGGCAGTAACTTGTAAAAGTTTTAGAAAACGTAAATGCTCCAATAGGGAATGCTCTGAATCATTTAGGCCTTTATTTTGCCGTGGTCAAAATGACATTCTTGAGAACTTAGGGCATTATGGGGAAAAAAAAAAAATCATTTTTTAAGGAGTAAGAAGTTTCTGTCATGTGCATGCTACAAGCAAGTATAAGCAGACACTCAGTATTCTGTGCATTTCTCCTTGCTGCTCCCTTCGTCTTCCATACCAATTTAGCTGCAAGAGGCTTCCCATAATTTTGAGAAAGCCCACAGCAACCACCCATCACATGTAAAACTCATGTAATGGTGTGCGATGAGTTTTGCTTGCAATTGAAGGACCTCTGCAAAAAATTTCCCAGTCATCTCCAAGGGGAGTTGTGAATATGATCAAACGTACTTCTATCTGAAGCCACATTACTGTGCCATTCTTTAACATAAAAACATGGTTTCAAGACTTCAGATTTCACTGGCCTCAGTTGGCACCTCAGTATCTACTGTGGCATTTATGAAATGTCATTTTAAGTTTGATGCATGTTTTGACCCTTTCTGTTGATTTAAGAATGGGAGTGTTGTGCATGTAATGGACAGACTCAGACTGGATGATCACTAGAGTGGAGAGAAGCTCTGGGAAATATTCAGGTCTTTGCTTTTAAAAGTGCTGATACTCTGAGACCATATTTTTCTACATTTACCATAAATAAATATGGCCACATGTTCCTTTCTCAGTGTGACTCTCAAAGTCCAGAGCCTTAAAAAAAAACTTGAACTATGAGCACCAAAGTGACAGGAATTCTATCCATGTGCCCCATTAAACCCCATAACAAAATTGGGGTATTTATAATTTAGCTTAAAACACACTCATTTAAACTATACTTTTCCCATAATTTCTGCTAAACCTATGGAAGATGTATATCAGTACATTCAATTGAGTATCCTTAATCTCATGAAAGGTAATTTGAGGTACCACACACTGATGCAAGCTTGGTGCTTCTGTTGCTATATTTACAAGCAACTTTTTGGATAAAAGGCACCAAGCAACAAATTTAGCTACCTTTAAAATTTGTTTGGTAACTTTTAGCAATTTTTGAAAAGCAATTTAAATACTAAAGACACACACATTTTCCCTCTAAATGACATGAAATTAATTTCTCTGTCAGTCATTAAAAACACACAGTCTGTCTGCTTAGCTGTAAAAGCCAGTGTTTCCAACTTAGCCACTTTGTTGGAATATTTCGTGATTTTTCAGACCCCTCTAGTGACTCTTTATTAAAAAGTGACTGGAGACAAATTAGCAAATTTTTTTTGGTGTTTTTGGACTTTTGGATATTATGATGTGAAAGCTTGTATCATTCTTTGCTTAAAATGCATCACTGAACTGAATGTAAATCACTCCCACTGACACTGACAGTTTGGTTAATAATATTCATGTTTTACCAGGAGGTATGGAGGTAGATTTGTTTCTTTATTATTTAATCAAAAGGAAAGTTGCCTTAACCAAAAAAAAATTTGTATTAAAAAAAAAACAAC
>JAPQRP010000010.1:1769558-1785870 GCA_037367295.1 Apogon hyalosoma | reverse complement strand
AATGTTTGATTTTCATTGGTTAATTTTCATGGAATTTTTATTTATTATTACTTTTGTCAGATTCAAGTTATTTCTGTGACAATTGTAGGTTTTTCTTTCATTAACAGAGGGTTACCAACAATAACATGAAGCCAGTCTTTTGAACAGCTCTTTGAAAGGAACAGCTCCTCAAGATCTGGCTCCCTTCAAAGAGCCATAAATCCCATCTTTAGTGTTCAAGGTTCCACAGTTAGGACTTAAAAGAAAGAAAAAAAGAGAGAAAGTTTAATAAAATAATGACTTTGCTAAGAGATAAAATAAACCACTGGACTAAAGCCAAAGTTAAAAAGTTAGAAGCAAGTTCAAACTGTAATAAAAAGAAAAAGAAGTTAAAGAAGTTTAAAAAAAACAACCAATACCTACACAAACACAATAAATTCATATATATGTAAGAAAATAAATTATGTGCAATATATTGCTACAGACTGTTCAACTCAGCAGCAGCTGGAACAAAGCTGTTTTTGTACCTTTGGGTTTGAATACGTTAGGACTACAAACCTCCATTCAGAGGGAAAAAGCTGAAAGTGGCAGTCCAACGGATGGGAGTCATTTAAAATGGATATATCTATTCATATTTATTAAGATGATATCAATTAGTCATCTACTCCTGCAGTACAAACCCTTGATTTTCCTGGTTTAATGTCATTCAGTCCCATTTAACTAACCTTAAACTGGTGCTAAATACAGACAACAATAACCAATAATCCAACAATCAGTTAATTTAATGGAAAACTTCCCATTAGACACCTTTTCATCTCTCTAAAAGCCCATGTGGCGCAAGATTCTTTGAAATGTAGTGCTTACTTTGAAATACTGCACTACATCATTTATGTGAATAATAGCAGAAAAGAATAAAAAAAAGAGACATTAACATCACTGATAGTGGTTACACCCATTTACAAATTTGACACCCACATATAGCCTAGTATAAAAATGCCATACAATTTAATGAATCAGGAGTACATTCTGTGCATAAAAACATCATGCATTAATCCTTTTTTAGATACTCTGAAACAAACAGATGCACCAGATCCTGCCCCACTTGGTGTAATTTGGTTTAAGTTTAGATGTCCTGCATCATCATGACAGTAACGTCAATCTAAGGGAACGCACTCGGCTGGACATAACATCTTAGTGATTCATTATTTCCCTGTAATGGCTCTGTCTAGCAGCTGAGCGTGAGAGTTTTATCTTGAATGAAAGAGGTCTCCACCACTTCAGTCTAGCACTGAGGCGGGACCAATAGTGTGCCAATAAATTACATGACATCAAAAAAGGACCATAAAAGAGTCATAAATTAAATCCCCTCAGAAAATATTGACTATTACAAATGCTTTCCCTAATAGCGCACTAAAGGATGGAGACTGTTCCAAATCTATTCATTCCCCCTAACAATCATGGGGACTGTAAAAGTGATACTCGCTGTTGCTTTAAAGGCAGAGAGTGGTCATGCTTCTGTTTGGAACATTTCATAAATCTCATTATTTTTTATTGAACACAGGTTTCACTGCAACAAGGGATCTACAAAGGCTTGACTTAGAGCGATTAGTATTGGCAAAAGGAGAAAGAAAACTTCACAGACTGTTGTATATTACTTTTTTAACACGTCACAGCATCAAGACGGAGACATCTTACAGCCTTAGGTTATAGGCTGACTCTTGATGAATGACAAAAAAAAAACAAAAAACATGCAATTCACTTTGATTAGTTGCAATTAAATCAGCTTTTCTTCTATAGACTGAGGAATCAAAAGTAACTAAATCCAGGTCTATATTAGGCCTGTAATGGGCAATTAATTTTCCTGAGAGGCCACATGAGAAAACAGGGCTGTTGTGGAGGGCTGGAGCAAGAGACCCAACTCAATCCTGCTCAATATGAACCATAAAAACTAGATTATTATATGGTTTTGATAGGCTGCTAGTTACAATTCATCCCTGACAATTAAGGACATTACAAATATTGCTTTAAATGTAGTAAATTTGGGGAAAAAAAATTAAATGCATTTTCAAAACTGAAAATGTAGAACCAGCTTAGTTTAGCTTAACTTATCAGCTTAACCATCATGCATATAAAATGTAGAACCAGCTTAGTTTAGCTTAACTTATCAGCTTAACCATCAGGCATATAAAATAAAAAAAATAAGTACCAATTGTAAATTAACTTTATATAATGAAGTACATCCATTGCTAGATGTTGCTATCTATTTATGTCATTTACCTTTTTTTTTGTAGAAATCTAGTTTTTGTTGCAAGGACTAGCTGACAGATGATCATCAGTGAAAGAGAGTCTACCTGCATGTTTAGTCCTGTAACAGTGATTACGAAAGATCTGTTCTGTGCAAAACGGCCACATGGCTTTACAATAAATTAGAAAAAAAAAAAAAGACTGTCTTATTCTACATTACACATCAAAATTAGAAGCTGGCATCTTTTAGAGCAAACAGCTAACTCAGATCTTACAACTGTGTGACCTTCCACTCACGCAAACATTACTGCATGGTCCATGGCTCATTTCACTTTATAATTATTATTGTTACTATTTATGTCATTTTTTTCCCTTCAGCAATTTTTATATTTTATCTTTCTCAATACAGTACAGATATCTTATTTTATACACACAAATGTCAGTTGAGAATATCGCCTGTCACATTGGCAATGCAGTTGTAGTGTGTGCATAATGTACATGTATTAACATTCATTCCTGATTCCCCCTAGACCTCAAAATCACCACATGATCGGGAGAGTAATTTAGGCACTGCTCTCCACCTCCATTATCAAAACAGCAAATGAGGGAACATACACTGTAGAATCAATCCCATGGAGCAGTGAAACTGTTGGAATGACATTTTAATATGACACCGTATGATGGTATATCCTTTCATCTGTCACCTGTTGATATATAAACTGATGTTTACACTTAACCCTTATGCCCCCCTCAAAAAAAAACCTTGTCACCCTACTACAAAATCATCATACGTCAACAATTTTTCCTGTTTTTTTTTAAAAATATAAATCTCTTAAAAAACTTCCCCCCTGCACAAAACTACCAAACATTCAACAGTTTTCAGGATTTCAACCTTTTAAATGGCAGTTTAATCATCTGAATTTTGATTATTACAAAAAAAACAAAAAATTTAATATTTTCCATAAAATAAATAGTTGGTGGATGAAACTGGTGATTTTTAGAGCACTGGATAGGTCAAAGATTAGCAACAAATTTGAGATTACATAAGTATTTTTTTCTGTAATGTGAAACAGTCCTTTTCGTCACCCTCATGGACAAAAATGTCCACACGCAAAAAACACCTATAAAATCATCAAACATTAATATTTTTTTTTAAACCACCTCCATCTGTGTGTTTTCTGCTGGTTCCGGAAAGATCCACAGTGAACAAAACCAAAACACTGAAGGACATCAAAGCAAATGAAGATGATGACAAGAGAACGCAGAGGGGTCAACCTCAAACACACAAACAAACACACAAATGTATACACACACACACACACACACACACACGCGCACGCACACACACACACACACACACCCTGTCAGTCCATGTATCTGCTCCACATCCATCCCACATTCCAGGTCTGTATGTTTGTTTCTAATTGGTTCAGACTGTTTTTCATGTGTTCTGTTGTGTTTGTTTTGTTGTTGAAGCTTTCAAAGATGTTACAGTTTACACAATAAATGTTTACACTAATGAATCAGATGTTGATTTAAAAAAAAAAATTTACACACGCACACACACAAACAAGTCACCACCACCACCACTACCCACCCCCCAGGGGGCTCATATGGTCCCATGATATAACAGAAAAAAATTCAAGAATTCCATGCATCTGCTCACAATGGGAAAATGGTTGAAACTGGTGAAATACAGTAAGAATGTCAAATATCACTAGTTTTCATCTAAATAAAATGTTGACATTAGAGTTTATATGTTTATAAAGTGTAACGGCAGTGAGATCAAAAAATGTGGTTATAATGGAAGTCAATGGGGCACTTTTGTACACAAGGGTGACCAGAGAGAGTATTTGACACTACAGAAAAAAATATTAATGACATCAAATCAATTTTGCTGCTAATCTTTGACCTATCCAAGGCTCTAATAACCACCAATGTTTTATCCACCTACTATTTATTTTATGGAAAATATTTAATTTTTTTGTGGTTTTTTGTAATAAATTACTCAGAATTCAAATTATTAAACTGGCATTTAAAGGGTTAAAATCCTGAAAAAAATATTGAATGTTAGGTAGTTTTGAGCAGAAGGGAAGTTGTGCAAGAGATTTATTTAAAAAAAAAAAAGTATGATGATTTTATAGTTGTTTTTTGTGCGTGGACATTTTTGTCCACAAGGGTGACGAGAGGGTGCAAAATGCATCATGGGAAAATAAAACACATCTGAGAGTAAAAGACACTGGATTTCAAATATATTACTAAAAAGAAACATTTCTGCCAAATTTCATGCTAAAAGCTGCAACACAGCCAAAATGATCAACAAAGGAAGAAAAAAAAAAAGAGAAAAATGGACAAAATTTCCAGAGGGAGGCATAATGGTTAAATTTACCTCTGTGTGGATCCAAAACTGGTAAAGTAGATTCAACTGAATGTGAACGGCAAAAATCGATGGAGGGACAGCCAGAGCCATGGGCAGGTAGAAAATCTGAAAAATACAGAAGAATCTATTTCATTAAAAAAGAAAATTTGATGATTGTGTGTTTTGGACTTTCTTTGATGAAGCATTAGCGTAAATCCTGGATTATGGCATGTTGTACATCTTAAAGTCTACAGCTACCAGAAGCAGTAAAATGAGACTTAAGTGAGATGATCTGAACTTGACAAGTATCAGCATAGCATCAGTTAAGCAGGTTACACAAACCTCTGCATGTTAAAGTAGACTACCTAAAAATGTTCAATCCCGGCAGTTAAAAAAACAGACTTAAATTACCTCACTAGCTAAGAAACCTCAGTGCTATAAAAGACATATAAAGTGGCATTCTTTGTAAGAACTCATTCTTAAGCCCATTGTTTTTATTTTCTGTGTAAACAGACTCCCCGACAACATCACTTCAGTTGATTGAGAAAGATTAAACTCACTGGTGTTAACCTCAGAAACAACCACACATAAAAGATAGTTGGAAAAGTAAGGAAAGTTCAAATTTAAAAAAGAATACAGTGACATTAAATGTACTTTTACTTGTATTTCAATGTAAACGGTATGGAAACAGTCTATTTTGTCTTGACTTGATTTCAAGTCTGCATTCATTCCTCACATTTAGGCTTCAAAAAAATGTGACGAGCAATTTAGGACTAAGAATGAATGCATAATTAAAATAATGAATTAATAATATGGTTTGAAACAGGTAATGTGAACAGGTGACTGGAATCATGATCTGGTCCAAAAGCAGTACCCACGAAAGGTCTGATTTAGGAACAAAGATGGGCCCAAAATTGCCACGTTGTCAAACAAATGTCAAAAAACTACTGATAAGTTCAAAACCAATGTTCCTAACAGAAAGACTTGTTTCAGAAATTTCAGCCTATAACAGGTAATATAACTTAAAATTTAATGGGATCTGGATGTATTTCAGTGTGTAGAGGACAAGGGTTTATTGCAAAGCAGAACACCATGGTCTGATCCCTCCGACAACACTGCACCAAGAACCATCACTTATATATAGCTGTGAATACCACAGGAAAGCAAAGTTTGAACTGGAGTTGAAATGACTAAATGATTATTCAACTCAAATTGATTAAATAAAAATTTTGATTACAATTTTCCCAAATCGAAGCTTTGTTTCATTAATTTTGCTGCCACTACACATTGATTCCATTGTTGTGTTTCACAGATGCTTATTGTGACAAACATGATGCCAGAATCAACACAAAGTCTATGTTAGTTCCATCTTGAGTTGTTAGTAAGTTGGATACAAATTTGTTGAAGACTGCAGTGCACATATTGTTAATAAATGTCATGTGACTTGTTTATCACTGTGCGCATATATATATATATATATATATATACATATTCATAGGTATGGAGAGAGAGAGAGAGAGAGAGAGAGAGAGAGAGAGAGAGAGTTAACATTTTTACTTTTTTTGCCAATTAAAATAACTGTTTAATTGAATCAAAGAAAATAATCAGTATTTCAGCAGCTCCAGTTTGAACCAAGAGGGTCTGGCTGTAGATCTCCATTGTCAGACCCCTACCCTGCAGACCACCACTGTGAGACACCTCCACTGTCAGGACTGGAAATACGCAAGATTTCAAAATAAAAATCAACCGCCACTGTCAGGACCGGAAATATACAGTTTTCAAAACAAAATCGCACTTCTGGTTATTTTAACCCTACAATATTCTAAATAAGATCAAAAAGCATATTTGGAAAGTAAAATAGTCTATTGGGTCCCTGACAGTTTTTTTTTTTATTTTCTTGCAAAATACTGTATGGGGAAACTATTTTCTCTTGGTTGCATTTATGAGGGAAAACGTGATAAAAAAATTATGTAATATGCATTTTTTAAAAACTTTTAATCTATGCCCTAACCAGTATAGATACAGTCAGCAACTACATCACAGCTGGTGGTGGGGAAACCCGAGGGGAAAACTGAGGGGAAACCCCACCCCCCACCCCACATTATATTGTAAAAACATGGAATTTCAACTTGTTTTGCTAATAATGATGTATTTTGAGTCACTATTGCCTTCTGATAAGGGTCGATGTATTACACAATTAAATACACTGGGGTTGGATTGCTGTCCACGCATTTTAAAAGACTGGTTGAATGATCCGACTCAGTGGCCTGAAGTGTCATTTCCAGACATATTCTGCTACTTAATTGAGTCACCTGGTAAGGAACTATTTTCACTTTTGCTATAGACATGATGATTTAAACTTAATATAATTTCAGTACCTGACACTGAATTGGTAAATTAATGTTAATGAATGCTGTTGTTGGTCCAATATGACATGAGGTTCTTATAGATTTGCACAGAAACAGGCAATAGAAATGTCCTTCAGAGGGCTATATTTTATTTTATGCTTGGAGTACATTTCAGAGCCAGCCCTTTTTTTGTTTTTGTTTTACCTATACCATACTCATTAAAGAACTTTCTTCCGTACTTCTACTTTTACCAGACTTGTATACAAGTATCTGTACTTCTGTTTAGGTACTGAATGTTTACTTTTATACGTGTGGCAAGGAAATCTACACAAATTACAAATGTAGTACAAAGTTCAGTAGCATTTAAATAATCTAATATTTCTGACACCCCGATAATCTACGATTGTTTGGAAATGGTTCACATTACATTAAACTGACCTGAAATGAAGTGCTGACTGCAGACATACACATTTTGTTGTTGGGTGCCATAATCTGCCAAACTCGTCCTCTCTTCTGATAGCTTGAAGCTATTTTGTCTTCTGTGGTTATGTTTTATTCTTTGGTAAAATGTAAAACTTTAACTGATTTTTTTTTTTTTCGTTTTTGTTTATTTGCGGTGCAAAAGGTCACAGCAACTTCAGCATTATGGCTAACGGCAGAGACCAGTTTGTTTTCCCCCTCGGCTCTAACCGGATGTGACATTTTGGGCCATTCCCATCGCTGCCAACTGTAGCTATTGAGATTTATGGCAAAAAACATGCATTGGATGTTTTATCTGTAATATTATCCTCCCTACGTTGTATGGACAAAATTGCACCCGCTGTATTACAATAGAGAAAAAAAATGAGGCTTGTTTTTTCCTCAATGTTTTCTAAAAATTCTTCATTTCCAATTACAATGTAGTGAGCAAGGTCGATACTGTGTCATTTTACAAATACCATTAATTGAAGTGTATTGTGCATAAAGAAAGAAAATAAGGTAAGAAACAACCCTTCTTTTACCTTATATTGTTTTAATTGAAAAGATCAAGGACAAAAACACACTCTCCTTCAAATCATTTTTGTTCTCTGCATTCACAAAAACCTAGATATTTTCTTTTGTTCAAAATTTCTTCAGTAAATGTCCATAAATTCTCAACATTATAAAAATGAATTTGCACTGCCCCTGCAGTGCATTCACTTGTGCAAAGCTCGACAGCCAGTTAACAGTTAAAAGTCCTCCAATAAATACACAAGGTTTGCCTTGGAACACCTTGGCTGTACCGTCTTTGACAATCTGCACTTCTACCTTGCGGACTATCACGGCTTGGCAAAATCTGAACAACCAGTCCCACTGGCCATTTGTTTCTTTGGGCTTGACTGTCTTTCAGTAGGAAAACATCCCCTAGTTTGACGTTTGGATTGTTGTTGTCCACTTCTTGCGACTCTGCAAAGTGGACAGGTACTCTCCTTTCCATCTTTTCCAAAATGCATCAGCGAGACACTGGACTTGCTTCCACTGCTTCCCATACAGCTGATCGGTGTCATACTTTTCAGAGGGGGCTGACATGGCACTCATTTTCTGTGTGAGGAGCATGGCTGGAGTGAGTATTGCTTGCATATCTGGATCAGTGGATACAGACACAAGAGGTCTTGCATTTACAACTGCCATCACCTCTGCCATAAATGTGCTAAGGACTTCATGTGTCAAGAGTGTTGGTCCCATTTGGAGGATCATTGCATCCAGAATGCATCTGAGCTATTCCCAACTGCCTCCCATGTGGGAAGGGTGAGGGGGATTCAACACCCAGGAGCATCCTCTTCCTTGTAAGTACTCTTTGACTCTTGTTTCCTCTGAGGTTAGTCTCAGATCCTTACATGTGCCCATAAACTTAGTTCCTCTATCAGACCGCAGAAGCTTTACTGGGCCACCAATGGCAAAGAACCTCCTCAGTGCATTGTTAAAACTGTCTGTTGACAGGGTTTCAATTAACTCTACATGCACTGCCCTGGTAAACATACATGCAAAGAGCACAGCCCAGCGTTTGCTGTTTGTTGATCCTCCTCTTGTGTGACATGTGATAATAGGCCATGGTCCAAATACATCAAGGCCAACAGAGGTGAATGGGGGTTTGGGGCTGAGCCTGTCTGCTGGCAAATCTGCCATGTTCTGGTCTTTACACTTCCTTCTTAGTTTGCAACAAGTGACACATCTATTGATGACAGAAGAAACCAGACACTTGCTGCCAATGATCCAATATCCAGCTGCCCTGATGGCTCCCATCAGTACAACGGCACCCTTGGTGAGCTACTTGCTCATGAAAGTGTCTCACTAATAGTATGGAAATGTGGTGGGTGTGTGGAATGATAAGTGGATGCTGCTCTTCTTTTGTCAGGTCAGCTGAAGACAGACAACCTCCAACGTGAAGCAGACCATGTTCGTCCATAACCAGATAGAGTTTCTTGACTGCACACAGGATTTCACCTCTGTTTTTTGCAGATGATGTTGTCTTGCTGACCTCACTGAACCAGGACCTTCAGTGTGCACTGGGGCAGTTTGCAGCCGAGTGTGAAGCGAGTGGGATGAGGATCAGGACCTCCAAATCTGAGGCCATGGTTCTCGACCGAAAAAAGGTGGTTTGCCCTCTCCAGGTCTGTGGAGAGTCCTTGCTCCGAGTGGAGGAGTTTAAGTATCACGGGGTCTTGTTCACGAGTGGGGGAAGGATGGAGCGGGAGATTGACAGGCGGATCGGTACAGCATCTGCAATGATGCGGATGTTGTATTGGTCTGTCGTGATAAAGAAGGAGCTGACCGAAAGGACTAGATCTTGGATATAAGCGGCCGAAATGAGTTTCCTCCGTAGGGTGGCTGGGCACACCCTTGGGGATAGGGTGAGGAGCTCAGTCACCAGGGAGGAGCTTGGAGTACAGCCGCTGCTCCTCCACATCGAGAGGGGCCAGCTGAGGTGGCTCGGGCATTTGTTTTGGATGCCTCCTGGATGCCTCCCTGGGGAGGTGTTCTGGGCATGTCCCGCCATGAGGAGGCCTTGGGGAAGACCTAGGACACCTGGAGAAACTATGTCTCTCGGCTGGCCTAGGAACGCCTCGGGGTCCCCCCCAGAAGAGCTAGAAGAAGTGTCTGAGGAGAGGGAAGTCTGGCCATCCCTGCTTAGACTGTTGCCTCCGTGACCCAGCCCCGGATAAGCAGAAGAAAATGGATAGATGGACGGACGGACGGACTGCACTTCGCTTTTGCCAGGGTTGGCCATTCTCAAGACATTTCAGTTCCTCTTGGAAAGCTTCATGCTGGACAGAAAAAAAGATCACAGTTTTAGCTTGTGAAAGCTCACTTGTGGTGGGCATTTCTTTGAAACATTTCCATCCTTCCCTCTCTGTCTCGTTTGGCCTTTCTTTGAAAGATGAGGCAGCATGAATGAGCTTTGCTACTATTTGGCATAGCATCTTCCAGCTTGAGCATCTTTCAAAGTAATGTGGGACTAACTGGGTATCTGATACCTTAGTTGCATGAGTACTGACCTCAGGACAGATCTCAACATCAGCTTCTGGCTCAATGGTTGAGAAGACATCTGTTTTTGGGTGTCTCTGCTGGGTTGTCATGATACAGGAAGGCAGGTCCTGTAAACCAGCTGTTGTGTTGGAGCTGAGCTGTAGGTACTGGCCTAGTGGTGTGATCAGCAGGGTTCAGTTGCATTGGTACATAATACCACAGGTCAGGGTGGGTGATTCTTCTGATCTGGGTGACACGGGTAGAAACATACATGTAGAATCTTCTTGTGGAGTCGTGGACATAACCAAGCAGAATTTTACTGTCTGTGAAAAACTTCACACCATCAATTGTGATGTCGATCTCATCTCTGATCTGCTCATATAGCTCTACTGTTAACACAGCTGCACAGAGCTCTAAGCATGGGATGGTATGGACAGGACGAGGAGCCAGTTTTGATTTTGCCATTACAAACTCAACATGGTACTGACCTTCATTGTCTGCTACCCTTAAGTATGCTACAGCTCCTATAGCAACTATGGAAGCATCTGAAAAGATGCACAGCTCTTATCTCTGTGTTGATGACTGAAACTGGAATGTAGCACCTCTGGATGTGCAGATCTTCAAGAGCCTTTAGAGAATCCTTCCCCAATTTCCAGCCTGCTTCCTTCTCTGGAGGAAGACTGGCATCCCACTCTTTTTGTTCAGATGACAGTTCTCATATTAATGCTTTGCCCTGAGCTGTTATGGGGGTCACAAAGCCCAAAGGGTCGTACAGGCTGTTGACTGTAGACAACAGACCTCTTTGTGTAAAGGGCTTCTCGTCCTGAGACACCTGGTATGTGAAGCTGTCCATTTCTAAGTTCCAGTATAGCCCAAGACTCCTCTGAAGGGGGAGAGTGTCTACTCCAAGGTTCAAATCTTTTAGGTCTTTGGCACGATCATCTGCTGGGAAGGCTCCCATTACCTGGCTACTGTTGGATGCCACCTTGTGCAGTCACAGGCTGAATCCAGCAAGCATCTCTCTCTTGTGTGAGGAGATCGATTGCCTCTTCAGGCATGGTGACTGACGTTAGACCATCATCAACATAAAACTGCCTCTCCATGAACTGTTTTGCATGTTCTTGTTCACCCTTTTGTGATGCTTTTCTCATACAGTAGATAGCTGCAGCAGGTGAAGGGCTGTTTCCAAATACAAGGACCTTCATGCTGTATTCAGTCATGTTCTTGCTGATGCCATTGTCCTCGTACCATAGGTACCAAAGATCATCCCTGTGTTCTTCATGGACCCGGAAGCAGTAGAACATTTGTTGCACATCTGCTGTAATAGCAACAGGATTCAGTGGATAATTACTGTGGCCAGTAGGTGGCAGCAGAACATGAATTACTTCAGATGAACTACTATTTAACCATAATAAATTGACATTCACTTTAAACCCTTTTTTTTTACTTAACTTCTTTATATTATGAACTTAACTTAGAGACAGCACAGAATTTGAATGGCTCCAAGATTCCCTCCCTGTCTTCTTCATCCACTGCATACCAGAGCTTCTTATACTGCAGCACAGCCTCAGCCTCTTCCCCCATGTACAGCACATCAGGTGGGTGAACTCGGTCAGTAAAGAGGTTCAGGTTGGCCTCCACCCACTCTGCTGCACATCTGCAGTCCTGAAGGATTCTAATTTCACATGTGTACTATAAACATAACAGATAGAAAAATTATCTTTCCAGTGCTGCACCAATGTTGTCCAACAAATAATTGCTGGCAAACAAGACTACCTCATCCACTAGTGTGTCTGTCAGCAAAACCCTTAGCCTGCTGCTCCTCTTCCTGAAAATATATCTACATAATTAAAATGATAAGTTTTCCTCTTTCACACAAAACTAAGAACGCATATGGGTCAGCTCATTATGTAATCCACACTGCTGTGTTATGTAGCAGTCCCCATTGACTTATTTTTTGTCCCTTTAAAAAAGAAGAAAGATATCAGGCGGGATGAAAAAAAAAAGTTATTTGGTTTATCCTTAAAACTGGTGAATTTGTTTCAAGTTATAACAGAGGTCATACAAAAATGTCTACAAATCATCCTTTAGTACTATAAATATCACAGCAATTTCACAGGATGATAAAGTTAGTCCATTTTTGAATGCTTGTTTTGTTTTCGAGATCCAGCAAAGATCACAATCCCCTGTACATACGTAGGACACATACTTCTGAATATATAGATTTCCTTATATACTACAGTTTGCACTGGTATAACATACAATGAAGGGTGTTTGTTATTTACAAGAATCACAAAGTTAAACCTTTGCTGATATTTTTCATATAGTGGTACCAAAGCTCAAAACATGAATGGGTAAATAAATTAGTTGAGCCTTTTGTAGAGATTTGTAAAAATGAGCAGCAAAGGCCAAACCTGAGGGTTTTTCTAAGAACAAATAAAATATATATTAACAATGTATACACACAGGTAAAGATAACTATAACACCAGTGCTTCCAGGTATGTATATGTGTATTTGCCAGTAAACGAAATAGCTTTTTTTTTTTTTAGGTGGATGTCCATGTGATCCAGGACCATTGACCTCTTTGTGGGTTTGAATTTTGGACACAAGGGGCAATGGAACAGGCTACAGCATGTGGTGCAACACTGAATGTCAGGCTTTACGCCACTCAATATAAAAGAGGGATGCATCTATGAAAGACAGAAAACAGGTCAGACAGCCAGATATGATCACTAGAAGATGTTTGTTTGGGAAAAGACAAATAAAATGTAAATTCATCAATAAGATGTCACAAAGATATTTGAAAATGAAAGCTAATAAACAGAAATTTCATACATCAAATTTACAGCGTAGGCTACCAAATTCGGAAGTTAAAAAAATGAAGAACAGTGGCGAGTACCTTACAACTGCAGGAAAGCCAGTATGATACTGCACTGGATAGACTGAAGTGATGACTGGCTTGACAGCGGTAACACAAAGAAAAGTTATCTCACAAGTAGGGTGAATAGCTTAGCAAACTCAAATAGGATCAAAAAGACTAAGTGCAATACCTGTCTATCTGTCCATAATGTAAATAATTGGAAATGAACTTAAGTCACTGAATTAAAATGAAAAAAATTATCAACAGTTACCGGAGTCAACTTTACTTACAATTTCTTTAGAAACTTTCAGTTTGCTAATGTGTGTGCTACATAGCTGCAAACTACTTTAAAAACTATAAATCATGGCAGTCACATTCAGCCATTTTTATAACAAAAGTCTAATATTATTATCCAAGTATAAATGGTGAGAAAAGCACAAGTTCTGGTTAATATGAACATATTTTTTTGATGTTGAAAAGTTGTTACAAACCGTTCACTCAATCATGGACTTCTGGAAGCTCAAAGCTACACGTTTTCCGGGCCTGACAGTGCATGTGCCTCACAGTGGCGGTCTGTGGGGTAGGGGTTTGACAGTGGCGGTTTGCAGCTAGACCCCTCTCAATTGAACCACCATCTGTGGATGCAACTGCATTATGGGGTTAAGTGACATTGCTGTAAACTTAATACATGCTTACTAGCTTTATTTGTTTTAAGCCCAAGCATTAAGGTTTCAATGTCAGTTATTTCCAGTAGTGTGCAGCTGTACTATCAAGCCATCAGTACACCCTGGCCCATCTTACCCATGATGTGAACTGCTGGGTGAGGGACTGCCTGAGGGCCGTGGTCATGTTGTAGAACTCAGAGCTGTGGTGAACCTGATGGGCAGCCCACAGGATGGACACCTCTGAAACAACACACATACAGATCAACACAGGAGGTCCAAAAGTCTCTCTCTCATAAGAGGTTATCACTTCAGTCACCTTCTCAGCATTATTGCTGAGCTAACAGCAGCCATGGAACTTTGCCCAGGGGACCCATGCACAGACCCTGACCCCTCACACACTGGTTTTATAGCATCATGACAAGTGATTTATCTAAAAAATAAACCCTTTCCCACATGAGTAACAAGACACTTTCATTCAGAAGCAGCCATTTTGGTTCTGTTTTTGACCAGCCAGCCTTGATGAAAAGTTCCGGCCAAGACTATTGCTGGGCTTTTGGAGAGGGGTGGGATTTCAGGATATTATAACATTGGGGGTATTTTACGGCAGCTGGTAACCATCCAGTAATGTCCCAGTGCTGCAGTTTACATTCCTCTGCTGTGTTGTGATACTTGCTACATTAATATCTGTATTACACTTCGTTTTAACATCCAATTGGAACATGTCCATTAAGTTTCACTGGATCTCTGGGCCGTTTCCGGACCACCCCATGTAGTCTGTGCTTTTTGGCACCTCCTATCCACCCTGGCTTCTGCAGTCACACAGCAGAGAACAGTAACCTTCAAAGACTGCAGAACCGCAAAGCCTCATATAGCCTATTGATTTTAAAGTGTTTAATATAGTAAAACAGTCATTCAATGAGGTTACAATCTCAAGTGACTGCCTTGATGTGTGACAGAATTTGCTATTAAGAGGGAACCAAAGACCAAAGCAATGTTCATATTTCTTCCTTTAAATCCTGTATTTTTTTGGTTGGGTTAGTTTCACCTGATTTTGAGAGTGGACTAAAGCCTACGTCTTCCCATTATCCATGTGTGCTGCATCTCCATGTACTCAACATTGATTAGTTTATGGACACAATTGGGCGTGTTATGTTATTTGCATAATTGTGCCACTTTCCAAACCAACAAACAATTAACAATTAACCTGGTAGTAGACCAGCAACTCCATTTCTATGGGGTAAAATTACTTTTTTTGTTGCGGAAATCTAATGATAGAAGGAATGGAAGGAATGATATAGATGCCTTAGTTAAATTTTTAGCATCACACACTAGCCTTTACGTTACAGTTGGCTATGTATCAAAATCCTTCCATTGCAGTATATGAGATTTTTGCATAATAGAAATTATATATAACCAGGAGTCAGTAATTGTTCTGTTGTTTAAAATAATCATGCCATACTTAATCACATTTCATTATTCTTTTACTTCAGAACAGAACAATTATTCATTAATTTCATTCATTTATTTATATTTCAAGCATTTACAGAACACATGCAAATTCAGAATTCCAAAATCATTCATTTACACTCGAAAAGGAGTGGGAAGAAGAAAAACGTATTTAATCCCACCCCTATTCTCATCATCAAATAACTTAAAGGGGAACTCTGCAGGATTTTTACCTTAATTAAACAGTTTCAGAGTAATTGTGATGGTTAAATGGCTTGTTACGGGTTGAATGGAAGCCCTCCGTCCACCCACTAGTGCCTCTAAGGCCAAACTTGCCACTTGTAACTTCTCAGTCCCATCCCAGAGCCTAGATCTCATCCAAGATCTCGTGTCTCGCGAGAACTGTCATGGTTTGCAGCACTATCACACAAACACACCCCCAGCCAGGTACCACCGGCTAACTGTAAACACAAGCCATCCATGCCTTCATTTCACAGGCGTTTCCAATGGCAGAGCCAGCACAGATAAATCCTCTATAATCTGTGTTTCAGTGGATTTGTGCTCTTGATGAGGCTGCTGTTTCTAACAGTGTTTATTCGTTTATGAACTTATTTTATGAACGATGCCTGGATACTTGTTGGCTAGCGCAGATGTTAGCATACTGACTAGTAATCCCGGCTGTTTGTGTCATGTAGGTGTATGTTTGTTTTGTTTACTAGATAGCCCTTTGTCTGCCTCAGGAGTGTGTTTTTATGACTAGACAGAATTTTATCGGTTGAATCTAGTTTTTGTCAGATGTATGTAGTTCATTATATGACCCATGTCTAATTGGTTTCATCTGAACACTGACTGGCATAATAATTAGCCTTGATGTTCGATCTTAGCTGGTGTTGTATGATACTTGTCTGTTGTACAGTAAATGTT
>JAPQRP010000010.1:1733575-1752812 GCA_037367295.1 Apogon hyalosoma | reverse complement strand
ACCCTACAGCAGCTGTTAGTACCTATAATAGAAACCTCTACCATCTATGTGTTTTTCAAGTGATAAAAAGAAAAAGTCTTCAGAAATAGTAACAGCTATATTTAGTTTTGGATTATGATCATCAACCCGATGCTGATGCAACAGGGTTGTCAAATGTGTGGTCCATCAACATAAACATGAATACTTTTCCTTATTTGTTGTAGTTAGTGGCTGTTTTTTGCAAATGATTACACAAAATTTTCATCTTCACTTTTCAAGAATGGATTAGAGTCACTAACCAATTATGACAAAACAAATGGAAAGCCACCGATAGGCCCCTTTTTCTTCTAACTGCGCCTGAAACATGTAATAACCTCTTAATGGGTCTGTCAAACATGGAACAAATTAGTGAGGTATGGGGTTAGCAAACAGGTCGGTCATTGAGAACCTTGGAGCTAAAGTTACTTCAGCAGCGTGTCAGCTCTGCCAGTTAACTTTAGCTCCAAGGTTCTCAATGACCGAGTGATGGCAGCAGGAACCGGGACACATGGCGAAGAAACGAAGGGCGTGACAGGACCACTGAGGAGAACACATCTGCAGTTTGGGAGGGAGGAAGTGAGATTATGTGTGTGAACTGCCACATGCGAATGCTCACACTTGTATGCAAGTGGATGATATGTGTATTTGTGCGTGCATGCATGCTTGTGTGCAGGCAGAGGCAGGAGCACCACCAGGGACTGCGATCACACGCAACGCTCCAACATCTGGCAACAGAGGTCCAGCGATGAAGGCAGAGCTCGTCCAAACCTACCAAGAGAGATTGTCAGTTTGGACGGAGGCCCAAAACTTCCCTGCCTTTTTCTCTCTTGTCTCGCAAATAGTTTTACCACAACGGCCAAGGATTTGACAAGTTTTGAATTATTCAGCCGTGTAAGATGATTCTCATGCTGTGCATAAAAAGCAACACCATTCACTTTGTGCTCCATTCTCCTTGAATTGAGTTTTGATGTCACTTCCCTGTCATGTTAATTTGCCTTTTCTTAGGCCCTGTCCATACAAAGACGGTTTCAGTCGTATCCGCAAAAGTTTTGCATCGGATAGGCCTTTCTTCCACACGAAACCGGCATTTTCACTGAAATCGCAACTTTATGAAACCTGGTCCCAGAGTGAAAATGCAGGGTTTCGTGTTTTCATCTATACGACCAAACTGCAACTGTTCTAAAATGATGGTGTCATAGCCCCACCTTGCTAACCTTTCACCTCAGAAGCAAGATGCCCAGTACTCAAGTTTAGGGGGGATGAGGGGGGGAATGGCATCCCCCCTTAAATAAAAACAGTCAAAATCATTCCTCTTCTAAAATGCCTTCTAAATAGGACATCTCCTCATTCCATCCCTTGTGTCATTTTATCAATGAATATGGAAATTACTTCTATGTAACACTGGAAATAGAACTACCATTTCAACATTTCAGGGGCTTTGCACATATTGAGTAAAATAGCTACTGTGAGTGAGAGAGGGCATGCGTGAATAATGACCATATGACCCAACTTTTTTTAATTGACATCAGTAAGTGGTACAGCAGGGACTGTGTTGTGTTTTCAACATCCAGGCCAAGTGGCGTGGACAGCTCGATCTAAGGGACTTCAGATTTAAGAGTGCAAAAAGTAACGTTTCAGGAGGTAAGTTAAGAGTCAGAAATATCAGTCACACTTTTTATGAGCCAACCATTAAGCTACCAATGTGTAATTTGTGGACATAGCAATAACAACACAGCTAATGAATGTTAGTTTGGAGTCTAGCTTACATTTTTCTCTCTATCTAGCAAGCTAGCTTACTCGGGTTCATGTTAGTTTTGATTTAATCAGCCTGGATGTTAGTTTGTCTGGGATTCTTCAGGCAACAAAAAGTGACATTTGAGGCAGGTAGTCTAAAGTAAACGTCGCTAACATTAACGTTACATTAACCATATTGAACGAAGGAATCAAATAGCCTACTGCAGTCAGTAACAAGCTACAATCAGAGCGCAGCGCACAGAGCGGTACTTGAGTGAGTGAACATTCAAAACTTGATGACTGCTTTGGGAGTAAATCAAGGCTAATCTGTATTTGGCCACTGCTGTTTTCTCCAGATGACAGTCAGCAGCAACACGGTGCTGGTGCAACAACAGGAGCTGGAGGGGACCCAGAGGCTGATAGAATTGAAGGTTTGATAATTTAACTCTTTCACTGCAAGCTTGTTCTCTCAGCAAAAAAGCTATGGGCTGGTTGTTTTTTCAATGTTCAGCATTTTCTTAGTTTTCTACATATCCAAGAGCAAGTTGCTGTGCTTTTTAACAAATCATTCTTTTTGTTGTTGTTAAAATCCTGACAAGCAATACTATTAGGCTGTAGTTTGGACAGTAACGTAAATATTTCTCTCTTTTGACACTGGGCTTGGTGACTGTCCTTTTATCTTAACCAAGAAACATATCTTACACCACCTGACTGTCTGCTAAACCATAATTCCGTTGTTTTCTTCATAGAGGATAACCATGACCAGGAAGCAGGATGGCAAGCAGGAGAGCCAAGAGCTGAAGAGGGTACAGTTTGATAATTCTTTTCTTTGGGCTTTTGCCTTTGATTTATAGTTTAAGAAATATGGGAATTGGAGAGGCAGAGAGAGGGGGAATGACATGCAGCAAAGGGCCACCAGATTTGGGATTCAAACCCACAAAGTTTGTGCTATGTATGTGTGCACTTTCTAAGATTAATTTTCAGATTTTGTAAATTGTTTCAATGGTTTCATTCATTTGTTTCTGCATTTGAATTAAAATGGACTTGACTTGACATGAGACGATTCAGATACTCATTTACAATGTTTACTGAGGTTTCAATAGATTAATTACCAAAAGATTTAAAAAGTACCATGAGTATGAAGTTACACTTGAACCCAGTGGGAAAATGTGTCCTCTGCATTTGACCCTAACTATGGAGAATGTGATAGCCATGCCAGCCAGGGGACTGACTCCAATTCTGAGGTGCCTTGGTCAAGATCAATGACAGGAGTATCTGACACGTAACATCCACATCGTGCATGTTTTAGGACAGTAAAATACCGGTATATTAATTATGCTTTTGCTTTAACAACAATAAAAAGGGTACACAGTTCATCAGCACAAAATATGTCAGATAAATGAAAAATTCCACCATCTCCCCGGTTTGATTTTACAACTCAACTACTGAAGATGCCATTCCACAAAAACGACAACAATGGTGGACTACAGAGAAATGCTCATGCTACAAAAGCTATTGAGCTAATTGGAAATATTGAATCAAAATCTTTGGCTACTTTTTCATTGCAATGGGCAACAAACAACCATAGCCAACAGTATTCACTACATGCTCTTGGCTCTACCATGGAGATTTGTTACTGTTCTTCTTCTTCTGTAGTCTATGGTTTGTATACAGTGCGCAAGCTTTATGCGCATGCTCCACGTCTTCTCTATTTTTTGTGAGAGCATTACAATGCCACATACAGGCCTGGCATTTGTACTACATTGTTTTCAGTGGTTCGTGTGGATGCAGAAATGACTCTGTTTATGGAGCTCTTTTTTGAAAACAACAAAGAAAAAGATCGGATAGGAAAAGATGCGGTTTCGTGTGGACATGGCCTTAATGAGACATTTTAAAGTCTTGCGTTGTTTTTGCCTTCACTTAAAATATCCTTTTCTGTGCTTTATTGTTAACCCACAATCTTATGTCACTGAAAAAATGGCTGCTCTAAAAAGAAGCCAAATATTCTTCAGTATAGTCAAATAGTTATGTATTAAGCAAAACACAAACCTGCCAATAGGGTACGCAAACTTAGCTTGGCTAGATTTAAAACTACAATAAAAGTCTAATGTCTGACAGAAGATGGTACCTTAAATAAAGCTTCAGATTTAAGGAATTTGATCTTATTTCAGGCTACAAAAACAGAGTTATTTAGAATAGGCTTAAAATTTCAATATGGACAAATGCTGAAGACGACAAAGGACTGAAAATCACCAAGCTAATATTAAATTACTGAAAATATTCTAATTAAACAACAGCAGGTTATTTTCAGGTATGTGAAAAATGTTGTAAAAAACATGACATGACTCAAAAACTAATTAGTACTACCTAGTCTATTGCCGAGTTTCCACTATGTGGTACCGACCTGACTCAACTCAACTCGGCCTTTTTGTGTTTCCATTACGAAAAAGGACCTGGAATCAGGTACCCGGTACTAGCTTTTTGGCATCACCTCCACTGAGGTTCCAAGTGATACTAAAACATGATGTATAAACACTGCAGACCACTGATTGGTCAGACAGTTGTCTCTGTGGCCCATTGTTTTACAAAATACAGATGCGGAAGTTGACAGTAAATATAGCGGTCCATTAATCCACATAACAGCCCAAAACTACACCATGATCGGTCAAGGAGATTCAGTCCTTGGTGGTCAACATAAAAATTCAGACGAAACGACACACAATGAGCGAGTTTATCAACAATTCCCTGAGCAGACGACACAGAAGTAATGCGCCTTACCGCTATGACAAACAGGTACTGTAATCGATACTATCCTGTAATGGGAACTAGAGGTGTCTCGATCCAATATTGGTATTGGATATCAGTCTGATATCAGCCAAAAAGCAAATATCGGATTTTATCGGAATGCATCTAAAATCTCCAATATAAATGCTCCAATGAGTCCATTTGCCGCTCCAGCACTTCTATCCATAGGTGATTCTGGTTCACACTCCAACACAGTAGGTGGCAGTAATGCACCTTAAAGTTGGTGCCGCCTGCCACAAACCATGGCTCGTGCCCCGGCTCAGCCCGTGGCTCAAGCCCCTGGCTCGACCGCCGGGTCCGCAGCTCGGGCCCCAGCTCACTCTGTGGCTCGGCTCCTGGCTCGGCCTGCGGCTTGGGACGGGAGAACACACCACGGCCCAGGCCCACTGTCTCACCACTCTGTAAGAGCCACTGAGAGCTGGCATCAGTCTTCAAATTCGTCTCTGCTTTTATCCGTCTCCATGTTTTAAAAGCATCTCCTGTACATATCCTTGTTTTGTTTCTCACTTCTTCATGATGTATTTGGAAATATAAGAGGCTTATTAGGTTTAGTAACATCAGACATTTATGATCAGAAATGTTCCAGATGCAGCTCAGTGGAACTGGCAACCTGGATGAACAAACGCTACTGACTTGGTGATTGACAGATAGGTGATGGGTGGAGCATCAGCCCAAAACAAAAAATGACAACATAAACATTATTTTAGGGCAGTGGTTTCCAACCTTTTTTGGCTCGTGACCCCATTTTAACATCACAAATTTCTGACGACCCCAAACATTCAAAACTGAGACTTTTTTTTTACTAAAATTAAATTTGTTTTTGATCATGTAATAGTTTACTTTTCTATGTTGAAAAATAAACGTTAATTTCAGACGACATTTAGTCTATATAATGTAGATTATTATGGATGGAGGCAGAAAAGCCAGGTTGAGATTGCTGCACAAAGTGAGAATTTTATTTCCCTTGGTCAGGATGTGTACAGTCAGTCCAGCTTGTATTTACAAGGCTGACAATTAATACTGAACAATAACTCAAACTATGATTTATGAAAGAGTTGCAGCATCTGAAACTGACCACAATGAACATTTGACAGATAAACAGTACCACAGTGCTTCAGTTTCAGCTTCACAGTTTGTCTTGTCTTTTATGGATTGTGATTGTTTCTCTCAACTCAAAATACATTGTTTAGTAGTAAGTTTTTTTTTGTTTTTTTTTTATCAATCACTAGAAATTTCAGGCGACTCCATTTGAATTCCAGCTGACCCCACATGGGGTCCTGACCCCAAGGTTGAAAAACACTGTTTTAGGGGCTGACACTGAGCTTTTCAAATGCAAATATTCTGGCTGGACTGTTACTGTCAGTGATATCAGTATTTGAAATGAACAGGATTCCTTAAGGTCTGGTGACAGTCAGGGCCACTTTATGATTACTGGGAACAGAATTCCTGCATATAGCACCTTTAATAATAAATGGGTCAGTTTCTCATACCTACTGTTGCTGACTATTGTTCTCTTTTTGAGTAACATCACTTGATCAAGCCTTTTCTAACATTCCACTCTACAAAATAGGTAATAAAACTATGTATGATTCGTGCTGATATCATATCGGATTGATATTGGTGTCAGCCACTACTCAAGGCTGTAATAACGGTATTGTATCGGAAGTGAAAAAATTGTATCGGGACATCCCTAATGGAAACGGCCTCCAGGAATACTGAGTTGAGTTAAGCTGGTTCCACGTAGTGGAAACACGGCATTTGGGAGCTGGGGCCTTTTGGAACTAGTGGCCGTCAGCAGCATTACACTTCAACATACTGCCACAGTGTAGCGCTGCAGTCCAGACATCACATAAGCCACCAGTATCCACAAATCTCCATATTAAACCCTTAAAACAAAGCTTTTTTTTTTTACTGATGAAAAACAGGCTTTGACAAGATTATACTTTTTTTTTTTTTTCGAAAGAACTCAGGCTTGTTTCCCAGATTTGCTGCTCTTATGAGCAGTTTATTTTGGCAACTAATAATTTTAGCTATTTTATTTTCCTATGATAAAAATGAAATTTGTGAACCAGTGCTGTTTGGAAAGTATTGTGTTTGAATTGAACTTACTGCTAATAGCCTTGGGAAAAAATAACTTACCAGGCCAAATACTCCAGAATGAAACTATTGGGCTTTTTGTCCAGTTAATTTGTTTTGATGGGATCAGAGTTGTGCAGAATAATTAATGACACATTGCTAACTGTACATTGTGCTGTGTCACAAAAAGTTGCTCAAGCACCAAATGCAAACTCTGACCACAATCAAGTCCTCCAATAACATACATTTGTATAAATACAAGTTTGGTAGCACATTAGAGGGACTTCTGCAGTAGGGGCAATTGTTCTCTGCCCCTGATGTGCCCAATAAAGTCTTATAACAAACATGCTGTTAAAACCTGCACCAGACATTTGCCATAAAAAAGCCAAATGAGACACTGTAAAAGTGACAGTAAGCAGCAGCAGAAACCCAAGGTTATTTTAATTACAGCTGTGCATGACAGCAGCCAAGTTACCAAGGGCGTTCACTCAGGTAATTATGAGCAGCTTTCTAGTCACAGGTGCTGACAGAACACACCAGACCAATGCTGTGCAACTGTTTTCCTTCGTATTCACAGGTATTTTACTTCATTTTATTTTATTTAACCTATATTTAACCAGGTAAAGACCCACAGAGATCAAGATCACATATACAAGGGCAAACGGGCCAAGAAGTCAGCTAAACACTTTTTAACCAGTTCACATAAGTTCACAATCTGGTTGAAATTCAGAAATTTCTTGCTTGAAAACGGGTGAAGATTTGAGTATGATTGAAGGTGCTTTTCCACTACCTCGACTTCACACAACTTGGCTTTGTTTTGGCACAAACTCCCTGCATTTCCATATCAGATCTAGTACTCCCTCAGCATAGCCATGCGTTTTCAGCAAGACGGCAGCTACAAGTAAGACAACAACGGCAGAAACTAAAATTCTACATTTTAATGACAGTAGTTTCAAGATTTTTTTTCCAGGTGAGAATATAGTTGTTTAAACTTGTTTATACATTTGTAGTTATTTTATAATAAAAACATCTATCCTAGTTGATAATGTGCCCACTAGTGTAGCTTGGTATTAAAGGTTGTGATACAACATTTCTGGGTTGACCAATGTATGATTTGCATGATTTTACATTACATTTATTAGTGCTTTAGGCCACCTGGTACCAGGGCAAAGGTGATACTAGAAATAGTATCTGATACTGTAACTGTTAGTCCCTGCTCACAGGTAATGGAAACACAGTGGAAAAGCAGCATAAAATATGTCCCTATACCAGTTCATGCAAAGACTTAAAACTACACCAGCTGAAATCAGTGGGGAAACAAAACACCAGATTCTGAAAAAAACACCATTTCCTTGTGAGGGAGAGAGAGAGAGAAAGAAAGAGAAAGAGAAAGAGAAAGAGAAAGAGAGACAGAGAAAGAGAAAGAGAGACAGAGAAAGAAAGAGAGACAGAGACTTAAGGGGGGAGGCTTTCACCTGCCTGGACAGGTATACGCACTCAGTGGCCTGTAAACCAGTATAATAAACGCAAAATCAATTGCAAAGCCGAAAACAGTCCATAAGGGCGACTTGTCCCGTGCAGGGCGGACTGAACAGTACATGGTTTTCCTGAGTAGTATTGCATCTTTAGTCTGCACTGTTCTGAAATCAACAACAATTCAATGATAGTGTATCATGTTAAGAGAAAAAGCTCTTCTATATAGCCCATTTATTGTAACTTTATTGGAATTGTTTAGGTCATGCAAGAGTGTGATTAACAGAATGGGCTTCCATTATTTTCTTAGAGTAGGCTACTATTTGGTCACATTTTTGCCTTTTACTCCTCTTTTCGTCCATCTTGTAACTGCTTTCATTCTCTCAGCTCATTTATCCCTGGACATTAAAGTTATATAATAAAAAACTAGAAGATCCTACAAATAACATGATGTTACTATGCTATATGCAATCACAAGAGAGAGATAAACCAATCAAATCATTTTTATGTCAATATTTTTTCTCAAATTACTGATTTTCTTTGTAAATTTTAATTGTGTAATGATTATCTAGTCTTATCTATTACCTAATCCTATCACCTTATGTAATCTGATGTACCTTTTAACTAAACATGTATAGGTAGAGAAATAAATTATCTCTTTCTAAACCTATAAAGAACTCTTTGTATTCAGCTTCAAACCCTTGTAGCAAAAATGTCATGTGACTCACTGAATGTGTTTTTCGTCACTTTTAAAGTGAAATGATGGAAATAAGCAGGCGATATTGGTTGATTGGTTGGTTAAAGTGGAACTAGACAGAATTTTACTGTTTGGTTCTTCTTCACTGGTTTTTTGTTCTTCTTCGCTGGTTATATAGCATTTTTTCTCAGCAGACCTCCCCCTACAGTTTCAGAGTACATATTTACGGTTGTAAAGCCCACCAACCATGTTTTGTTTTAAATAAAGCTGGCGATGAGAAGGCAAAAAAATTATGATCAAATGTGCTACTGGAGTTTGGAGCAGAGCGGAATGGGAAACTTTAGCCAGACAATGAAGTTTCAGACATGTGTTTTCACTCCATGCTGCTCTTTAGCTCTGCGGCTAATGTTAGCAGCTTGGTGCCAGCAGCTGCAGACAGATCCTGCAGAACTCTGCACGCACAACCAGTGTCATTGTAACCCATCCATCTGGGTGGCCAGGAGGGAACGTGTAGGCAGGAAAGTGAGGCTCCGTCTGCAGCCACTACCACTGTGTTGCTAACGTTTGTTGGTTCATGAGCAAATGGTGATGCCCCGGTGTTCTACTGAACATCTTAGGAACTCTTTTGTTCCTGCTGTTGTGCGTTTTTATTATAAGACCTTTATTTGAAATTGCTACTGCCCTGTTAGAATTAGCGCGCTATCATATCAGGGCTAACATTTACTGTACAAGAGACAAGTATCATATAACACCAGCTACGATCGAGCATCAAGGCTAATGGCCAGTCGCTATTCAGATGAAACCAATTAGACATGGGTCATTTAATGAAGTACATACATCTGACAAAAAACTAGATTCAACTGATAAAACTCGGTGTCTAGTAATAAAACACACTCCTGAGGCAGATAAAGGGTGATCTAGTAAACAAAACATATACCTACATGACACAAACAACCAGGATTACTAGTGAGTATGCCAACATCTGTGCTAGCCAAGAAGCATCCAGGCATCATTCATAAAACATGTACATAAATGAATGTTACAAGATAAAAAGAGATAGAGCTAGAACTTCATAGAAAGATTTAAGATGTGTTTAAAAGACTAGAAAAAAGGTACACATTTTGATGTTAAAAGGACTTGTGACTAAGATGCCTTACAAGTGAAAATGTTTCAGTTCATAATGTATTTTTGATAAGGTTATAATTAATTTATTTGGTTCATAAGTCCAAATTGATTGCGTTAGTCTCCGCCCACTAACTCAGGGGAGCCTGCGTATTGTCCTCATTCAAGTAAAATCTCTTGAAGAGGAAACTTGCTTCAATCACTTTGTGATTATTTCTTCCCTGTTTCAGGTAAATACTGTGCATCTTTACTGTGACCAGTTGTCAATAGCCTGTAACAAGTGTAATGAGTAAGTCTGTATTTTAGATAACTTTGTAACTACTATTTTTTTTCCGATGCACAATGTGTTTGAGTGGAAACGTTAATGAGACGTTACATTCAGCCAGTAGCCTAGTTCATGTGGATATGGCTATTTAGTGAGTATTCATGTGTATATCCCTATTTACTGAAGCATCCCTGTCTAACACTGTCACTGAATTGTTATACTTATTGTAACAGTGAACGTAAATGATAAGTGTCATGTTAATGTAGACTATTTAAGTCAGTTTAACTAAGTTTTTATGCTTACCCTAGCATAACCATTTCATAACTGACTTCATGTATGCTAATGGTGTGCTCATTTGCGCTCGCGCTAGCATAACCATTTCATAACTGACTTCATGTATGCTAATAGAGTGTGTTAACTGAATGTTCAATACCAGGTAAAAATTAGTTTTGAGGTAAATGTGATGCTCGAAAATGTATTTCAATCACTTTAAACAAGCTTTTATACTTGCCCTAGCATAGCCGTTTCATAACTGACTTCATGTATGTTAATGGAGTGTGTTAACTGAATACTCAATATGAGGTAAAAATGAGCTTTGAAGCAAATGTGATGTTTGAAAGCAGACATGTTAGTGTTCTGAGTGTGCATTGCATTCAAGTAAAATCTCTTGAAGAGCAAACACACTTCAATCACTTTGTGATTATTTCTTCCCTGTTTCAGGGGTATAACATAAACACTGTTACAACCAATAGCACCATCAAGGGCACAAATCCAGGGGGGTGCTAGTGAGTGACACATGGAGTAAGACGTCTTTCCATGAGCTCCTGCAAAATTGTTAATATTTCCATCTAAAAATGCCTTTTTAACACGAAGAACTCGTCTAAAGCATAATTAAGACTACCCAAAATCCACCAGGAGCCGAACAAGCTGCGATATATGAAGCTGAATGGATAAAAAACTAGAGAAGTTCAAATACACAGCTAGCGGTCAGTGAGCTAAAAGGACCCCGAGGCAGAACCAACCTACTCCAGCTAACCCAGACCAACTCTCGCCGACAGAAAGTACTGAAAGTGTAATAATGACTGTTGAAAATATCAAAGCCGACATCCTTGACACTGTGAGGGAAGAAATATCAAAAATCATCAGAGAGGAACTCAAAAGTGCCCTGGCGGAGGATTTTGACACCCTCAAATCCGAGCTACGAGCTCTATGGTCGGAAATTGCTAACACCTCAACAGCTATCAGGTCTGAAATGAAAGCAGACATTCAAGAAGTGACTGGAGGACTATCAACGTGGTTGAATGGGTTGGCCTCACTGCAAACCACGGTTACTAGCCTTCAAAGCCAGCTCCTAACGTTGAAAGACAAGTGTGAGGATATGGAGAGAAGAATGAGACGGGGTAACACTAGGATTACCGGTGTTGATGAACTCCCCAGCTCCAGTGCGCCAGAGTCAGTGTCTAAAATGCATAAAGAAGTGCTGCAGCTAGACTGAGACATAAAGATTGAACGCTCACACCGTGCACTTGGCCCCAGAGGAACACCGGGAGACCGTGTGTAGCCACGGGTGATTATCGCTAAACTTCATTATGACGGCTGAACTTCTTAGGAGAGCATGAGACCGAGCCCCACTGATGGACAACGGGAAACGGATTGCAATATTCCCTGACTACACTTCCAACGTCGCCAGAGCCAGGGCTGCATTCCCAACGTACAAAAGGAACTTCGAGGTCGGAAAGGAGTCTGGTACGGCTTGCTCTACCCGGCCAGACTCCGGATCACCTTTAATGACCAGGACAAGGAGTGTGTGGATCCGAAAAAAGCCATGGAATACGTCCAGAAGCTATGCAGAGCCTGAAGAAGGCTGAACAGTTGATTCCCGGAGTGATATTTCCCTGGCTTGTTTGGGTAGCCTTTTAATAATGTAAGGCTGTTTGACTTTAAGTCTGTTCTGCAGGAGCCTAAGTATTTCTTCGCACACTTAGTCTATATCATCTGAGACTGTTTTCTCACCATTTGTTAAGTGGCTAGGGACTAGGTCCACCACTACTTTGCTCCTTAACTAATGTCAGCTAATTTTAGTATTGTTTGTTTTTTTGTTTTATTAGTTCTGGTCCCTTTGTTCCCCGGGGACCCTACCTCAATCAATAGTACAAGAAGGTTATCACTCTTCTCTACCTGGTTTGATACTTACTCTACTGAGATAGAATTGCTATTTTACAGCTGTATTAATACCCTACATTCACTTCACTGTCTTTGGTTTCATCATCTAAATCCACACCTCAGAACTTGCACCTACTTACACATGCTATATGCACAGATTATTTGCCTCTGCTTCCCCTCTCCATTCCATGGTTTTCAATACTGGGAAATCTATCCACAAATTCTGTTCTTTAATTAATGGGCACACTAAAAATTATAAGCTATAATGTCAAAGGTCTCCATAGTCATGTTAAGAGAAAGAAAATTATGCACCAACTATAACAAGTTAACTGTCAGACAGTTTACCTACAGGAAACCCACTTATCTGATGTGGAACATGAAAATCTGAAAAAGTCGTGGGCAGATAAAGTACATTATTCCTCTCGCCATTCTGGGAGGAAAAAGGGGGTATCCATTCTCACAATTTCATTAAAACTTCTGCACACAAGGACACTGAAGGCAGATATATCTTGGTTAATGGGTTGATTGATGGCACAGAAGTATCCCTCATTAATGTATATGCACCGAATGAAAATGACCCTGGCCTAATCAGAATGCTATTTAATAAAATATTACAATATAGCACTGGACTAATTTTGACAGGAGGTGATTTTAACTGTGTAATGTCAAATATGTTAGACCAGAAACCCCCCTCTAGAGCTACCCTTTCCCAAATGAGTAAAATGCTCAAATATCAATGCATGGAGGCTGGCCTTGTTGATGTGTGGAGGAGCAAATTCCCTGGAAGAAGAGATTTCACATTCTACTCAGACATGCATCATATTCAAGAATTGATTATTTCTTTACTTCTAAGAAAGACCTATATAGAATATCTGATATTAACATACTGCCTATTACACTATCTGATCATGCACCTATAGAATTAAAGTGGGACATAGGCCACAGACCATCCTCTAAACAATGGAGACTAAATGCATCCATCCTAAATGATAGAGAATTTAACTCCATCAAAACAGAGCTCAAGAATTACATAGACACTGATAATTCGCCTGTAACATCTCCCCTTATCTTATGGGACTGTGCTAATGCCTTCCTTAGAGGCCGCATTATTTCATTTATATATGCTAGGAAAAGACAGAAGGAAGCTTAACAGCATGAATTAGAAGATAAAATAGAATTAGAATATAATCATAAGCAGTCTGCATCAATGAGCTTATTAAAAAAATTAAATGCGACACGTAGAGAACTTGATAGTTTACTATCAGATAAGATTGAAAGAAATTTTAAATTGACCAAACAAAAATATTATGAGCATGGCAACAGGGCAAGCAGATTATTAGCTTTCCATTTAAGAAAACAAAAAGCATCTAATATTGTGCAAAAAATAAAATCACAAAGTACCTTTGTCACAAAACCAGATAAAATAGCAGAATCCTTTGCTCATTTCTATAAATCCCTATATAAAAATACAGACACTTGCACTGATGATAAAAAAATTGCAGATTTTTTAAAAAACATAAAATTGTCAGAACTGACTGAAATGACAGCTAGGAAACTAGATGAACCAATTAAAGAATGGGAGGTTAAGCAGGTGATCTCAACACTAAAAAATAATAAAACCCCAGGGCCAGATGGCTACATTAATGAATTTTATAAGACTTTTAGTGATTTACTGTCCCCCCTATTGTTAAATGCATATCACTATGCACTCTACTTTAAAACTGTGGCACCATCTTGAACGGATGCAACCATCGTGATGATACACAAAGAAGGCAAAGACCTGACTGAATGCCAGTCCTATAGACCAATATCACTGCTGAATGGAAATGTGCGAATATTGACTGCAATATTGGCTAGAAGAGTCAACCAGATAATAACTCAAAATATTCATTCTGACCAAACTGGATTTATTGCTGGAAGATATTATGGGGATAATTTACGACGTTTGCTGACTATAATATCATATCAAAGAGATAAAAAAGCATTCGACCATGTGTTGTGGCAATTTTTATTTCAAACTTTAAAACGCTTTGGATTTGGTCTTAACTTCACAAATTGGATTCAAATGCTCTACTCAGGTCCTCAGGCTTCCGTTAAAGTCAATGGCTATATATCACAGAGATTTAAACTAGAACGCAGCTGCAGGCAGGGCTGTTCTCTATCACCTTTGCTCTTTGCCATCAGCATTGAACCATTCGCCCAACTCATTAGAGATAACATTAATATAAAAGGAATTATGATAAATAATGAGGAACATAAACTATCACTTTATGCAGATGATGTATTGCTATATTTAACAGAATTAGTGTCAACAATAGAACATCTTAAGATCTTAATCACTGAATTTGGATACTACTCAGGATATAAGGTAAATATAGATAAAAACAGAGGCTATGGACATCAATGGCAAGATACCCCTAAGTGTAAAGATTCAGACTGGGTTTAAATTAAATGAAATTAAACATCTTGGTATATTCATTCCCCTATCCCTACAGAGCCTATATGATGCTAATTATACCAAAATAATTCAGTGCATAAAAGGGGACCTGGACCGCTGGTCTGTGCTCCCTCTCTCTCTACTGGGGTGTATTGAAAGCATCCACATGAATGTTCTGCCCTGACTTCTCTATTTATTCCAAATGCTACCCATAGATATTCCTAAGCTTGCACTCGACAATTTGAATGTTAAAATTCATATGGCAAAACAAGCGTCCTAGAACTAAACTCAAAACCCTACAATTATCTAAGCCTGACAGAGGCCTCAATCTACCACATCTGAAATTCTACTTCTGGGCTGCACAAATGAAACCCCTGATAAGATGGATTCAGGATAATACAAGCACGTGATGGGTTAATATTGAAAAACAACAATGTCAGGATCCCTTACAAAGCATGTCCTTTCTAGAAGCCCCCACTGGAGAGATGTTGGATTGGACTAAGGTCACTTTTAAAATATGGAATAAAATAAAGTGTGCTTTTGCACTACCAAAGTTAATTTCACTTTTGACAAATATTGGTAATATGAAGTCTTTTACACTCAATAATCTAGATAACAGCTTTAAAAAATGGTCAGAACAGGGTTTGATTTACCTGCATCAGCTATTTGATGGTGGTATACTTAAGACATTTGAGCAGCTGAAACATGATTTTGATCTCCCTAGTACAATTTTTTTTTTAAGGTATTTGCAACTTAGAACCTTTCTGACGACTCACAAGGAATAGGATAAATTCTCAAAACCTGCACCCCTAGAAAAGTATCTGATAGAGTTACAAACTGGAGATGGCGAAAATAAAATAACATCTGAACTGTACAATATACTCCTATCAATGAATCAAAATAACTCCTCACAGATAAGGGAGAGATGGGAGGCGGAGGCAAATGTGGACATCTCAGGATGATTGGCGTGATATATGTACTGAGGCACATCTGGTTTCAAATTCTAATACATGGAGGGAATTTAAATGGAAAATAATTACTCGATATTTCAGAACACCAGAAATAGTATCTAAGATGGGTCCTCAAAAATCTAGTCCATGCTGGAGGAACTGCGGAGCCCATATAGCTAATCATACCCACATATTTTGGCTTTGTCCTAAGTTAAGTGTGTTTTGAGGGAGGTTTTCAATGCACTGAAGGAGGTTTTTAAAATGAACATCCCACAAAACCTCACAGTGGTAGTATTGGGAGTAATACCCGAAGGTCTGGATAGAAAGGCAGATAAATACCTCTTGAATATATTATTCACCGCTGCCTTAAAGTCTATAACCATCAGTTGGATGAAACCAGAACCTCCCTCATATAATACATAGATTTAAAAAGTTTGGGATATTTACCAAATGGAGCAGATCACGTTCTCATTAAGGCTTCAGAAAACC
Organism: Apogon hyalosoma; assembly: GCA_037367295.1. NCBI lineage: Eukaryota > Metazoa > Chordata > Actinopteri > Kurtiformes > Apogonidae > Apogon > Apogon hyalosoma. Next base: position 1,736,583 of record JAPQRP010000010.1, on the reverse strand, counting down.
ACCTTCACTAAGAGATGGGAACCTTTGCTACCTTTGTTGCTGCAATAATATTTATTGGTGATGCAAAACACCATGTTGTTAATTAAGATGTTGTCATTCTGCTTCAGACTAAGATTTATATCTACAGCCTTATTTGTGGAAGTGGACATTATTTGTTTGCTGTGATTTTTTTTTTAATTTAAATTTCTATCTTATGTTACCTGTGGAGGTTTGTGGGAGTACACATATAACTGTGAAATAGGAAAAGAAACTAACTGAACTGTATTTAAATGTATATATTTTATTGTACCAAAAAAAGAAAAAATCTAATAAAAACTAAGTTAAAAAAAAAAAAGAGCACAAATCCACTGAAATACATAGATTATAGAGAATTTATCTGTGCCTGCTCTGACATTGTAAACATTTGTGACATGAAGGAGTGGATGGTTTGTGTTTAGTTAGCCAGCAGTACCTGGCTGAAGGCGTGTTTGTGTGGTAGTGCCGCAAACCATGACGTTTCTCATGAGACACAAGATTTTGGATGAGATCTAGGCTCCCGGGTCAGTACTGAGTGACATATTTGACCCTAGAGGTGCTAGTGGGTAGACGGAGGGCTTCCATTCAACCCATAACAAAGCCATTTAAACGTCACAATTACTCTGAAATTGTTTAAGTTAAAAATATCGTCTAGTTCCACTTTAAAGCCAGTGAGAAGCCCTGGCTTTAAACATGCTGTAAAAAGAAACATGACTCTTTGACTCATGACTCACTTGCTGGTGAAGATCCATATGAAAATTGATAAGTGGATAAAGAACTGCATTTTCTCAACTCACTAGTTTAAAAATCTCAGTCACAAAGCTTCTTACAAACAATGGGTTTGTACGAGATCTGGCATTCATTAGACATTCGTGGAAGGAGCAGTAGTTCCTTATGGCCTTCTTATGAAGTCAGTATGACTGCTGTTCAACATGCAAGGGCAACTTGAGGCCTCTGTGAGAATATTACGTGATTTTGTGTTGTACAGACCGTACAGTTGTCACGTTCTTTGTAAGGGTGCCTTGGGACCTTCCTAAATCATACCTATAGCCACTTCATGAATTATTTTGTCATAAAGTGGCTGTGTGGCATCACTTAATGCCCCAGAATAGTGATCAATCATCACCAAACTTCGTGTGGACATCTCTAGTCACGCCCACTTTCACCTCTGCAAAAATCACAATGAAAACCCCAGAATTATGAACGCTGTCCACATTAAGCCTTTTCCTCTCCATAGGCACAAAAAATAACAGTTTAATCTTTTAGTTTAGTCATTTATTCATCTTCTGAACTGCTTTATCCTCCAGAGCAGGGGTCACCAATCCTGGTCCTCCAGGGCCAGTATCCTGCATGATTTAAATGTTTCCCTCTTCCAGCACACCTGACGGTTGTTATCGGGCTTCTGCAGAGCTTAATGATAGGCTTATCATTTGAATCAGGTGTGTTGGAAGAGGGATGCATCTAAAACATGCAGGATACCGGACCTCGAGAACCAGGATTGGTGACTCCTGCTCCAGAGAATTGCTGGGGTGCTGGAGCCTATCCCAGCATTAGAGATGTCCACACATAATTTGGTGATGATCAATGGTGATAATTTCAGACATTATGCTATGTTAAGATTTTTTACATTAAGCATTTTAGAATGTCCTGAAGAAGATGGAGAGAAGACAGAGACATTGGTGGGTGTGGCCATGGATACAGAGATGGCACCTCTACAGACAATGAGACTCTATGTGCATTACTACCTTCTTATTTTTTTTCCGTAGGTAACAGAATAAAGTAATAAGGTAGACGTTAGAGGAACACTGATATACAAACTAATGCGATAACCAGTTTGACCCAGCATGTATTTTATGTGTTTGGGATCATGCGCTGTCCATGGTGCTGAAATTCACACTACCGTATAAATGTGCGGGGAAAAGACTGACCTGCACTATTAAACATAAAAAATTAGGAGTCACAATAAGACATCAAATGAAGAAATTTGAAGTACAAGGTATAAGAATAAAACAAAGATATGAACTGATTGTTAAAACACTAACTGTCCATCACCAAGTGCCTAAGCCTAACTGTCCATCACGCACATTCTCTCCATCACCCTGATCCTTGTCACCCTGTGGACTCTGCATTATCCCTCTCCAGGTTTTATGTTGTTTTTTAATGCTTCTTTTTCTGTTAATAAAACACTTACCCTTCAGTTCCCTTTGTGTCCAGTCACTAGGCCCTTTTCCACCGCAAGAACTTTTGCAGGAACTTTGAGCATTACCCTGAATTTTGAAAAACCCCAGTGCATTTCCATCTTAATTACCCGGGTAAAAGAGTTATTCCATATGAAATCATCCAGCTTCAAGAACATTAGCCGGATGACCCCCTCAGATTTTTTTCAAAAAATTAACTTGTGTACAATTATGAATATTATGAAGAAATCCAAGTTTTTAGGTCTATAAGTTTAACCATTTACGAAATACATCCCCTTGAAATTTTATTTATTTTTTTTAGTTTTTGACCGATTGGGTTTCGGCCAAGTTTAAGCTTTTACTGCATGGCCTCTGTTGCATGTAGGAATCTAGTTTTGGCTGCCTGGGGCTAACTTTTCCCATAGAATCTGAAAAAATTATTGAAGTTTTTCTATCTCTACTAGTTTAGACGGGATAGTGGCCTAAAAATGGCCAAAAATCAATAAACGCAAAATTTTTTGGATTTTTCTTGCATCACTGCTCTGTGAAAAAGCAAGATGGAGAGTTGATATTTGGTATAATTGTAGTGTTAATATCTCTCTACCAGAAAATACTACCAGCATATTTATATTGTGCACAGAAATTCTCCAGATAGCATATTCCTATGTTGTCCTTTAAAATTTTTGCGAAAATGTGCAATTTTCAAGGCCATATTTGACCATGTTGACAGTAACCCAGTTCCTTGATATTTGCAACACATGATCTCATATATCTCAGCATGATGTGGCATGAACATGGTTTTGGTGCTAACCCTAT
>JAPQRP010000010.1:1699723-1710527 GCA_037367295.1 Apogon hyalosoma | reverse complement strand
GACAAGTTGTTTGTCATTTTCAGACATGTATTTTTCACATTTTTGCTAATTTTTTTAGCCATTCAAATAATTGTTTAATTGAATTGAATCAAAGAAAACAATCAAAAGACTGATTAATTACACAAAAATAATCTACTCTAATGTATGGTCTGCAGCTGGTTGTCAGCATGCTTCATAGATCCACACTTTCTCATCACCCAAATGACAATATGGGCCAATAAGAAAACAAGCTTAAAACAGCTCATGTAAACATCCCTTGTGGTTGCTTTGGTGACCTCCTGTGGTCATACAAATAAGTGCAGCTATTAAATAATAAAGCAATAAAGTAACTGCTGCCTGGTTTTGTTGTTTGGAAGGTTAGGGATGAATATGGAGGAATAAAACGACTGTAGACACAGGGGACAGGGGTTCATATCTCTTTTCAAACTGAAGGGAAAGCTGTTTTTATTTAGTCACTATCATACTTTCTTTTGGCCATTTTCTTCTTTTTTCTGGGAGATGTGCTACAATTTGACATTGAGTTTTGTTATGCTTTTTGTGAAGAAGACTGTTTTTGTGGATTGTGGTGGATGTGGAACAAGGTGTGCATACTGGTGGTTACCTGTGTTTTGGACACCTGAATGGACTATACAACAGTATTAGTCTCATTGTCATGAATAATAACATGATTTCAAAGTCATAGTTGATCTGAAGACATGTGACACGGATGTCTAGATCTGACACTTATTCTATTCATAGATGCTAGTAATGTGGAGTTCTTGTAGGATATAAGGATGTTTACTGTGGAGTACTCTCACCATTTGCCAATGTTCTTGCAGATGTGTGGTTGTTTTTTGTTAAATACTGCAGCTGTTTTCTGCCTTGTGTGCGACACTCTTCATTTTATTATTATTTCTACCCTTCTACCTTTTTACTAGGGAGGAATGCAAGATTAGTTTTAATATTTCCAAAATCCTCCTTCCACGTTAGATGACATCCTCTATTCTAAGGCAGTGCATACTATATTAGATACTGAAATGCAAATTGATCCCAACAACAGCTTAAGTCATGTGGTTAATTTAATTAATTTCACTTAGGTTCCTAAATTGAAGCATGATGAAGTAATGTAGCACAAGATAGGGGTAGAATGTCGAATGGCTCACCTTTCCAGCACTCAATATGTGCTGTGTTTAATTGCATAGTGGGTACATATTAAAATCTGCATCTTGAAGTCTTCACAAGTAGAAACAAGGAATTTGGTTTCTTTGCTGAAGAACCACTCATACTAACAAATCTGATCTAAAATACCGGCAAAATACAAAAAGCTGCACTAATTTTTATCATATTTTAAATGTTCTTATTTTTCTTACATTATATGATTCCAGACCTGTTGTAGGAATGATTTCAGTACTTTGAAGCAATGTTGAGTTTCAGAAGTTAATAATGCTTGTTGAATCTGCTGCATCTTATATGAGCCCATTGCACTAAAAAAAGTAAAAGAAAGTTCAGATAAGACTATGAAAATGTTCTTGTGTCAACTACTGCTGTGATTAGAAAACTTTTGGGAATCTATAATGATTGGTCAAATGTGCAGAAAAGTTTGGATGAATGCATAAAATTGCATCTTCCTGGAGGGACCAGGGAGAGGCTTATTTGGGACTTACTTGTCTCTCAGTGAGGTCAAGGTTCACAGCAATCTCGTATCGCCTTAGTCTGGTCAGGTAGTTGTGGTGGGCAAACTCAGCCTCCAGTTCGCGGATCTGCTCTTTGGTGAATGCTGTCCTCTCTTTCCTGGGTTTGCTGCTCACATCTGACTTGTAATTCCTGTCCTGGGACTCTGAAACCCAACACCGCACAGGGGTTTTGATTTATATGCCACAAAAATAAAAATCAAATTAATGTTATGTGGCAGGTGCAAGCTCAGTCAGTTGAAGGAAAGAGGCACAGCGAGAGAAACAATAGGAGCTGTCAGTCACACTTTATTGTTCAGACATTGTTTATGAACACTTTAAGTGGCTGGAAGGACTCAGGCAGCTACACATGTGTCTGACTCACAGCTGGCCTGTTACTATAGGCTGCCTTTTATATAGCCAACATGGAGTTAATTTGTCTAACAGTCTAAAAGGAATCCATTCTGCTAACTTCTTGGGATTTTTTTGCAGGATATGAACATATATTCCTCAATTTTTTTCATTAAGCCTCTCTTTCATTTTTCATTCACTTTGTCTTTTTTCCAAAAAGGTTTTTGCAAATATAGGGTGAAAAAAAGCAAGCAAAACTACTTGTAAGGTCATAAAATAAAAAGTGGTGAATTTTGTTTAATTGTTGATGAAAAAACAAATTGCAAATATAAGAGTTACTTAAGACAAATATGTCCACCATGTGCCACACACATTTCAGCTCAGAAAAAAAAAAAACTCTTTGTTTTGCTATTTCCACAAACTTTCCGAAGACAACATGTAAACTTAATTTGCCTCTGAAAACTTTCCTATTGTGAATAAAGCTTTGTGGTTTCTGTGTTGGCCACGCTTCAGTTGCACATTGCACTTGGAGGCAGCAGTGATTGCATGCTAATTCATCTGCGGTCCTGTTATGTAGTGCGTGTTAATCCAGCAAGGCCCTGCGTCAAGCCAAACTGTAAATAGTCCTGCAGGTCTGTGCCAGACTTGTAAAAAAAAAAAAAAACAAGCCTGAAAGAAACATCAGAGCAGAAACTATCTGTTCACCTTCAGAGGGACCCCTGTTCTTCCTGCTTTCTGGTCAGAAAAACCTTCTAATTAAGAGTGTATTTTTACATAACCAAATAACTCCCTTGGGACAATGAAGAGAAGATGAGGGGTAAACTGAAACTGGTCTATGAAAGTTATATTTGTATGGCACTTGAAAAGCTTTAGAGCCAAGGACAAACAACGCAAACTTGCAAGAATTCCCACATGAGTTTTATGAAATAAAAAAGATCATTGGTGTCCGGCTCCCCACCCTTTGACCTTCGCCTTCTCCTTCTCCCTGTAATTTAAAACCCAGCAGTGCAAACAGTGTGTGGCTGATTGAAGCGAGACATATTTATCCGCTCTCTCTCTGGTAAACGCAGACATTTGTGTAAAAGAGAAATAAAAGAATAACACGGACAGCTGCTTCAAGACCAGCAGAGGCCTGGAATTAAAATGAGCAACCGGCTTTTATGACACAGCCACTACACTGCAGCAATTAGGTCCTTGCTTTAACTTTCATCTCTCCACAAAAAAGGAGAAATAATATGACAAAACAGACACAGCCAGACAGGGTTCATTGTTTAAGATTACACAGTGAGCCCAGTGTAGGAAAGACCCTCTTAAACCTAACACTAACAATTGGCATCAATAGTTAAAATGTTACTTTGCTGACTTTTTTTTTTTTTTACTGATGTCATTGTTATTCATTTCAGAAGAATAAAATACAAGCTCTAAAATGAAAACCAATGTAGTATTGATGAGAAACTCATAGTTTAATGCACTAGTTTGTATCTACATTCATATTCATAAATAATATAAACATATAAATACATTTTGCATTTCTTGTACAACCCCAAGGTTCATAACCTGGAGTGGACTGGATCCACTCAGAGAACCCTAAAGATGGGTCATGAAATTTTGTCTGCTTTTGAGGTTGTGAGGCTGTTAAAATTAGATTTGGACATTTTAATGCTGCACAAGGCATGAATCAGCAAAGGGCAAAAGAGACAAAGAAGAATGTAAAAAAAAATAAATAAATAAATAAATATACACATACACACACACACACACACACATGCACACTCACGCACACACGCACACACACACACACGCACACGCACACGCACACACACACGCACGCACACACACACACCTTCCTCCTGGAGCTGGTCATTTGGGTTTTGTTTTTAAATATAAAATAAATCTAAATTTAAAAATGTGTTTTTCATGCTCAAAAAAGGGCAAGGAATATTATTTAATATTTTTTTTAAATTTTAATTTTGTAAAACCTACAGATGAAGCCAAGAATGGATGCAGAAGTCTTGTTTTCACTCAACAATTAAATTACAATATGATGAAAAGTTATTGTGTAATTTCTACTCAGAGACACCTAAACCAATTTCTGAGCTTTAAATGAACCCATAATAACATATCCAAGACATATTGAATATCATGTCAAACAATATGGTCTTCACTCTAAAACAGTAGTCATAACTTTAAACTAAGTTCAAAACCAAGGATTAAAAGGATGATATGTGTGTCCGGGCTGAGGGGACCTTGGCTTACCTTGGATCTAAGCAGGTTGTGTGTGTGCGTGTGTGTGTGTGTATTGGGGGGGCACTTGTGTCAGTCACTACTGAATTGACAAAAATATATCTGTCAGTGGTTGTGTGAGCAAGATTCTGCTCTGACCTGTCAAATGATCTCTCAATTGTTCAGAGCATTCAAGCTTGAAAAGGTACAAGCTGAAATTGTGATTATTGTACTGTATTATATGTATAAATATATACAGAAACTCTTTACTGATTTGGAGTTATATATCATGTTCTGCTGTAGTTTTAATGAGTTGAAATCTTGAATTATACTTGTAATGCTCTAAATTTTGTTTGTTTTGTGTTTTGCTATAAAGTATGATCACATGTGCTGGTGAAAATGACAATAAGGTTCACTTTTTGTCTTTTTGTATCCTGTTTCTGAAAAATCTGTTACAAAACTGTTTTCGATATATGATGAAATCCTGTTCAGTGCCACTTTTTTGTTGCAGATTTTCTTTGCCGAGCCAGGGAGAGAAAATTAAATGTTTTGCTTGAGCTGTAAAGGATTTTGTAATGAACTGAAATTACTTGAGACTACTGCTACTATTACTTATGTTCTAATGATGTCTTTTAAGTACTTTGAACTTTTTTCCTTAGTAGCCTTAATAAACCAAACACAATTCTCCTTTAGTGCTGTGGCTCCAGTGTGAAGAAGTCGTTAGGCTGCAAAGCTATTTTATTCCTTAGATTTTTATTTATTTCACAATATCAGTACAGTATCTCACAGAAAAGTTGCACATTTTAATGCATCTAATGCAATGTGTAAAGGACTTTCACGTTATCCCTCTTCGGAACAACAGTAATACAAGCATAAAGAAAGTAAAAGATAAACAACTGGGAACATTTTTAAATCAGGTCAAGACACAAATGAACAACACATAACACAACCCATTAAATCGGCCGCTTTGCAATTCCCCCATGACTCTTCTAAAGCTTTTTGAAGTAAAAATGTACCACTGAGCTGCCTTCACTCCCTATTTTACTGCACAGCTTCAACAAAATGAGCCTTCAAGCTCCTTTTATTATTTCAAACAAAAAATTCACTAACATATTTAAGAACAGCCACTCCCTTGAAGGCGCTACTCTACGCATATTACCACAAACTGTGCAAAGTGCAACGACTGTTCACCTCAAACTCTCCCACCATAGCACACAAAAACAAGACAGGTACCCCTTAAAACAAATACCCAGATTAACCTTAGTGCTGGCTCATCTCATTAGCCCACCCTGCAGCCTTTTTTTTTTCTTGAGGAAACAGTTTCAGAAACAGAAAGCTAAGATACTTTATATTAAAGTGAAGGGGGCAAACCTAGCATGGGAATGACTTCTCAGGTTTTGTTATGATTTCTGTATCTAAATTCAGGTTTCACTCAAGTTTGTGCATCCAGATGGTGAAACTCAATCAGGGTTCTATCTCAAGCTGCTGGCAGTAGTGTGATACTTAGACAGCTGATTGAGTCAGCAACCTACTTAGCCTAAATAATCAGTATGATTGGCAATTATGTAAGTGTGTGTGTGTGTGTGTGTGTGTGTGCGTGCGTGCGTGCGTGCGTGCGTGTGCGTGTGCGTGTGTGTGTGTGTGTGCGTGTGCGCGCGCGTGTAGGTGTGTGTGTGTGTGTGTGTGTGTTGGTGGTGGTGGTGGTGGTGTGTGTGTGTGTGTGTGGGGAGGGTGTACATGGCACATGTCATGCAGGAACTATTGTTACAGTAGAAGAGCGATTTGGAAGCAGAGATACAAGGTGGTGTGTGGAATTTTTGGCTTTTATGTGCAGCGGCAACATCATTAATGTGAATAATAAGAACAAAAAGAATACTACAATAATTAAAAAAGCTTTCTTGTCTTGGAAAACCTTTATCCTGTTATGTCATTTTTGCATATTCCATGTGCCATTAATCCTTACCAGACCAAGACCCACAACTTTTTTTTGTCACAACTTCCAAATTATGTTTTTGTCTTTCTCAAGTGATTTTTCTCCATTATATCATCCTCTGAATTTTGCATTTGTCAGTGTAGATCAGGTATTTTTCTATATTTAATTTACTGATAATATAGATGTTCATAAAAGCTCAGAGTAAATTCAAAGGTTATTAGATCCAATCAGGAAAAAAAAGGAAAAAAAAAGGACTTTTTCAACAAAATATATCATTAACTGAACATAAAAAATGAAAAATAGTGTCTCCATCCACTATCATTTGTCAGACTCCACTGGTGAATCAATGTTGTAGAAGATGACGGTGTTTCCACCGAGCCGCTGAATGTCCAAATGGGTCATATTGATGACCATGAAAAGATGACAAACTGCATTTTATATCAGTTATTTATATCTATTATTAGGATTAATGGTTCAGAAGTTATTAAACATGTTAGATCAGTAGATGCTTTTGGTTGCTGGATGTTTGGGTCTTTATGGGTTAATATCAAATTCCCTAGAACCTCCAAACTGTTGAGCTGCTTACTTACGCTTTCTAGTATTCGGTGTTAAATAATTACAAGCACATGTTACCTGTAGAGTTACATCATCTATCAGTCAAATATTATTCCTGTCATCTTTTTACATGCTCAGGTTCTGCAAACCGGTTACAGTAACAGCAGTGGAAATCCATGCTTTCTAAGGGGATCACCGGTGTTTTGACTGAAAACCAATCATATAAGGAAATATCAGTCAGTGGTCAAGTGCAGGTGATCCACCGTGTGCACAAAGAGGCACTTTAAAGTGATGCCAGGAGCAGCATCGGTGCTTAGAGCCCCATACGCAGACCCACAAATGGACAAGCACACTTTCACTGGAAAATATAGACCTCATGCTAATATCACATTGCTCACAAGAACTCCAGTGACCCGGCCCTCGGCAGTTTGTCATAGTGTGATTGATTATTGTGGTGACTGCAGGTTGGAAATGTTGCACAGGTCAACAGGGAGACATTACCTTACGAAAGCATAGACCTATAAACAGGTTTTGTTTTCGTCATCAAAGTAAGTAATTTTAGATTTTATAATGTATCCCTTCTGTATTTTAATATTAATAAACCTGATAAACCACGATAAACAATCTATATATTGTCACTTTAACTTTTTGCCCCTTATTTTATTTCTGATTTTTCTGTTTTTATTTTGCTTTATCTTGTATCTTGCTGTGATTAATGCACAGAAACAGAGCTTGCCCTTTCACTGCGTATTTCACCTTGTATTTCTATGTATGTGAGGATATAAAAACCTTTTGAGTCATAAAAAGCAGACTGTACCACTACCATCAAGTACAGTAGTAATTTTAAAATATATAGTAATTTTAAAAATTATTTTTCTTCTAATGTAGACACAGCAAAAATTAAGATGCTTGGGAGGGTGAAATTATTGCAATCAACTAAAACAGACTATTTACAACATATTTTTATAGATTAAGGTCAATTCATTAAAAAAAAAAATAAAATAATAACCACGTACATGTACTTTTATTTGCAAAGTTTAGAAGTAAGGCATATGAGTTGATTGTGATTTACTTTGTCTGAGACAAATCCTCAAATTGCTGCTTGAGAACCTTGTGTCTGTTGGGGTGTTTAGTGTGGTCTGAGGTGCCAGTGTAGTCTTTTACAATCTATAATATTAGTTATTTGCTGTGCACCTCATTTTCTGCCCTCTTTATGAAGAGTGTCACAACAAACCAGATGTGATTTTAAACAAAACATGACAGTTAGTTACATGTGCCCACATAGTTATGACATGGCCTTCATGCGCTCCCCATGCAGCAGGCTCGCTGTGTGTCAACCAACACCTCTGAAATGCTTTTGAGACAGTTTTCCATTTTTCTGTCAGAGCTGGGAAAATCACTGCAATTGCAAGTGTTGAAAGATTTAAATTCACGGGTTCAGATGTGCTGTCTGACTTCAGCTCAGCGGGGTGTTCTGTAGAATACTGGTATTTGGGTGAAAATGTTTGTCTAAGGATACAGCGGGTTCAGAAAATGAAAATGAATGAACGTTTATCTAAGAAAGAAGTTAGATTTGTTGGGAAGTTGTGTTTTTTAATTGTGCAATGTCCCACAGACACCTTTTTTAAATTTCTGTTATTTATAGAGGAAATGTCTAACCTTTTAGAATCTACCCTTTTTTCTATGGAACTTTCAGGGTGTTAGGGTTAGGGATATAACAGGGATATGCATGTATCAGACTTCATTTGAAAGGGAACATCTTCTGGTTTGTGTGTTTAGCATGTAGCTAAATCACAGCTTAAGTATTTCAGTTTATATGTCTCCCTAAACCTAACCCTTAAATGGGTCATTGGTGACCTGCTGGATATATGTAGAAATATATTTGTTTTGCAGTTTTCCCTCTTCCCCCACAGTAAAAACTCTTGATCTGTTCACTCTTCTTACCTGAACTGTCACTTTTCCTCTTGCTGTTCCTTTTCTCAGCCTCAGAAGGTGACAGAGTCTGCCTGCCAAAGTCTGCAGGCACACAGGAGGCCCCTGTAGTGGTGCTGCTACCCCCCAGACTGGAGGTGCTGGGACAAAGACTGGTCACTCCTGTGTGGCCCAGGTCTGGGGGTGTGGGCCCGTTGTTTTGCGCTGAGGAGTGGGGGTGCAGGTGGCACAGATTGTGGCGGGCATTGCTACCTGGGGGCGACGGCATCTGTGAGATGTGCCAGGGCGTGTGGTGGTGCTGAGGTGGATGGTGATGCTGCTGCGAGGATAGGTGGGGGCTGCGGTGAGGGTGGTGGTGGTGCTGTCCTGAGAACAGGCCTTCGTCTGTGGGGTAGCTGGAGATAATGCAGGGTGAGGGGGACGAAGTGGAAGAGGAGGAGGATGAAGAAGCCAGGTCTGGGTAGGAGATGTGATCCGAACGTCCATGCAGAGTCAGGGGGGACTGGGTGAAAGCAGGATGTAGGGCCTGCGCTGGGGCGTGAGGGCTCCTGAGGCAGCCGAACAGTGCGTGATCCATCCTGAACAAAACACACACAGCCCTCCAGGAAAGGTGAGAGGGGCAAGTAAACAAGCTAAACTTACAAAATCAACCCAAAGCAACACAAACATAAATCCAAAATGCTTGTCTTTTTCTTCCTAGACTATCCCAAAAGTTTTCCCTTCAAATAGTCAGAGGAAAGTTTTAAAATTGGTGTCCTGTGGTAATCCGGAGCATGCAGCCGGTTGCCAGGCTGTACAGGATAAACAGTTAGCCCAGGATCAGCTGCAGGACAGCCTCTCACATGTCAGGAAGAACAGGAGTCTGGAGCTTGAAAGCTGGGAGCAGAAGGAGGTTCCTAGGAACTGCAGGACAAGGGGAGCTGGCAGAGGGGATGTTATAAATAGGGTGTAACGTGAGAGGGAGGCTGGGTCAAAGACTGCATATGCGCCACTGACCACATACATATGATCACCTTCCAAAAAGCACAGTACAATAAATGTGTGCTATTAAAATGGCTGAGCCTCAGGAAAGAGGGCAATTTATTTTGGACTTGGATGTGACCGGCAGTGGCCATCTTTTTTCACTCAGAAAAACAGCTTTCACGGACAAGGGGTGGGACATTTAAGGGCTGGGGGGTAGTAAGGGGGTGGTGAGGGGCTGTGAGAAAATATGAGGGTGAGGTGTTAGGGGTTAACCCTGTGTGTGTCACTCTCTGTGAGTTTTGACCTCTTTTAAATGCTAGTTAGTTTTGTGGACTCAACTGAAGATGCTTTTGTGTTTGCTTTTGGTGTTTGTGTTGTGTGATAGCTGTCTTAACACATGAAACCTAACATACCATCATTATATTCATAACTCTGTATTCCTTCCAAACAAATATGAAGTTCTGCTTTTTAAAATCTACCTCAAGCAAAAGATCATGATACATTTACTTAGTTTTAGGTTTACAATAGAATAAGACCAAAGTGCATGTCAACGTAATCTGAAAGGGAACATCCTCTTTTTTATTTTGTTTTGCATGTGTCAAAAACACAACCTGCTACATTGAATATAATTCAAATGTAACCCTAACACTAATTATTTAAGAGTTTAATTCCTAAACACAAATCAAAATAAGAACAATTATTTATTCATGTTCAGTTATTGTATTTAAATTTGTTTTGCTTCTGTCTTTGGTGTATGACTGTCCATTGTTTCACACTATGAGATACTCAGGATTTCTTTGGGTCAGATCAGGGATTGAGGTTGTATTTGAACCCAAAACTAAGCTTAAAATACAGTTAGGTTTAAACATAAGAATTATTAAAAAAAAAAAAAAAAAAAGGAGAAAAGTCCACTATACATGTTATTAGACATAATTTAAAATGAATGTGTTTAACATGTGACTGAAACACAGTTTAATATAAATGGATTAGATATAGCTAGGGTTAGTGTTGGTGAGTTAAAGAGGAAAGGAGATTCAGACTTTCCTAAGATTTATCGTCCTTCATTACACTCTCCTCTGCATTTTACATTTTTCAGTGATAAGCAGGTATTTTTTCTGTAATTAATTTTGTCATTATGTTGATGTTCAGAAAAGCTCAGAGTAAATTCAAAAGTTATTATTTCAGAATAGAGAAAACT
>JAPQRP010000010.1:1623132-1635441 GCA_037367295.1 Apogon hyalosoma | reverse complement strand
CACTCTGCAATGGAAGCACCTACAGGTGTGTCCAGACCTGGTCCAGACAGGAAGCAATATTAGTGGTGATGGACAGACATCGCTTCATTCACTACAATGGAGCAATTGCGAAGTACCACCGTAATGTGTATATTTAACTTAAATAACACCACTTATTATTATCCAGCAGAGTCAAGTTGGTTCTGTTCTTGAAACCAGATCCGAACCTAACTGGGACTCACATGCACGGTGCTGCCGGCTCAGAGCCCCGAGTCCCAGAGTTGATGGGGAGCCTTACTCAGAACTGGGTCCGAGGTCTGTTTTAGTCAAACAGGCACTCTTACTTACATGGACCTGGCTGTGCGCACTGCCGGGTTCTGCATCTGGTGCACAGCTGTGGCTGTGGCCGGCTGTGAAGATCTCCTTTAGTACTTGTAGAGAACATAATGTGTATCGTCCCACCCCTGAGGATAGTCACAGGTCATCACATGGAGAGTGAGAAAGAAGTCTGGGCCAAACTAGAGAAGGCTTCATTAAAACATCAAGTTTATTTTCATAAGTTTGTTGCAATTGTAGCTAAAACACAACTGGATGTAGTTTTGTAACACACAACATGCACGCACAGCCATGCACTCTCACTCTCACTCTCACACATACACATACACATACACATACACATACACATACACATACACATACACATACACATACACATACACACATAACACACAAACATTCCTGTAATCCAATGCTCATTCCTGTTACTAAATGTTTTTTTCTACATAATAAAGATAAACCACCGTTTGTTTGTTTTGTTTTGTTTTTCAATTATGTGTGGTTGATTATTTATCCAATTATTTAATGAAATACATTATAAAAATTTTGATAAATTTGAGTTTTGGGCCTCCTTTAAAATGAAAAAATGGCTTTGCATTTTTTAGAAAAATACAACTTGCATGCATGTATAGTGATTTTTTAGTCACAAATATTAATTATTTGAACATGTAACCAACCATTTCTTTGAAATAAACACTTTCTTGAGGGGAAAAACAAAGGAATTAGCTGACATGCTTTTAAGCAGGCTTTTTAAATGCCACATGAGTTTTGGTAACAGGAATGAGAAAAATGCAACCATCTTCCACTTAAAAACTTTGTAAAAAAATTAAATAAAGTTGCCTGAGAAAGATCAATACACATTTTGAATAATTTAATATGTATGTTATTAGATTCAGTGTTGAAAAAAGATGAAAAATGAAGTTTAATTTGGAAGACTTACAACAAGCAAATGGCACCCATTCGGTGGAATAGCCCATATGATAACATTTTCCACCCTTCAGGTACATGGGTGACACCTACAGTGGCTATATGTTAGGGTGTGTGGGGGTGTAGTGGGGGTCTGGTCCCTGCTGATGACACTTAAACTGTCTTCTCTTTTTATGTTCTCATTAGATCACATCTTTGTCAAGTCCACTATTAGCTTCAATAAGAGAGCCTGTATTTTATGACAATCTGAATTCACTAAAACTCAACTGATTCACAAATCACAAATTCTGGGGAAGATGTCTGTGACTCCTGTGTTATTGTACAGCTTGTTCAATCAACAGACAGAAGCAATTTTCCAAAAGAGGGGAATGAAAAATGCCACAGAATTAAGGCCTCAGTGTTTTTTTCTTTTTTCCCCTTCAGAAATGTGTGCTAATGTCAATTCCTCTGAAGCCTGTGAAGCAATAAGACCTGCTTTGAGATTTATGGAGCATGATATTAGACAGATCTAAGCAAAACCACACATAGGGTAAAAGGGGTCGATGCATTTTTTCATTGTGTTTCTTTTAAGGCAAAATCTACTGTTGTGGTTTGGCTTTTGTGATTCCTTCGTGCTGTATCTCTTTCTTCTTTTTTCCCCCTTCAACTGCCTGCACAATGGACTTTTAATGAGTTTAACTCCCCTGACTCCATTCCCTCGGTTGCAGTGACTCCCTACTTTGATTTAGTTTCTTCACGGGGCCTAAGAATGACCTGTTTTTCATCTTTCAAAGGCTATGCAGGTCAAGGAACCTTTCCTTTGTTTCAACCATTGGCTGGTTCGTTACACAGATCCATGTTTCATACTCTACCTGGATTCTTTCATAAATGGACTGTGGTCTTTAATAAGGCTTAGTACCATAACAATAAGACAGCGCATTTGATGTTGCACCATGCAGAAGATTTAGACTTAGCCTTTATTCATCCCAGACGGGAGATCTGTTTCCATTTAATTGTACATAGAATTGTCACACAAAGACACACATCAATATCAAATAGAAAAGAAAAACGTACAGAAGAGGCAGACATATCACAAACACAACCAAAATAAGTCCTGATATCTTTAAAATATATTTACAACATATAGAGCAGAAAAGAAAACTAGGATGGATTATAGTCAATGCAATAGAAAAGAAAAATTCTTAAGCTATTAGCTTTGTGTCCAAATACCCAAACTATGACATTTATGTGCTAAAATCAAGTACAAATAGGACTGGAGATGAATAAATGTTTCCCTCTCTCTCTCCTGTGGCTCAATAGCAAACTCTCAGCCAGCTCTTAAAAGGCAGACTGGGCTGAAAAGGACTAAAAACTATTTAGCAAGACTTAATACTACTTTTCACAACGCTCATAATGTGCACAAGGAAAATGAGAATATACTGAAAACATATCCCTCTGGATGGCAAAATTATTTAATTGTGCACGGACTGTAACATACCTGTATTTCAAATGCATTTGGCTATGTTGCTCTGTCAGAAATATAATCTTTCCCTTCCTTTCTCTCAATCCTGTGACCTTACTTCCTCAGCCAGCTCCTAACAGGCCAGTTGGGCTGAGATCGAAATGGGGAATGTGACGAAGTGTAAGAGCAATGAGCATGGAATCAGGCTTGACCGTGGTTAATGGGAGCAAGAGAAGTGGGATCCAGAAGTCCTGGAGCAGTCCTCTCTAATCAGAACCAGCAGAGGGGGAGTCAGATGACATGGATTTTCCACACCGAGTGGCTTAAGGGGGAACCAAGGAGAACACTGGAGGACTTATCAGCCAGTTCAATCTCTCAGTGATTAAAACAGGAAAGACAAGTTAAAGTTGAAGCACTGACATTCAGGTCCTTGTACTTTTTTGTGTGTTGGGGTGCATTGCACGGTTTTATTATTTCTAAGACACATCACTGAACTTTCAAGACTATAACATGACATTTTTCACATCAGGCTTCATGGTGGCGTGAGGATAAGATCTTAAGAATAATTAGATGTGTTCCTGCCTATGCTCATCAGGCAAGACTTGTTGAGTGCAGAGTGTAAAAAGCACATAATCCCAAAAACTTCCCATTTTATGGCTAAACATCACAATTCCTCTGATCACAGCAATGGTGTTCAAAAGCCATTATTTTGATCACATTTCATCATAGTGGTCTTCAGATGCCACCAACCAAATTTGAAGTTGCTTGGGTTAATGGTCAGGGAGGAGATGGTTAAATGGCAAAAATGGGCCAAAGATTGCACATTTATAGCAAAATGGAGGGTCTTTAAAGTGAATCTTGACCTGATACATATAGTTACCAAATCTGGCACATCTAAGTTAACCCTTAGGCAGGTCTTGTTTTTCTCAGGGTCACTATTGAACCACTGGGGCTAAACAATTCACCTTGCTGCTATGGCATCACTGTTCCATGAAATTCCTTCCTTTTGACAATTCTTTGTCTTTAGATGACACTAACCAAACATAAAATTGGCTTCTGAGTCGGGTTTCGACGTGCTCTATATGTAAAGTGTCATGAGATAACTTCTGTTATGATTTAGCGGTATATAAATAAAATTTGGTTTGATTTGATTTGAAAATCTGTCATATTGTTAGGAGTAAGAGTGTGTTAATAACCACAGTGGGTAAAAAATGCATATTCAAACCAAAATGACAAACATCCTGTTGGGTTTACAGTATGTCTCCAAGATGTGTTTTGTACATTTAAACCCATTACATGTACCTACCAAATGTGGTACATTTATGCTCAACTTCACGCAGCAATTTTGTTTCTTACATTTAATGTATCAAAAATGAAAATGATGTGAGAGAAGAAAATTCCTGAAAAAGAGTTTCGTAAAAAAAAAGACCACAATACAAATATCATAGCTTTATATGAGTTCCAGAGGCAGTCTGTGTCAGCATCTACAATTGTCTCATAATACACTGTTCAATTTACACAGGCCAAACCTTTAAAGACTTAAAAGAAATGGAATAAAATAAAATAAAGATCTTGAGGATTTTCTGTTATTCTTTATGATGTGTTCAAGTCATTGTTTTGTGGCTTAATCACTGGTGCAAAGTGACTGAGCCAGTACATCTGCAAGCAGTGAAAACAAAGTTGATCTGTCATCCACATATCCCCAACAATAGGCAAAGGTTCACCAGTGATCAGTCAGCAGCTCAGAGCAAAAAATCAAAGCATTATAGCATATCTGATTGCAACTTTACATTGTTTACGCGATATGCAATCACATAAAAGCATTCCTCCGATTATTATCAAAAAGTAATTACATCGTCATACAGAACATATTTGAGATTGTACATGTGTTTGGAGGAGCACAAAGGCCGTGGGGACAATAAATGTGATGAGCAAGACACTGGTTGATTACCACCCAAGTGCGCCATGAGAAAGTCATGAGAATGCTGGGTGTCTTGGGCATATTGAAGACAGCTCCAGCCATCAGACCACAACTAATGACTCAATTATAGAGGTCTGTTTTTTTATGGGCAGAACCAAGGAAGACTTAAGAGTACACATGAGGAAATAAGAAAAAGCAAGTCAAGATCACCAACAGGGATCAAAGTTTTAAGCACATCTAAGCCCTAGTATTGAATTATTTCCATTCCAGATATGTGGCCTTTGAAATATGAATCATGCTTCATAAAACTTCATTATTAAATCAAGTAGTTGCTTCCACAGTGGAACACAAATACAAGTTGAGCTCTCCATCGACTCGTGGCAAATGTCACTCAGGCTTCAAATTGTAGTCAAGGAAAAAACAGACAACAAAAGCTGGAATTAACAACAACAAACTCCGAGGTCCAACAGACATTTGCATATCTAATTGCTCTCAGGCTGAAACCCATATGACTCGAGTGTGAGAGAATTGTGAACTGAATGATCTGTACACAGGCTATAGAAACAGCTCAAACCAAGCAGAAACCTCTGGGGCTGAAAAATTAAGCCAACGCTGTTTAGTGCCAAAACCTGCACTTTAATTAATGTCCACTTGAGGCATTAAAAGAATTACAGTTCCCTTAATGCCTCATGAGTCAATCGTCTTAGACCCCCACATTTAAACATCCCTCTATAGCAGAAATGTTTATAGTCTGGTGCAAAAAAAAAAAGGTTTGGTTTGTACAGCTAATTTCCCAATTCATGACAACTATGCAGGAATGAAGGTTTATACAGTTCGCCTGTGTGAATTATATTAAGGCAGAAGGTTAAGTATAATAAAGGTGTGCCACTTTGAGTGGCAGGTATGTGCCATCTGTGTCTGCCACTTGATGCTTATGTCATGCAAATATTTCAATAAGTTTACTTGTATTTGTATTTATAATACCCACCTATAAGTATAGATTTGGTACATTAGCTAATGTTAACATTAATTAATCAAGCCAGCTTGTGCTATTTTGTGTGTTTACTTGTGGAATGGTCATTAGACATTTTAAGCATGTGTTAGCAGTAATCTTAGGTAGTGTAACCCTCTCCCAAATCTGGTCACTTCTGGCTCCTAAAATCCAAGATGGACCATACTCAGAACACCATACTGGAAGTCTAAAGACAACCATCTTCAAACCAATGTGTGACCTTGCAATAGCTACACCCACTTCTTTTAATATAGTCTATGTTGTCAAAAAAAAAAAAAGGCTAATGTTGCTGGTTTGCAACATGTCAGGTAGGTGCTGGTATTAAACCCTGACCTAGGCATCATCTACTATACCTACAACACTTGTTTCCATAAATTTGCTAAAGTCATTATTGACAGGTTATTAGATTATTATCTGTCAGCTAGTCTGCTAATTAGAGTAGCAGTTGCCAATATGGTCAAAACCGATATGGCAACACACAAACTGGAGATAACAAAACTACAAAACAGTTATACACAAACCAATGGGGACAGTGTTGGCTATGTCCACCTGTGCTATAGTGTCTATGATCTAAATACTGTATAAGCTTATACTGGTGGTTGTAGATAAAGTGGTGTGGATTAATATGTGTAGGTGCTAGTATTAAAAACCCTAATTAAGTATTAAAAACCCATCATAGTTGGGTAGAAATGCTGGTTCTTCACTTGTGATGTTCAAATATACTCAACTGTGAGTCCAAAAAAACAACACAGAGATAATCAAAATGCAAAACTCAAGGTTCCAAAACTGCAGCCCACAAACCAGTGCATAATGTAAGGGTGGCTATGTCCACTTAAGTCTAGGGTTCAAACCAGTAAGTGGATGATTTTGATTTTGAGAGATCACAGTTGGTACTTCTCTTGAACTAGACTTTACAGTTGGCAAGATTTGGCCCTCAGTTTGGCTCATGTCTCCTCTTTCCACCGAACACCATCCAGAATGAATGAAGCAGCCTGCTAATGAGCAGCACACTGGGTCACCACTGTGGGCACGCAAACATCCATGAGAGGGAATACACGTGCTGGGACCACATGTGCAGACTGGGACACTTCATTGTGCATGAATACAATCTTACGCATACACTTATCCATGTGCACCTTCACACATGCACTCAAAGAGGTGGAATGTGATCCAGGAGAGATTTGCATGTCTCCAGATTATCATCAAAAGTCTATGTCCTCCAGCACTGACTAAGATGAGTTTCCATTGCCTCTGTGCCATCCAGCCTAGTTTGGAGATGGAGAAACCAGTGAGTGAGCTCTCATGGTTGAACAGTTCTTGCTGTGGCAGCACTCACACAAACAGAAGTCAAGTGGGGCATTTGGACAGACATGAAATAAAACTCCAAGCGAAGGCGTAACTGAGCCTTTAAGAAAACCGCAAGTTAATTAGTCTGATTGATAGAGTTATTTGAGCTAATAGGCTCTCCTCACCTGTTTGCAGTATGGAATTCATCTTTATATGTTCCAAAGACTGAAATATCCCATGTGCCAAAGTGTAAGTGCTGTCAGCAGGAGGGTATTTTATTTTATTTCAAAATGAACCCATTTTACGACTTTCACTTTACTTATTATTAGACGGGGGGGAAACTCACTTTCCACTTCAAGATGATTAACTGCCACAAATCCTCACTTAAAGGATTTCCAAGCCAAAAGTATCATCATTTATTCACATTAGTGGAGGGACTATCACCAGTATTGCACGCCATATTAATAGTAACACATTTACATTTTGATGTTACCCAGTTTTTCCATGGACAGCAGGAGCTCTGCTGCATCGATTACTGATGCATCCAATACCTTGGTGGCCTTGATGGCATTTATATAGTTTCTTCTGA
This sequence comes from Apogon hyalosoma, assembly GCA_037367295.1. Lineage (NCBI taxonomy): Eukaryota > Metazoa > Chordata > Actinopteri > Kurtiformes > Apogonidae > Apogon > Apogon hyalosoma. The sequence goes on along the minus strand of JAPQRP010000010.1, from coordinate 1,627,949 downwards.
CATATTTTATATTTTAAAATAGAGACTGTCCGCAACAATATATGAACTGGTATCGAGGGGAAATACCACTGGATACAAGTCATAGATAATAGAGTTCTCTGGACTTTGGGAGTGGATTTTGTTTTTTTTGTTTTTTTTTTCTTTTACTCAGAGCAAGGACCTAAATTTAAATATAAAAGAGAAATTAGTCATTAATGTGACAGCACTGTTTTACAATATAAACAATGTAATATAAAATCGAATGAGTGGGCAGTAACTAAAAGCATACTGTTACTAATGACTCCCATGTGTTTGAATATACAAACACATACAACAGGCTTGTTATTCCAAACTGTGACCACAAGTTTGTGAAATGGAACTTCAATGATTATGTTTCTATTTTTGCTTACTGTTTAAAGGCAGGACTTTGACAAGAAGCAAGGTGACAGTTCTGCGAAACAGAGCAGAAGAGTGGGGAGTGGGGAGGAAAGCACTGGTGGACCACACAATAAGCAATTCTCTCTGCTCTTAAATGCCACAAATGCAATCAACCTTTCCATATGAGTGGAGTGCTCAGCCATCCCACTGCCACACAAGAAGGGTCTGCTTTGATGTTTTAAGGTTTCAGGCAATTACGTCTTTTAACAGTGACAATTAGCATGCCTCTGTCATTCTCCTGAGGTTCCCGGCCCTCAAGACTGCTGCAGTTTCTGCTGCTGCTGAAGGCTTCCACTTCTATTCCCTTTATCAAACGCCAAGGGAGTCAGGACCTAATTGAAAACCAGCATATGAAAGCGCCTTGCATGAAGCCCAAGCCAAAAGCATTGGAAGGTGTTATTAGAAAGTCACACCAACTACCATAACCAAAGTGGCCAAGAACATTTAGAGCGGTTTTATCACCTATTTTCATCATCCTAAGGTTTTACTTTTCCTGTGGCATCAGAGTGCTCCTGCAGCCCTAGCATCCACTTGAGGGCAGTATCTTGACTAACATTAAGCCCAGACAGCATTCTCCACTTTGAGAGTATTAAAAAGCTCACACCACATGCTAACATGAACCTCCATAAACAATATTCCAACATCTTGGCATATATACATGAAGTAATTTCTCAGAAAAACTCTCCCCAAATGACCTCCATGTTGGATCCCATTGATACAATGCAGTTAAAAACACCCATTGCTTTGGTCTGAGGGCAGATCATCTTTCAGGATTCCTGACAGCTCATCCATGTGTGGGTATTGTGGTCCTGTTGCCTTCCTTCTCACTCCCTGTCTCACCAAAGACAGGCAGTGGCTAGGGGCTGAACTATGAAGAGGTCCAACTACTGGGCTGTGCAAAATTCTAATTAGAGCCCCAAAATGTTACACTACTTTGGTCTCTACACTATCCTAAGAAAATATTCACATGCTTCAGTTAATGTAGCTCTGCTAGAAATAGCTGTTTCAAGGTGAGAAGAGTTGGATTTGTTTCAAGAGATCTATCATATTTTTAAATAACATCTTTTTAGATCTGCAAAAGAAAATAAATCACTAACACTGTGTAACACTACAAACTATGTAAGATTTAGAGGGACTTAACTTCAGAAATAGAATATAATACTCAGAATTACAATTTTATTGGTATACAAACATGAGGAAAGTCAGCATCTACTGTGTGAGTTGTTTATATCTACAGAGGAAGTGGACAGTGTTCACCAAATACACCATCTTGTGATGCCTTGATTTTACAGTTGCTTTGAAATGACTTCTTCTTTGCTTTTTCTGTTTTATAGTGATTGGCATACAGATTTACACTGTAATACTATGTCCAATTATGTGACACCTTAACTAGCCCTGAACAAACAAAAATAAACACTGGCTCTAAAAAGGGACTTCTGCATTTTTGCAGCCACCATCAACTTAAGCAATGACATAATTTCCCTCTTTTTGGGTCCACCTCTGTTTATTCCTCTGTATTCAGTCTACTGCAGTAATGTGCCCCTGAGGCCAGAAAGCCTCCAGCATTACGTATGTCAAACAGGAGCTTCATGGATTCTCCTGATCTAGAATATGGTTTTATGAATTTTCACATCTTCACAATTCACTTTTTATTTGTCATGCAAGTTTTCAGTAGTGTACAGTTCAGGGGAAAGTTAATGAAATTAGCTACAGTCACTTTGAACCTTTAAGATTGAGTGAAGTGATTGTAAAATACAATATAGATTTACATATATTATACATATTATGTGAAAATAACACCTAAACATTTACATGAGCAACTGATTTCCTTAGTGTGAATGACGATTTGGAAAAAAAACATTTGACCAATTTGTTTCAACTTATATTATTAATAATTTTATGTCACTCTTTGTAGCTGTGTATTCACCATCTAAATTAGTCTCTTGTCTTTTCTGCCCACTTTTGGACTCCAATCTAGGGACATAACAATAGTAAATGCACTCTTCTGATAAAGAACTCTGCATACAGTCTTTCCTCTTGGCAACTGCACAAAAAAGAGAGAAAACCTGAAAACATTAAATATTGATGATTGGTTACTGAATACCGGATATAAACAATCTTCAGAGTATACATCAGGCTCACACTTGAATGTTCAAGCCATACATATCAAAGCTGTTTAGATCCAAACCAGGAGCCTAAAAGCTGACAAGGATCACAGTGACATGAGCATTATTTTGTATTCTTTACAACAGAAGCTTGTCAAGGAATGATATTTTATTGAATTTCAGAGGTATTCAGTGTCATCAGCCGACTGTCTGTATAGATACCCATGTTATTCCCACTCTGATCATAATGTAGGAAAATGAATAAGTCTGTTTCAAACTACACTATTGTGTGGCTTCCCTCAAATTTTCCAGTCATAGAAAAAGCTAACTTGTATTGATAATTGTTTTTCAGACCTAAGTGAGAACAACTGCCATCACAGTCCTTTCATGGCACACTGGCAAAGCTCTTTCAACATAGGTTTCCAAAATATCCTGTCCAGGGGTGTCTATTGTGCATTGCATTTGTTCATCATGTCCCATATATGACTTATCCATGACGTGTCATGGATAAGAATGCTACACTGAGGGGGTCTGGATTTCTACTGAATATGTTCAACAAAAAAGCTTTTCTCAACAAGCTTTGGTTGAGAGATGACTTTGTTTGCATTCAACTCACCGACAGACATACCTCAAAACAGTAAGCAGAACAATGGTTCTTTGCTTGAGGAGGCATGAAAGCATGATGAAGGCAAGGGTTGGATTTTTGAACTGGGACAGACTCAATCCAACATGTGGCTGGGGAGCCCCACAAGCGCACAGGCAGTACATGCATGCTTCGTTTGCTTATTGCACTGTATCACTTACACCAAAGCCACAAAAACAAAATAGAGTTTATATCCTAGGGTACCTGAGGTCAGGTGCAGGAATATTTCAGAAAACAGACACTTATTAAAACCTGGAGTTTCACAAGTTGGCAGAAATCTTAGCACCTACACCTCTGTCTGATAGTAATCACAGCAGGCCCTAAGCCAAACATACAAACATAGGTGCAACACAGTGTTTTTGTACTGCTGTCAAAATAACAGTACACTGCAGACTAAGCACCAGGGGGATAAAGCCCAATGGTGTAGCTTGATAGATGTAGTGTGATAATAAGAGAGACTGCTGAGAGGAGCTTATTGTTTTACAACATTTAGAGGAAAAAATAAAGGGGGACTATGAGATTCATTTGAGCATATTAAATACAAGAACAGATTTAAACTTGTAGGATGTCTTGTCAATTTTGACTCCCACAATGAGTCAAATCACTAATTTAACTTGTTTTTCAAAATAAAATCAAAACTCAGAAAGATTGAAAAAAACAACCTTGTTTTTTCAATATTCATTTCTAAAACCAACACAAGTAGCCTGACCCAGAAATGACTTGTGAATGATGCTGAAAAATACTGTCTAAGAAATTATGTTCACATCCAAAGGAAAAAGTTCACAACATATTTTGTTATAAATGTGATGCCATTCACATTACATTCTGCATCAACAAATTAACTGTTATCAATTAAATGTAATTAAATTTTTTAACATCTTCTATGAGTGACAGCCACTCCTAGGCTTAAACTGGGATGCAGATTGTGGAGATCTGTTTTTTCCCATTTTGATTTAACACTAAATTGAAAATTGGAAAACAAGGTTTGATTTTTTTTTAGTTCTGATTGTATTTTGAATTATACACAGATTTTGTCATCATGTCATATACATACACATGAGCTCATGACTTTTCATTTTTCAATTTTATCACTATATTAATATATATATATATTTTTTATCATTGTATGTCTATTGCATTTTTATAGTTCACCTCTACCATAGATAGACATGTATATAAAGATGGACACCTCCTCTGACAGTGTAAAAATGCAGCCAAAACCCCGGGAGCTGTCATGATAATTTTGACACAATTTGGAGCCAGAATCTGTGCAGTAATAACACTGAGATATCCCATCTGCCATATAATTCGTTTGTGACTGCATGTCTTATGGATTTTGTTGTGTAAATGGTCATTACAGCTGTCAGTTGCCTATTTTAATACCATTAACCATCTTATAAAAATTAAACTGATCAGAAAGATGACAAACTGAAATCACCTTTGGGAAAAATTTACTGCATGTGTACTTTTTCTACATTTTAACTTTACTTTATATGACATCTCAATGAGTGACATGGAGGGGCAGGATTAATGACTTATCTTGCAGCCAGCCGCCAGGGGAAGAATGAGATATTCTGTCTGTGTGGAGCTGTCATTACATCTATTTTACATACAATATATTTAGGGTGCGATTTGTCAAAAAAACAGAAGGG
>JAPQRP010000010.1:1573051-1588223 GCA_037367295.1 Apogon hyalosoma | reverse complement strand
TCTCCTGTTTATTTGACTGTTGTTTGTTTATATTCAACTAACTCTGTAAAGCCCTGTGAGACAACCTTGTTGTGATACATGGCTCTACAAATAAAATTGAATTGAATATAAAACTTTTTACCCAAGTGGAAGGTCATAATAAATTATGCATTAGCTATTATTAATTTCTTTACAACAATAAAAGCACTTGAACATAATGCACTTACAAATTCAAATTCACAAGTGGAAAGAATCATCTTCCCAATAGCAAGTGAAGACAGCATTAGTGTCACTGTGGCAAGGCTAGCAAGCATTTTAACTTTGTAGTGATTCTGTAGATTCTGTCAACATGAAAAGGGTTTGGTTTGGTATGTCAGTTTATGTATTAACAAGTTATGGGCATTAGAGAAATTGCTATGCTCATCTTGCCATGTCATATTGCTCTATCAGGTAATCATGTTATGTGTTATATAAATAGCATATCAATTCACTCCCATTCAGTTTTCATGATTAGGGAAATTATCCATAGAGATCAAATGTTTTTTGTACTTTGGCTGTAAACATATTTATTTCTGCTATAAAGGTGAACATTGTAACTTCAGGTTGAGGATTACACAAAAACTACACCAAAAAATCCATCTTAACCAGCCCAACAGGCCTATGTGGTTTCTCCACTGGAAATTAAAAATAATCCACATTTCAGAGACAATATTTTTTATCCAATATTGTGCGATTGAAGTCAAAATTCCTTACAGCTTCCAAAAGTCAGTGTGTGGACAGCTCTGAAAATGAAATGAAAGCAAACGTGTTCTGCGTGTTACACATGCTGTTAAAATCAAAATTAATCTGCTTCCTTTCAGAGACAAGCTTTCTGTTATGAATCGGATCCTGGTAACAAAATAAAGTCCACACTGCCTGCTGTGAAAGTTCATGATGAAGCACACACACACACACGAAGGAACACACCATAAACAAGAGTGAGTGTGCCCTGTATCCAACACAGTCCTCTGTCAGCTGTGAGAGTCTACCATGAATCATTATGAGACTAATCCACACAAGTCGTGGCTAAAACATTTTCTATCTATCACTGTCAAAGTAAACATTACCATCGGGTGCAATGGGCCTGTCATTCTGATAAACACTGTATGAAAACAGTGTATGAGACTGTGAGCATAAAATATGATGGAAAAGGGTTTGGTCTAAGGTGCATTGACAATCAATTTGTTTTCTTTGCTCTCTTAAGTTTGTTGTACTTTACCATTTGGTTTGTTTTTGATCAAACTACCAAGTGAGAAGATTAAAACAATGATCACAAACACAAGTTAATTTAGCTAATTTAATTTAGCTATCTTAAGTTGGGTTCCTGAACCCAACAGCTGAGCATGATCAATTTCTTTATACTCTGAGCACTAATTAGCCTGTTCTGGTGTTCAGTTAAAAGCTGAAATGAAGAATGAGTCACAGTCCCGATTAAATTCATTTACGCTTCAGCTGCTGGCATTTTAGGGTCATTTCCTCTATTTGTAGAAGAATTAGGATCTTTCTCTGAACTCCTCTCCTTCTGGAAATGGACACTTCCTGCCTTCATGAGCTACTGGAAAACATTATCAAACAGATTGTTAAAAGTAGCGGCTGCAACTTATTAAAATATTTTTGGGTTATTTTAATTTTCAAAATATGATATAATTACCACTGGACACTTTGCTGCGACAAAATGAACTGTCAGAGCATTTTTAAGGGATCAAAAGTGAAACGTTTAGAAAAGATGTGTTCATACTGTCTTATCCTCTCCAGCTTAGCACCAATTGCTAATGTCCAAAACTTTAGAATATTTTACCAAGTTCACAAAGGTTTAGCATTAGATGGGAAGAAAGAAATCTGACAATATTCACATTTAAGAATCTGAAATGTGATTTTTTTTTAATAACTTGGTTGTCAAAGTAATTAGAGATTAATTTAATTGTTGACAATTAAACAATCTGAGGTTGTTTCTTTCATGAGATCTGGCCACACTGGTGAAAATATGTAAGCTGGCCTGCTTTTGTCTGTTTTGGGCATGTTAAAGTAAGTTACAGGGGCTAACAAATGTATATTAGACCCCTGAGTGTTTTCTTCAGTGTCCAAGTAACTAACAAATAATTTCTATGGAAACACAAATAAGTTTGGCAGGTGATCAACAACAGCAACACTTGTGTGTAAATGCAGTCCCATAAATGGTCTGTCACCTGTAGTGTGTTTGGCTTGACTCAAAATTAGGACTTGATAGGGATACAATGGGAGCTTTTGAAGGGTTAACATCTAATTTCTCACTTGACTAAAGACTAAATAAAAGCATTTCACTCATCTGCTAAAAACATATTTAATACGAGACACACCGGTATCAGGCATGATGTTTCATTAGTGTGGAACTTACTGACCCCTTGCTCTTTGGCAGTCATGACTATCTTGTACAGGAAGTCCTCCTCCACAAAAGGCCGCACTGCATCATGGATGATGACAACCTTGGGCCTCTCGTGCTCCTTGTCCTCCCCCAGAGCCAGAACCCCATTGCATATGGACCTGTGACGAGTGGAGCCACCTGGCACAGTTTGAACCTTTGTGTGTTGGTAGCGCTGGAGGATGTCTGTCATCAGCTCTGTGTTTTCTTTGGCAACCACGACCATGATTCTCTGGATCCATGACACCCTGCAGGAACATATGCAATATGTAACATGACAAATCAGACAGGCCTGGGAAAAAGGCTTCAACATGTTTGAACAGTTTAATAAAGATGTTATTAATACATGGGTCAGTTCTTATAAATTCTTATTTAATGGTTACTAAAGGTGACGTAGCCACTGTGAAACTGTTTCATGGGCCGCTATTTAGATGGGGTGTCTGGGGATTGACTCACATTTGGATGCCAGGTCAAGTGGACATTCAATGAACTGCATATTTTGGCTTTACTTTTTTCAGTCTCAGAGGTTGCATCCTGGCTAAAACTTTAACATGAGTATTGGGTTTGCTGTGATGTATCTTGGCTACTCTTCAAAAAACACTTGATGACCTACAACCTTCCATTAATGGGAATCTCTCTTAATCATGGGCCATACACACAGCATTTCTCTTGCTCTGTACTCCCAGGATGTTACTGCTTTCATTTCCTGCCAAAGTGTAAACACTCACACCAAGCTAAAATCAGACACATCAGATTATAATGACGGACCAGTTGTTAATGTGTTCTTGTTATGGAGGTCAGGTGGTGATCACAACATAACGTAAACATCCACCTTCTCATCAAATGGTTATGGAGCATTAAATCAGTATCAGCCTACTTGCCAACACTGGAGCATGTACTCACATCATATATCAGGACCATTTTGTGTTTATTCTGAACAATCAGGAAAATAGACATCAATGGTAATTAATCTCCTCAATAACCATGTGCATGTTCATGTGTGTAAACCCCTGCTGACCAAATAAAGATTCTTAATACAGAATGGAAAGGACCGACAGTAAAGAAATCACTGTGTTCCACCCTGTTATAAGTGTTACAAAAGATTGTACTACAGTTTCCATCCTTTTAAGTAAATAATCTACCAAGGTATAAAATTTTGGGCAAAGCCTATTGTAGATCTCTATGTAGGGGTGTAACGGTACAAGGGTCTTCACTTCAATACATGGGGGGGGGCACGCTTTGAACATCTGACCCAGCTTCTGTGCCTCTGTTGTCATGTTTAGCTGCCCTCCCCCACCACCATCAGCCCCCCAGCTTCAGAATAAAGTGTTCTGGGGTTTTTTTGTGGCCGTGCTGAGAATTCAGCAGCGGTGCCACTGTATAGCCTATAGGGGAAACCCTGCACATGGGTTCTGCTTGCGGCAATCCTGCTCATACTGTGTGCGTTCTGCTTCAAGGTTCATGTGGAAGCTTAAGGCGAGTGTTTGCGTTCTTCACATAGGCTACATGTATTCATTCAGTACACCTCTGTATGATATTGAGGGCCCCGAAACTAAACAGTTCAGTACAAGGGAGTGCACCATAACACCCCTATCTCTGAGTGAATGACATTTTGAACCTTCCACGGCAAAAGGAAAGAACTTTCATAATTAAGTCAAATGTGTTTCAAAAAACTCAACTTTGCTTAATAAAAAGGACAAAACTGGATGAAACCTTAAGGGCACTTTCACACAGCGTACTCAGGTCCTCTGAATACTTGAATACGTTCACACCTTTCCAGCAGATGTTGCGTTCATAAGCACATACTGTGGACCATGCCCGAGTACGAATGGGTGTTACAGGGCAGAAACAGTAGGTGGCAGTGTGGAAGAAATTCTGTCACCATCCAACAAACGCAAGTCAGAAAAAGACCAACACTTACGTCATCAACCAAGTGACTGTTCCGTTCACAGACAATATTTTTCTATCTGTTATCTTGTTTGAGGCAAAGAGAAGAGCGACCTATGTTGTCCCTGATATATCACCGAGTGGTTCAGTCAGTAAGGCGAGCCCGTGCAGTGCAGATCCGAGGCTTTTTCAGGAGATAACAAGAACGCGTCTATGGTCTCGTGGTGATTAACTCACTTCTGTTGTTGGAATGGTGATTATATCACTTCCAGACTCAGGCACGGATTGTATTCACATGGCATTGTACCGTACTGAAGTACGGGTAGTCTGTACCCAGGACTACCTTCTCAACTTGACTAGGGCACGGTACTCGAGCACAGAATGGTTGCATTCACATGGATAAAATTAAGCAAACTTTGGGGTCCAGCGAACTCGGATATGGACTTACCTACGCTGTGTGAAAATGCCCTAAGAGTGACACACACGATAACATTTAGGCTAAGCTTATGTTAACTGTTCCTGCTTGGCTCGTCCGACTGTAGTCAGAGAGCACAGGGGAGATCTCCTCCAGGGCCGATGTCATTAACTCCCTTACCGGCAGTGGAAGAGGCAGACTCGGCTCCTTGGTTTCAGACAGCAGCTTTATTTTATAAATTGTACATGGACATTAGCATACATTTTTTTCTCTGTCACTCCTACATATACACACTCAAAACTCTGCAGCTCCCTCACTTCTCTCGACCACTCACTTGTACGCACGCGTCACCCACCACTCGCACTTAAAGGAACACACACACACCAATCTCATAACACTACTCCCTCTCTGGATAGACATTATTCTAGAATTCTAATCCAGAACATATTCATGCAAAAATACAGTCCTCGCAGCAACATAACATGCAGATTTCAAGTCAATTGTTTGTGAGTGATAGTGAAAAGTGTCCTGGCGGTTAGAAAGAAGCAGTTCATCTTGTGACTGTGTACTTATAAAGGTGGCACAAAAAAATCATTCTAAGGAGAGCACTAGCATAGAGCATATGAAATAACTCACAATGCCACTTCTTACCAGAAGACGGGACAAGTACAGTATACAATAATAATCTGCCACTTACGTTTTTTGTTTTTTTTTTTATAATTGAACATTAATGAACTATCTTAAACAGTCTATAGCATAAACAGTCTATAACAGTTGTCTTTACTTTGACTCAAATAACCCAATCTCCTTAAATCCTCTTTAAAATAAATAAATAAATAAATAAATAAATAACTCTTGGACACTTTTGACCTTTAACCTTTAACTGTCCATGAATTCTTCTGCTCACTGAGCCATCCAGTCACCCAACCTGACTGGTGGGCTCCACTGGTGGTTCAGCCTTTGAGGACGTTGATTCTGCTGATATCTTGCCACCACACCACCCCCACTCTCCGGTGGGTCCTCAGTCCAGGCAAAGAGAGGTGGAGGTAGAGGTGGGTGATATATATCGCCTACAATAATATCGAATATGTTGCTTTAACGATGAGCAATTTTACATTATCAAGTATTCATAATGTCTCGAATAGAAAACAAACGGATGGTGCATAGACGGTAAAGGAGAGGTGCATGAAAGTCCTCACTGGCCATGCCTCAGAAGCTAATCAGCGGACAGGATTCAGTCTCGTGGTGACTTGGCAGCATCAAAACACAACACTGTCCCACATGGAGGAAATCTGCAGGAGTCTGCGACTCGGTGGATGATTTCACAGCGAGACATGAGTCCATATCACTAGCCTGGAAATGGTTCAGTTTTGACTGACTGTGACAAATTCATGTGAAGGGGGTCCAGTGGATACAGGTTAGAAGTTGTGAAAATTTCTTGTAAATCCACTATTTAACAGAGGAACAGAAGCCGGGAGTTGGACATTAAAAGCATGTTGGTTTCACTTTCGCTTCACCCCAGCATTAGTTACGCTAACTATGGACTGCACACACACGTATATAACTACTGCCCCTACTCCACATACATACCCCCCACCACGTGTTTTGCAACAGATGTTTGAAGCACTTCAAAAACAAACAAGAGCTGCTGTTCTGAAACGCTGTATCTATCCACAGATGTCCATTGGGGCTCCCACACGAACTGTGCCCATAGGTGCTCGTGTTGTTTTGAGAGGCCTGGCCTTTGACACACAGCTGGTACAGGTGCCACACCAGAGAGCAACATCCTCTCTCGGAGGAGAAGCCCTGTCGGGTAACTTCCGTGGTAACCCTAAGCACCCCTCCACATACACACACATTCACACACTCATTACCTGTTTCTCCTTTTATTCCGTCTCTCATCCGTTCGCTCCCTTGACAACTGTTAAATCATTGTTCTTTCCATAGTTTTGACGCCTCTCAAACTTTCATCCAGTATACACCTCACATTCACGAGTCCCTACTGTCAAACTCAGCGCCGCGCTGGCTCCCAGGTTATGTTGCCTTGTGTGTGGGACGTGATCCTCTGATGTCCTGTTGACATCACCACAAGGTGCCAGTTATGCACTACATTAATTTTATTATTTTTCACACGTCACAATCCGGTACCAGAAGTATCGAGTCTGCAGCCGGGCCACAGTTCGTTCTACCCCAAAATGCCCACCAACCTGCCCTTCATGCATCTGCTTCATGACATCAGGCCGGAAGACACGAGGCAGCAGAATTTGGGGGAAAACTGGGTGTCATTGAGGCAGCAATTGAGCCTAAGCAATATTCCATCCCGGATGTAGAGCCAGTTCAACTGGCTCCAAAATGTTTTTGTGGCTGGGCTATATGGTGAAACTGTTACCCATAGAGGGCGCTCCCCGCTGGCCTCCATCCATGTTCTGATAGAGGTGATGTCTGGGTCAGTTTCCTGGGCCTGATGTAGCTCCTCTAATGACCAGCCACAGAACAGCTTGGTTTCAGTCTTGTTAGTCTTAGTCAGATGAATTTTCTCTGGGGAGCTTGGCACGTCAGTGCTGGCAGATGGAGCTTCATCTACCCCCACTGGACTCACTGCTGCAGACTCAGAGTGTCTCTCTACCCCCACTGGACTCTGCACCACCTGGCTGACATCAGAGTCCAACTCGCACTGCACGGCCCGATGACTGAAGGTTGCAGGGTGGGGAGGGGGTTGTGGCAACTTACATAGACAGGACTGGTGGCAAGGTCTCCTGGAGAGGCTGTTGTATTACTGTGCAGCCAACTGGGGTGGTGGATGATCTCAAAGTTGTATTCGCCAAGTGTCTCAGGCCACCTAGCAAGTTGTCCTTCAGGCTCTTTCATCCTTGTTGACCACTGAAGACTGCTGTGGTCAGTACAAACAACAAAAGGCCACCCCAGGAGGTACTGCTGGAAGTGTGACGTGAACTCCACCATGGCTAGCAGCTCCCGCCTTGTAGTACAATAGTTATGTTCAGTTTTGGACAAAGCACAACTGCCATAGGCCAGCATGCATTCCCTGCCCTGCTGCAGTTGGAAGAGGACAGCACTAATGCCCACGTCACTTGCATCAGTGTCTATTATCATATCACACTGGTCAAGCGGGTAACCCAAGACTGGTGCAGTGGTTAGCTGGCACTTGAGTTCATTGAATGCTACCTGGTGTTGTTCAGTCCACCGAAAATGGGCATATTTCTTGGTCAGGGTGTGGAGCAGTTGAACTATGGTGGCAAAGTCCTTCACAAACCACTGATAATATGATGCAAGGCCAATGAAATGACAGACCTCCTGAACTGGGTGTTGGCCACTCCTGCACTTTTTGAACTTTGCTGGGGTCGGTGGCCACACCATCCTCCGAGACGATGTGGCCCAGGTAGGTAACTTGATGGCAGAAGAGGCAGCACTTAACAGGCTTGAGTTTCAGGTTGGCTTGGTGGAGTCTGTCAAAGACCAGGCTCAGTCACTTCAACATCTCTGGCACATTCCTGCCCAGCACAATGATGTCATCCAGATAGACCAGGCAAGCCTCCCAACTGCATACCAGCCAGAACACGATTCATCAGTCGCTGGAATGTATCTGGAGTGTTACACAGCCCAAAGGGCATAACACTCCACTCAAACAGTCCATGTCTGGTGCAGAAAGCAGCTGCCTTGCATGGTCTGGGGGTTAGTTCAACTTGCCAGTAGCCAGATGCAAGATCCAGCGTACTAAACCACTTGGCAGTAGAAAGCGTGTCCAATGTGTCTTGGACACGTGATAGTGGATATGCATCCTTAATAGTACAGTCATTCAGGGCCCTATAATCTATGCAGAGGCGATACGTTCCATCTTTTTTGCATACCATAACTATAGGTGATGCCCAGCTGATGCAGGCCAGACCCGCCTCTGTTGGTCAGCACTCTGTTGTTTATCCCATGCCATCCTGTGTGATGGCTGCTTGACTGGAGTGCCTGGTCAGGTTATGATATCATGCTGAACTAGGCTGATGTGGCCAAGATCATTGGTGCCCATGGTGAATACACTGCCATAACTGGACAGCAGTTGTGCTAGCTGATGTTGCTCCTCAGCAATAAGCTCAGCAGATCTCTGTGCATAGAGCTCCTGCAGGTGCTGAGGGATGATGGGGGAACTGCTGACAGTATGTTCAAGTTTGGCTGTGGTCGCTGGAGGCAGGACTTTAGCAGGCTGAAGGACCCCAGTGATAGCCCCTTTCTTTATGGTTATGGTCATGCTCTGAGGATTGAAGATGCGGAGGGACACAATTTTAAGGGGTTGAGCTTCCACCACTGCACAGGCCACTAGTACCTTATGTTTCTCCACAAAACCTTTGGTGGGGCTTAGCAACACCTCCCCTTTGGCCAGTCTCCCCAAGCGGGTATTGCCTGGTATCACACACTCCTCTCCGGCTTCCAGCAACACAGTTCGGGACACTCTCGCTGCAAGTGTCCTAGGTTTGCTTTGTGACAAGAAGGACGGCACCTCCTTCCCAAACAGCACTATACGATGGTTTCCAAAATTAAGGCGTGCATGGGCTTGAACCAGGGAAGGAGCACTTCATCACCAGCTATATCAGCAACCAGGAAATGCAAGCTCACCTGCTGGCTGTTAATCTGAACAAGAACATAAGCTTCTCCAAGGACAGGTATATCACCAGGGTCAACACCAAGAAGAGTCTTTACCACAGATGGCTGAAGGGAAGGGCAAACATCTGGGTGAATACCATTGTAGTGACATAAAAGCAGCACATTTTTTTCTTGCCCCACTGTCTAAAACAGCACATACATCCAGCTCATGTATCAGCATGTAAATGCTCATTTCCTAACCTTGGGGCTTAAGGTGAAGTACAGCAGGCTCCGGGATTTCAGGGGAGGCTGGTGAAACTTGGGCTTTGATACTCTTCTTTGGTGAGGGGCAGTTCCTCTTCATGTGGCCCAGGTCTGAGCAGTTGTGACAACGTATTTCCTCCCGCTGAAATTCTCTACACCCCTTTCCCTGCACACTGGGTGATTGAGACTATGTGACTGAAATTTAGGCTTCCAGCTGACTACTGGGAATGCAGCAGCCAGTTCTGGTTGCTCCACCTCAGTGCATTCTCTGATTACAGCTGCTCGGGGCCTCCATTCAGCCATATTGCGTGCCCCTGTGTGCATGGGGCTGGTCACATATGAAGCCGCTTGCTCGGTGGTTTCATGGCAGTGGGCAATGTCATAGGCATGGGCTAGTGTGTGGGGCCGCTGTTCTAACAGTCTCTGAACAATCTCTGCGTCACCCAGGGCAATAGGGAAAACCTCCATGCCTATGCTGTCTTGCTCAGTCTCTGTTCTGTCACTGTAAGCTACAGACACTTTATCATATATGTCGTTTCTATAAATGATGGCCCCTGCAGCTCCCACCAGGCAGAACTGTAACTAGACCGCCATTGTCTTCTCCAACCAATGATTTGCCTTTGCACAGCTCTCAAACCTGCGTAGGAATTCAGTCCATGGAGTGGTGCTGTCATACTGACCAGGACATAAGGTAGGGACTCTTTCTCTGTGATCATAGTCATCCTCACTCTCAGATGAAGGCTGGTAATAAGTGTTGGGAGGTTGTTGTGGACATGACCTGGGTAGGACACATTTGGTGGGAGGCTCCTTTAATTGCACCATTTCTTCAGGTGGGTTATAGATGGGGGTGTGCAGTCCAGTGTAGGTGAAACATGGGGGGTGACAAGGGACAGGGGTGCTTTGGGTGAAACTGTCTTGGTGCACGGGGGAAAATGGCTTGGTGTGAGGGGCTACAACAGTAGCAAAAAGGGGCAAAATTGCATTATGTTGTTTTAGTGACTGGCAATGTGCTTGGTGACTGGCCTCAATATCTTCAAGAAAGGGGTTGGTGCTTGACCACTTTAGCTGTGGGGAGTAATATTGTGATTCAGTCTCTCTGGCACATTTTAATTGTCTCCTCTTCACAGATAAAGGGGTTAACATGTCTATACTTCCTGTTTCTCTTCACACAATCTGTCTGTACTTCTACTATATTCTTGTTAGCTACCATTAGCGTCATGAATGGGTCTGAGTAGCTAGTGACTTGTCCACACACATCTGCGACAACAGGGAATTGGCTGCGGGCCACCATGTTAGCTGCTCGGCTGGTTATAGCAACAGTGAACTTTAGCCTAGCTTAACTGTCTAGTTTATTTCACTGTTGTCTGCTCACCACTGCTCTTTTGTTGGAATATTGCAAAGTCCCATCTGGGTCACCTGTGTTTACCGCTCCAGCTCAGACTGTCCGACTGTAGTCAGAGAGCTCAGGGAAGATTTCCTCCAGGGTCGATGTTGGGGTGAACTCTCTTACTAGTCTAGATGGAAAAGGGGGTCTATACGCTCACCCCCCAGCTTTTTTTATGCCACATGTTTTTTTTTGTTGTTGTTTTTTTCTATCCTTGAAGTGTCTATTTTCAGAATATGCCAAGTACCAAGCTGAATTAACGTTCGAAAGGCTTCATTTTTAACCCTTTAATGCACTAACCTGAACCAGAAAAATCAGAATATGAGTGGGATAACTTTTGATGTAAACTATTTACAGAGACAAATGAACACATTTTTCCATACAATTCTGACACAAGGAATTTGATAAAATATTAATTTTTAATATTTGACAACATTTTCATTCTGTATTTATTTATGGCCAAAACAAGGCCAAAAAAATGCTTATTTGGCAACAGTGTTTCATATCACGACCTACTAATCAAGAGATCTTTTGCTAGCATCAACTGCCAGTTTTGGAATGTTGAGGAATTTCTGCTCTCTCTTTTGGAAAAATATATGTAAGTATTTGACATTTTCATCAAGATATATACAGTTTTTTAGTAGTCATACTAAGTATTTTTTTTTCTAGCAGTTTTTATTGTTATTCCACATTTTCAGAAATTAAATCTGTATTTTTGATCAGTGTTGGTTGGCTAGCCAGCTTGCTAGCTAACCTTAATTTGGTAGCTAGCCAGCTGTCTATGTTGGTAGATAGCTAATGTTCTCATTTTTATTTTCAGGCTCATTACTTCATACAAACTTACCATGGCGAAAAGGAAAGACTGTAACCCAGTTCAAGTGTTTCCAAAGAGGATTTGTTCTCGAACATGTATTTTACATGTCTCAACTCTTTCTGAGTATGGTCATTTTACCACACTCAATGCATGCAGGGGGGGGGGGGGGCAAAGCAAGATGCTATCATATCTGCACAGTATTCGAGATATGACACTCTGTGAAGTAACCAGTTCACCATATCGCATGATGGACATTTGTGAACAGATTCCATTAACATTAGAGGCCTTGGATTTGGATACAATTGGCTATCATCAAAACTGCCATAAAAGCTTTACAGGAAAATTTAATCATTTACAAGTTTCAAAGGCTTCTTCTACATCTGGTGAATCATCATTATCATCAATATAGGACTCCCTGCGCCGTCATAAATCTCTGTCAAGTCAATCTGAAGGAGCTCCAGGGTGTTCATTCTTGTTCCCTAATCAGTGCATTTTCTGTGATAAAACAACAACCAAGTTCAAGGATAAGACTGAGGATCTTACAAAGTTTCAGAGCTGGAAATACAAGGAGCCAGCCAGGAAAGTTACTGAACCTAGAGCACTGGAATTGAAGAAAGAGGCTCTTTATCAAGCAAGATGCAGGGAAAGGACCTCTTTGCAATGGAAGCCCAGTTCATCCCTCATGCAGAAACAATTTCAACACAGAGTACCAAACCTACAAGCTTGGGAGGGAGAGGGCAGGAAAGGCTGCAGACAGCAGCGACAGCCTACAGGCCCAGAAGACAGCAGCACATAACAAGTCTTATGGTGTTGTAAAAGAATACATTCTTAAGAATATGACTGAAAGCAAAGAGGTCATCCAGCTGAGATCCCCATGCAACCTGTACATGAAGACATTAAAAAATGAAGGTTTTCCAAATCCTGTATACCGCAGTGAGAAATTGGCAAGACAGTTAAAAGGAGACAAAGACATCTCTCGTGAACTCACATTCTCCAAGGTGCCACAACGAGGGTGTATTGAATTTCACCTTACATACAGCTCTAAGATTACAATAGAAGAAGCAGCTGTATGTGCATATAAACTTGGAAGAGCTGACATAATTCAGGAAGCAGTGCTCAGCCTTCATTCGCACATCATAAAAGCATTCAGGAACTCAAAGGAGCTACCATGGCCCCCAACAGCACAAGAGCTCGATGCTGTGAAGCTAGATGACCTCCTCCCAGAGCATCTCATCCAATTTCTGAGATCAGTGGTTACTGGGACGATAGATGATGTGTGAGACGACAAAGAGGCTTGTCTACTCTATATCGCAAGATGCGTGTCAAGCAGCAACCAACGGAAAGTAGAAGCTCCCAAAGCATAGTCTACAATGTGCCACACTTCGTCACCTCTATTGAAGCAAACAGGTGAGTAATAAGATAAAGTACTACTTATGAGGTTCTACATTGTCAATGCTGAACTGTTTGAGATACAGGTATTTGATTCAGGTATTTACTAAAACTTTTTTCTATCTTTTTAGCTCATAACCATCCTTTCACGACTTGGGTCACTCAGAGACATATGACTTCAGTATGGAACTTGAGACAGCAATGGCCAAGGCTTTTGATGAGATTTCCACCAACCTGACTCTTCAAATCATCACCGGCGAGGGAAACTCTGTTTTTCACAGTGAGTGGGACAACCTAAACAGAATTACTACCAATGTTCATGGCTCACATGTTGTTAACAGCGCCAGGGGCATCATGATTCAAGAGGTGAAGGAAAACCATGTGAGCACTAAGAGGAGGACCCTTCCCCTCTATGACAGGTCATCCAAGATGAGAAGCCTTAAGATCACACCTCCCGAGATGCTCGCAGAGCTGGTATTCAAAAGAGCAGGCCCCAAGTTCCCCGATAATGCCAACCTTACCCCTCCTGCTGAAAACCAAGAATCGTATGATGCCTCAATCTTGCAGTACAACATCCATATCCTCTGCAGATGGTTAAGTAGCCAGGGCAAGCAGCAGATGTCTGGATTTGGTGGTTTCGTTTCAAGCACAGGGAAAGTGCCTCTTAGGAAATCTACAATCAACTTTTACACCCCCATCAACCAGCCAATTACAGACAATGCAGTGGCATATGAGCTACTCAAAAGGTCCAAGGCTGCAATGGAGGAGGTTGGACAGCCATACACGATCAACACCTTTGACCTGGGAGTGGTCATGAAGGCCTGTCCTACAGTATGGAAGTATGAAGAGGAATTCAGTAAGCATGTGATCCTAGTTGGTAAGTTCCACACAGCTATGAATGGGCAAGCTCACTGGGCACAAGTGTCTTGGAGCTGGCTACGCAGAGGTCCTCATAGAAGCTGGCCTCACAACCAGTGGTTGCCTGAAAACATTCTGAGCGGCAAATCATATGCCAAGGCACTCTTCAGTCTGAAGACAGTCACAGAGGCACTTGAACGGTTGCTCATCAATGTTTTCCTGGATGAGGAGAAACCCCACATCCCACATGAGATCCTCACCAACCTCATCCACTGCTGCACTTCAGAGAACCTTGACTACACTCTGAAAGATCCATTGCTCCTCAACCTGATCTACCAGTACCTGCAATACCAAGAAAAGGTACGCAGAGGGCATCTGGGCCAAACAGGCATGTTCTGGCGCTCCATAATATGCAAAGCAGGTCTTCATGATGGATTTTGCTGCGAAAACAAACAACTTCCAGCTCTTCCATTACTGCAATGGTGCCATGGTAGAGCTGTTCTTTGCCTATGATGGCCACAACTATGCCAGGTCATCTACGCATTCATATCCTCAATGATCAATTTAAAAATGAAAATAAAAAAATAAGTGGGACCACTTATTAATCTTAATAATCTTTAATCCACTTAATCTTTGATTATTATGATTGATTTCCTACAGGTACCTGACCTGGTTTGAGGCTTTTCTCACAACATTGACCTCTCCCATCCTGGTGCTCTTGATTACATCAAACATGGAGCCATAGCTGTCGAAAGATCTCTCATTCCAGGGGCTCTCGCGGCAGTGAACAAGACCATGGAGGAGACATTTATGAAGTTTGCTAAGTCTTCAGGTATGTCAATGTGTGGACACAAACATAATCACCTACATTTAATTACGGGCTCATGTTGTTTGTTATGTTTAAAAACCAGGCTTCTTCCTCTGCATTGCAGGTGGGCTACTGGGTCTCTTTAACATCTGCAGCGCATACCAGAAGTGGTGCAGCACAACCCCTGCCCGAGCTCAGCTCTATAGATAGAATAGAATAGAATAGAATAGAATAGAATAGAATAGAATAGAATAGAATAGAATAGAATAGATGGATAGCTTTATTTGTCATTTGACATGTCACAGCAGAATGATACATTCAGCATGTCACAGCAAACGATATTATGATGC
>JAPQRP010000010.1:1556525-1572951 GCA_037367295.1 Apogon hyalosoma | reverse complement strand
ACTTGCTGATTGTGTTTGATTTACTCAGATTTAGTACTGTTTTGACTTTTGACTTTTTTACTTTCTGATCCTTATAGTATTTAGAGTTATTTCATCTTTTATTCCAGTTTTAAATCACACACTTTGATTTTTTGCTGTTTTTCTATTTGCTTTAAACCATTTTAGCCCCACTTGTGACTAGAAAACAAGTACTGATTTGCAGCTGGAGGATTATAGTTTTTGTCTTTTGTGCCAGTCATCTTTTCTTTTTTTTTTTTTTAATCAGGTTTTATCACTAGTCATTTTTGCATTCTAGGTATTGCTGATTTTTTGGCTCACAGGCAATTTAAAACATTTATCTGATTTGCTGATTCCTATTCCAAATTGAAGTCTCTAACTGTAGTTCACTGACATTTTATCTTTTTTATTTTTCATTTTATTCATTTATTTATTTATTTTTGATCGTTTTTTATTTTTCCTTTATTTTATTTTTGTTGTTTTTATTTCCTGTTTTTTTTTCTAGTTTCTCTATTTTCTAAATCAGAATCAATTACCCGACACATTCCAGGTATAGTAATTCAATAATGTAACTATTGTACAAATCGGTATTAACTGTTACAGGTACAAATCGGTATGAATCGGCATTAATTATACATGTATCCCGTTTTGTTTTTGTTTATTTTCTTCAAGTTAATCTCGTCATCTCTAAAATTCTATTGCTAACGGAACTAATTAACTAATTAACACGGTTGCACTCGACTAAAAGCATGTACTCTAGATTAGGAGGGTGCGCAATTAGCGTTTTTTGTTGCTTTATTATGATTTTCTAGTTCCAATCATTACCAAACACTCTACCTGTCAACAAAATGGCTTCCTCCTTCCTCAAAATGGACATTTTCATGAAAAAACTTGAGGACAGTATTTCATGAGTGAACCTGATCCAACAGCAGCGAAAAAACCAGTTCAGATAATGAAAGACTTATTCAAGACATATGCAAAAAAGAACTTGATTCACTCTGGACAGGAAGCAGTACCCACTACAGAGCAACAATGGTATTCAATTAAGGAATACTACTGAGGAAAGGTCCTGCATTATTGCACTAACCCCAAGTGGACAATTAAAGGCAGAGTTACCGATATTTCGAAACTAGAACAAAGTGAAGAAATGGAAGAGTTTGCTGAAGAATTACAATAGCTGGCACACTCTATCATGATGACATACGAAGGTAAACGCCTCGCTAGCGTGCTGGTAGTAAAACCAAAAGAAGGTGAACCAACCCATGTCATGCCCCTCAACAGTGCCAAGAGGACAGGCAAGAAATCCGGTGAAGGCCCTTCAATCACTTTCAATCAATGGCACTAAGGTTTTCTACACCCAGGGAACAGATACAGGCCTCACACAGTAATGGGGACTGCAGAGTTTTACTCAGATGAGGATGAAGCAGACAAAGAAGAGGACGAAGAAGAAAAGACAAAGGGACAGAGGTCAAAGTCACTGAATCGAAGTCAAAAGTCCCTGAGTTGAAAATCTCTTCCGCTCATGCCTGACCTAGGCCTGTTCTATCCTCAATCTGACACAGAGGGACCCTACGCAGAAGTGAGCTGGAGGTTAAAAGAGGAAGTAAAAGCAACTCCCATCCAACTTCAGCCACCTCCACTACTCACAATGGATCCGTCAAGGCCCTGTTCATCAACATCCCAAGAGCCAGTCCAATACCCTGTCCTTAGCAGGTCTCTGACAATGGTTCAGACGGAAACTGATACGACTCAACAGCAGATAAAGAACCTGCAAGAATAAGTAAGGGCATTGACCGGTGTAATCTTCAGGATGGACCAAACAATGCTGCCACGAGCTGGCCAACTGCTCCCTTCATGTTCTACACCCATGGCTGCACCAAGACATGACGCCATCTTAGAATCCTCTGACCCTGAGGGTACAAGAAAGCTACAAGAACTATTGGAAGAAAAGGAACTCTCCAAGAGTTCTCCAAGAGACTCTCCAAGAGAAGAAAAGGAGGTCTCCAAGGAAACACAGAGAAAGGAGAAGCGACAATCCAAGGAGCTCCACATACAAAGAGGACTCAGCTACAGAAGTGCCACTGGCCTCAACCCCTTTGTACCAGCGACAACATCACCAATGCCACCAACACCACAATTCATAGCAGGAGAGTTTTCTGGGATGGTGGATAAGCAACAGGTCGAAAAGGCATTCATAAGTGGAGACTTGAGCCCATTCCCAGAAGCTGAGCTACCCAATGAAGAAGACAGACCTGCTGCTGTGGAAGAGATACCAGTGGTGAAGGCCTACCCTCTCAGAATGACTGCAGATAATACAAACGTCTACCTGCAATTTACCTTGAAGGACATTGATAGCTTGATGCTGAATTTGCCAAAACTCACCCAAGGTGCACCAGCATTCTTAAGAGCTCTCACCTCATTAACTGCCCAAGATAAACTGTGTTGGGGAGATGTGGCAGCAGTAATCACAAGAGCAGCAGATGAGGCCATGGCAGACAAGGCCCGCCTAGAGGTGTCCAGACGCATCGGCTTTCCAGTAAAGACCTAATAAAAACCATAAAGACTGGAGAACCTGTACGTCAAGGCACTGAAAGTGCCATCCTTTTCTTTATCACTCTGGTAAAAGGCATGCCTAAAGCAGTCAAAGCCCTTCTTGCTGACGTTGTGGGTCTGTACTCGAAAACAGAAGAAGACTTTGATGCACATTGTCTCCACTATGTAGCCAAATACCTAAAAAGAAAAACAAAAAAAAAAGTGATGACTTAAGTACAATGCACGAGGCTATTCTAAAACTATGACTGAAGAAACTCAAGGATGAGGTGGAAAGTAAGAAAGGTGAAAACGAGTCCATCTTGGTGATGGCAGTTCTGGCTGGAGAAGGATCGAAAACAGTAGCCAAAGACTCTGACTCCACTCAACAGCTTGCAGCGGCTATCAAACTGGCAATGACCCAAATCAACGCCCCACCTGCTTTGCAAACAACAGCCCCAACAACTGCACCTCAAGTAGTTCCACAGGCTCTGAAACTGGCTCCGGTCGTCATTTAAAAATGGAGGATGTGGATGCAACAATTTTGCGCAAGGAAAGGGATGAAGAAATGCTGGAAGAGGACGTGGACAGGTGTACACACAGATTTCACATAACCAATGCAGACTGTGCTATGATTATGGACATTGGACCTGAGACTGATGACAAGGACCAAGACAAAGAGCGTTGCAACCAAATGCAAGGCCATACCAACCTTTCCAATATAGTGCACCTGCGGGAGACACTATGCTTCAGATGCAAATGCAACCAACACAAAACCAGTGCGATGTGACCCTCAGAGACATCACCAATCCACAGTTTGCTGATTCTAACAGATACTTTGAAGCCTATTGATGGGACCACAATTACTTTGCAACCAGCTCCTGATGCCTGAGTACTGCATGATGCAATTTCACGTTTTGACATACCATTGCAATCAGATCTGATAATGGTAGTCAATTCACAGCTAAAATACTACGGGATGTGTTGAAATCTATTAACAGCTCACAAAAGTTAAGCAGTATTTACCATGCAGTTAGCCAAGGTGTTGGAGAATGAATGAATGCAACTATAAATAAAAAACTGGCTAAGTTTTGGCAAACTTTGAACTCAGCTGGGTCATGGCTCTCCCTTTGTCCTTTATGGACATCAGGAACAGCGTGAACCGCAACCCTAGTTATTTTCCACACGTCGCTATCTGGGAGAGAAATCCACAAAAGTCCAAGGAGGCCAGCGGATTGCACCTTCATCGAGGTCCAGAAGGACATTGTCCGAGGCAACAATGGCTCATCGGCCGAAGAGGCCCTTCCACCGCCACACTACCCGGAACCCCCAGGAGTGGCAGAATGAAAAACAGGGGGAATACTGTTACTCTTATGATGAATTTGATTTTTTAAATGTTGAATAACCACATGAATGCTAATCGGTTGTATTTGTTTTTCTGTTTCTTTCATGCTTGTAGGCCTCTGGTGTCTCTCCTGATTGCCATGTAGACATAAACGGATGCCGAATTCTACTTGTCACCAAGTCAAAACAACAGGATTGCAGAGAATCTGCCCCATGATGTTGATTTTAATTCAGGTATGAGACAGGGAGATAATCTGACTTCTCCTGACTTCAGACGACACAGACGTGAAATAGGCAAATATTCATACTCTGATCAAAAACAAACCCTCAAAATACAATGCACAGTGAAAACAAAGAATTTGACAAATTTTTGTGCATAACCACTGCAGTTTGTTATATGAGAACCAATTTCTGGCGCTGAGAAGTCCTGACAGAAGGTTGTAATTGTGAAAAATGGAGCTATGTAATTTCCAATACTGGCACAGACTGGGGTTACATCCCTCCCATCGACAATGCCCAAGGCTTAAAACAGTGGCTGTCCATTATTAAAGGTAAAAATAGTGTTCATAAAACATGTGATCCGGTCATAATTACTTTACATAACCCCATAATGGCAGACAAACCCATGTATTTGGCTCGTATTCTTCAAAGACCAATCCAGTTATAGGACGAATATCCTTGGATGTTTCTGAAACCCCACTTAATGCTGACCAATTAGTGGACTTTTCAACGGAGCATAGAAAATTTCCAAATCTAACCTTATCTGAAAAATTGATGATACCCAAATACCTCTCTGACTATCTTTAGAAGACACCATTACTTTAGAATGTTCAGACTACACTGACTAATCTTTGAACTAGTGCTCCCTGGCTCATTCCTTTATGTTCTTATGTCCATGTGGAATCTGTGTTGACTCAGAGATTAGAAGATTTGATTATTTTTTGAAGTGTTTAAAGTTAATCAGTTTACATATGTTTGGAATCATGTATAATCTGGTCTGATCTCAAGGGTGCTGGTTAAGGATTCCTTAACAGCCACGGCTGAGGTTGGGTGCAGCAGCACAATGATGCCGTCTTTCCCACATTAATAACTTTTCCAGCTATTAAATATACTTGTGACACAGCAATAAAAACTGCACGTGGGTTTTCGGGCATCATACTTTTGAGATCAGAAGACTATCTTAGTTTTGATTTAAAGTGTGAGTTTGATCAAAATTGATTATGAACTTGGTGTGGCAGTTAATGATGAGAAGTTATTCATTTTAGTTAAATTGTATGACATGTTATTTTCATTTTGTACATGTACATGTGAGAATGTTATGCTCTGTGACCTAATGATGGTGATCACAAGTGTTTTATGATTAAAAAAAAGGGGGAATTGTGGGAATTGTGAATTACGTTCTTCATTTGTCTGATAGTACTTGAGAGTGAGTCCATCATACTGTTCACACGCGTTGTTCATACGTGGTATCACTGTATCAAGGCCAATGTGCCAGCTGGTCTGCAATGGTTCTGTTCTTATTCAAAATACTAACGTAAACGTATTTGTGTAAACAATTCTGAAATGAGCATAAGAAGGACTGTAAAAAATGATACGTGTGATTCAGATGCCGAGATGCTGTTTGTGTGCCTGTTCATCATGTAAGCCAAATAAAGTTTTCCTCCATGAGACGATCTAATGGTTTTCAAGTTGTCGTCACGAAACCGGAACGACAACACCACAGATAAAAAAAAACTTTTTTTTTTTTAACCATTCTGGGCTTTTTAGTTGAGAGGATATTAACTCCAGTCCACATTTAAACATAAAAGATGATGCTAACACATCTTCAGCCCATGTTAATTAACATATGCTTGTAATAGAATATTCATTACACTTGTATTTCTTCAATAATCAAGTCTTTAAAACTATCCATGTGATAAAATTCATATTTTTTATGTAAGAAGTTATTACAAGAATGACTAATGAGGCCTTTCTGACTTCAGCCACATGTCCCTAAGCCAAACATGTCATGTTGTCAAAGGAAAAAAAAAGATATATATATATATACACACACACACATATATATATATAAAAAATTTATTTATTTATTTATTTATTTTTTACACAAAGTTTTGTTGTTGTTTACTGGTGTTGGATGGCAGCAGATCTCAATCTGCACAGAAAATGAATATAGGAGCACATGTATATGGATACATGTGAGACAATGTGAACTACATTGTACTCCAGAAAGCTCAACACACTGAACATTCCAGTCATGTTCACATGATCTTTAACCATTTGGATTAAAGTGTCAAAACTAAGTCCTTAGTAAGCCTTTTAAAGTCATCCATCATAGTGAGGAACCAGCTTCACATCGTCACACTGACAGATAATCCACAACTGCAAAACCCCTGAAACAGGTGTCTCAATATCATTAAAACTCCTGTAGGATTATAGGAATTCAAATTATGTATGTAGAGCTCTCAGGGTTCAGTCTCACGCCAGTTTTCAGTGAGTTGGTTCTTCCCCAGCCTCCTCTTGCTCTTGGCTTTGTGTTTGTGCAGGAGTTGAAGTGGGGACAGAGACGCCTCCTCAAACTTGTTGCTTGATTCATTGTGTTGCCTTGAGTAGCTCTTGCACTTGCAGGAAGTGACCACAGTAATTCTGTAGGTCATCATGCTTCCATCCTGGCACTGCAGCTGGATGCGCTGGGTGTGGGTCTTGTCTGAGGTGCACCTCCAGTCCTGGTTGCTGCTGCTGCTGCTGCTGCTACTACGACGATGACCCCACAGCTTTCTGCCGTACGTGCTGCCGATCCAGTTGTGGAGCATCTGAGCTGGGAGACACTCACCAGCACAAACCAACTCCTTGATGGGGTTGATGCTGGTGCAGTGACCGTCTGAGATGTACTTAGTGGATCTTAACTCTCTGCAGCCCATTTGACTTCGCTCTGTTGGAAAAGCACAGTTAAGAGAAATATGAGCTTCATCATATCTTTTAAAAACCTCTAACATGAAATATTTGTGCAGAACATATGTTCAAGTCTGGGTTGGTGCTAGGAACTGTTCATGTGGGCTAATGGTAAGATAATGGCATCTTCTATATGGTACCTATAAATAAATAAAAACATTTCCATTTTCTTTCAGTTTTGCAGATTGTAGTCTGAAATTTCCATAAATGAATTACCTTAAAAAGCACTCCAAACAACTGAGACACTCCCATGGGATTTAAGTAATTTTTGTTTCATTTATTCTTTTTAATTTTTGGTTACATTTTTGCTTGTGATTAGGCAGTGATGGTGGAAATGGATTTTCTCTGCAAGGTGGCCCTAGAGATAGGGTGAGGAGATCCGGGAGAGGCTCAAAGTAGAATCGCTGCTTCTCCACATCGAGAGAAGCCAGCTGAGGTGGTTTGGGCATCTGGTCAGGATGCTTCCTGGATGCCTCCCTGGTGAGGTGTTCCAGGCATGTCCAATGGGGAGGAGACCCCAGGGCAGACTCAGGACATGCTGGAGGGATTATATCTCTCGACTGGCCTGGGAACACCTTGGAATGCCCCTGGAGGCACTAGAGGAGGTGGCCAAGGAGAGCTGACGTCCCTGTGACCTGGAAAAGGTGGGTGGGTGGGTCAGCTGACGCCCCTGTGACCCAGATAGGGTGGGTGGGTGGCATATCAATTGCCTCTATATATGTGCCAAGTTTGAAGTAAATCGAAACAAAATTGATATTTTTTATAGACATTTGAAATGTTGCCACTTATAAGTAAATGAGAGAAGAATAAAGATTTTAAAAATTCATAAAAAATTCAAACTTTAACCTACTTTTCCCAAAATGTAATGACATCTATTCTGGGTCACTGACAATCAATAAACCCAACCAACCAATAGTTTTGCTGCTAGAATGTTAACAAACAAACAAATAAACAAACCAAACCAAAAACAAGTGGTGCCAGGCACAACAAACCCCGCCCCTCGCACATAATTGTAGCTTATTTTGGCATGGATCCTGCTGATGTCAGCATATCAAATGCCTCTATAGATGTTCTAAGTTTGAAGTAAATTTAAACAAAATTGACTTTTGTATAGACATTTGAAATTCCACCTATTATAAGTAAAAGGGAGAGAATTTTTTTTTTTTTTAATTCATTAAAAAAAATTTGACCAACTGTTCCCAAAATGTAATCAGATCTATTCTGAGTCACTGGCAATCTATAAACCAAATTTGGTATAATTTCAACCAATAGTTTTTCTGCTAGAGTGTTAACAAACAAATAAACAAACTGAACCAAAAACAAGTGGTGCCCACCACAACAAATCCCGCATCTTGCACATATTGTAGCTTATTTTTGCATTGATCCAGCTGATGTCACCATGTCTATGCATGTGCTGATGTCAGCATATAAATTGCGTTTATATATTATTTGCCAAGCTTCAAGTAAAATGAAACAAAATTTATGTTTTTATAGACATGTGAAATTTTGACCATTATGAGTAAAATGGGAGAAGAAAAAAAAAAAGTTAAAATCTCATTAAAAAAAAATTTAACTTTGACCCACTGTTCCCAAAATGTAATGAGCTCTATTCTTGGTCACTGGCAATCTATAAACCCAACATGAATTCAACCAACTGTTTTACTGCTAGAGTGTTAACAAACAAACAAAACCCCTTGCCTCCCTTTCAGGGGTGGAGTAACAAAGAAACAAACAAACCGACCCGAAAACAATACTCCACGCCTCTCCTTCGAGGGGTGGAGTAATAAATTCCTTCAGGCAACATCACCCTGTCTGAATTTATTTCATAATATTATCCCTTGCCTATGTGACCCCGGTTTGATCTAAAATGTACCTTATAGCCCCTCTTCAGCAGAAAATCAATGTGGGTCAGAGTATATCTTATTACCGCCATCATATGGATAAAATAAGATTGATAATCATTGTGGATTACTGCACTGTCATTTATCTGCAGTTCACACTTTTTATGAGCCCTGTTTAGCCTTTAGCAAGTTTGTTTCAATTCAGCCACTCTGCAAAATATCAATATAGAAAGGATGCCAATGATCACAAAAACACCTTGACCTTTTTAGTTGAAAAAGTACCAGAATTGCACGAACGAGAACTGAAAAGCAACACTTTCATGAGAGAATTACCTCAGCATGGCAGCTTTGCTGCAAGCTACAAACAGCCATCCCATCACCCTAACACTGTAACCCAAACTGTGCCCCTTTCACACAACACTATACACCTGACATGTGCACCATCAGCATCCCAGAAAGCGCTTCAGATCTGTCCCTGCGGATGGAAGAAAGAAACAACCTCACAGGGCCTAAAACAACATCAAGGGCTCAGAGGGTGCTTAAGCAAGGGAAAACAGGGATCTCGCATTGATAGGTACCTCTTGAAAAGCCAATCAAGTCAGTCAAATGAAGTTCAGTGACCAGAGTCTCACCACAGTTTGCAGGACATCAGCCACCCTGAAGAAGGTAACTCAAGCGCAGTGACGGAGCCAGAGAGAGTCACGGAGCCCACCCTGCCTAAACCAGCAGTGGAGAGAATCATCAGCAGTAATAAGCCCCGAGTTAAATGGCCAGCAGCTTCAGAGAAGAGGCTATGGGAGACAATAAACACAGACCTGATTGGAGTCCTTGAAAGGGAGAAGGGCACAGTTGAAAGAAAACTTGACAACATGGGTGACATCATCTACTCATACGGAGCAGAATGCTTTGGAGTGAGAAAATGGAAGGAATAGTCAATACCACCGGCACTCAAGTCCAGATGACAACAGGAGATTGACCGACTGGTCCGGGAAGGGCTGCTCAAGAAGCAGTGGAGAAAGGCTTCAGAAAGCGAGAAGGAAGGCATTAACATTCTCAAAACATCAAAACCCGTCTAACAACCCTGAGACGTGCCGAGAACCTATGGAAAGCACGGAAAAAGAATGAGCAAGATCATGTTTCTTCAAAGATCCATACAAGTTTGTGAAATCACTTTTCATCAAAGAAAAGGGAGGAAACCTCAAAGCATCAAAAGATGAGTTAGAACAGTACCTGGAAAGTATATATGTGGATGAGAAGAAACACAAGCAGACATCAATCCCAGCAGACATCACACCAATCCATCAACCACAGCACCAAATGGACATCAGTACTCCCAAGTGGAGAGAAGTACAGTAAACTGTAAAGTGGGCGAGGGCTTCATCAGCCCCAGGGCCTAATGGAGTTCCATACCAACTCTACAAAAATACTCCTGATGTTCTTCGGTTCCTGTGGAAGCTAATGAGGGTGGCCTGAGAGAGGGGATCATACCCAAAGCTTGGTGCAGGTACAGAGGAGTCCTGATCCAGAAAGAGAAGGAATCCACTGACATCAGCCAATTCCGTCCCATTTGTCTACTCAACATAGAGGGCAAGCGTCATAGCTCAAAGGATCTCTATCTATCTAGAGAAAAACAACTTACTAGACACATCGGTTCAAAAGGCAGGCATCTCGGGATTCTCTGGTTGTCTTGAACATACCAGCATGATTTGGCACCAGATCCAAACAGCTACGAAAGAGGGAAAGAATCTCCATGCTGTCTCCCTTGACTTGGCCAATGCCTTCGGATCAGTACCACATAGTTTCCTCTGGGCATTTTCCGACTTCTTCCAGATACCACCAACCATCACAAACCTTGTTAAGTTGTATTTCCAAGATCTGCAGCTGTGTTTCACCTTACCAGACTTTAGCACTGCATGGCACCACCTGGAGGTTGGCATAATGGCAGGATGTACCATATCCCCTTTGGCATTCACCATGGTGATGGAAGTCATCATAAGGGCATCAAAGTGGATGGTTGGTGGCGAGCATCTGACTTCTGGTGTCTGCCTGCCACCCATCAGAGCTTATATGGATGACATAACAACCATAACAACAACAGCACCATGCACCAGGTGCCTTTTACAGAAGCTTCAAGAGAACATCAGTGGGGCTAGAAGGAAATTCAAACCATCCAAATCAAGAAGCATCTCTATAGTTAAAGACAAACTGGCAGAACAGCGGTTCTATATTAACCAAGAGCCTATTCCAACAGTGGCTGAAAGGCCAGTCAAAAGCCTGGGAAGGTGGTACAACTCAAGACTCAAGGACTCTGATCAAATACACAAATTGTGGCAAGGTGTCAACAAAGACCTGGAGACCATCGATAAATCCATGCTGCCCGGCAAGCTTAAGATCTGGTGCCTGCAGTTTGGGCTATTACCTCACATCATGTGGCCATTAACCATGTATGACATCACCCTTACCGGAGTTGAGAAGATAGAAAGATGTATCACCTCCTATGTGAGGAAGTGGTTAGGTGTGCCTTGATGTCTGAGTAGCATAGCCCTTTACAGCCATGGACTACTCGAACTACCTCTCTCTAACCTCAAAGAGGAGTTCAAGTATTCTAAAGTGAGGCTACAGATGACCCTGGCTGAATCAAAGGATGCTATGATACAAGCAACTGCTCCAAACCTGTCGACAGGAAGGAAGCGGATGGCAAAAAGTACAGTCCAGCAGGCACAATCCACGCTCCACCATGGTGGTCCAACTCGCTCTCCAGAGCCTACTTAGTCGAGCTCACATTTCCTTAGGAGGATGCCGTACAAGGAAGCCTTTGAAAGGAAAAACTGAGTTATACACATCTCGCAGTGGAGGTAGAGCAGCGGGGCTGGACTGTGAAGATCTGCCCAATGGAGGTCGGTGACAGGGCTTTGTGGCAACATCAACAATAAGGCTGATGAAGGACTTGCATCAAGAGTGGTGGAGAGGAGTAGCCAGTGGCTGTGGAGGAAGGATCCATCATGGTCTCCCAAATAGACAGGCTGGACAGACACAGAGGGGTGTGGTTCTGGGATGCCAGAATCCATTGCTGAGCCTACTGGAGACGTCGTGGCCATAATTAGCAAAACGTTGATGAAGGTAGGAGCCCACGTGACAACCCCAATGATGTGAATGTCCAACCTTCTCTCTCAACAACACCAGAAGAGCACAGCCTTTACAGAGGTATGTAGTC
The DNA here is from genome assembly GCA_037367295.1 of Apogon hyalosoma. Taxonomy (NCBI): domain Eukaryota; kingdom Metazoa; phylum Chordata; class Actinopteri; order Kurtiformes; family Apogonidae; genus Apogon; species Apogon hyalosoma. The sequence continues at coordinate 1,561,077 of JAPQRP010000010.1, read as the reverse complement.
GGGTGTAAACCTGGCTCAGGGAAGAGGACGCCCTACCTAGCAGAGTCCACAGGCACCTAGGACTGATTTACAGCTCATCTTGTGTAATATAAATCACTGTGACAATACCTCTTCTCTTTATGACAGGGTTTGATGAATGAACCGGACTGTCTGACTGTCTCTTTTTCACTACTGTCCCCCCACCCCCCAAGTCCTTCATTCACTACCTGGAGAGCTGCTCTTCGACCTAATGACAAACAGCAGAACAGCTACTTAGATGTTGTACTTGATGAAAAGTACCAAAACCAAAGGGTGGAGTTTTAAGTTTATATTAACATCAAATCTGACCTAAAAGTAATAAGTACAGACTGACATATTGCAGAATAATACATATTGTATTACTGGATTGCAATTAATAATGTATTCATATGTTCATCACTTTAAAGGAGCCGTATGTAGGATTGTGGCCAAAACTGGTACTGCAATCACATTCAAAATACTTCAGAGTGTGGTATCCCCTCCACCTCCCCCCAGAACTAGGGGTTGCCAGATCCAGCATGAGCATCTACTACAAGGAGCAATCAGGTAAGCGACAAGTCCTACACCGGTACTTATACCGGGGCTGTCTCTTCACCTGGCACCGGACCGGGAGAAGAGATCACTTGGTCACAAACCGTAGCATGGCGGTCTCCTCTTGCGGGGATTGCTTAAGGAACCACGGCCCAGCAATCTCCTCTCCCGGACCAGTGCTCTCTTCACCCGGGCCCTGGGAGACCCTGGGAGACCCAGCATTGGTCTTCAAATTATTCTCCGCTTTCAGCCGTCTCAGTCTCCATGTTCCAAAAGCATCTCCGATATATATCCTTGTTTTGTTTCTCATTTTGTCATGATGTATTAGGGAATAATAAGAGGCTTTTTAAGTATAGTAACATTGTAGGTTTACAAGTTTCACATCAGTCAAAAACACCAGAAGACTGAAACCAGAGCTGTTCTCTATGGGACTGTCTGAACTGTTCAGTGGACTGTCTTGCTCCAAACCATCTTTGGCATGGGTGTGGATGCTAGAATAATGCTGACACTGTGATTTGCTTAACCAATACATAAAGAAAATAAACCAGAATTTTGGAAAAGTCAGTACACACCGCCTCTAGCCGGGCTACCACCACTGCTAGCTGGGACAACATCACCACTAGCCAAGCTACAACCACCACTAGCTGGTACAACACCCCTGCTAGCCGGGCTACAATCACCGCTAGCCGAGACAGCACCATGGTTAGCCAGGCTACAATCACAGCTGGCCAGGATACCATGACAGCTGGGTGAGATGCAAGCACAGGGAACCAGGGAGAAAGTGCTACTGCTGCTTCCACTCTGCTACTGCTGGGAGAAAGTGCTACTTTTGGCATGTCTCGGCTAAAATGCCACTGAAGAATAGAGCAGAAGCTAAACCTGAGGATGAGTATGTATCACTTGCACAGGTAACTGAATTGCTTCAAAAGCAAAAGGAAATGTTTGAACAACTGTTAACACAACTGAAAGACATTTTTTCAGGGATTTATCAATACAATTATGGATAAAACAAACACTACAATGGATAAATGTCAGACTTTTGTATTCAGAAATGTTCCTAGTTGCAGTTCAGTGGGACCTGGCAACCTGAATGCTGAAATGCTACTGACTTGGTCATTGGGAGATAGGTGATGGGCAGAGCATCAGACCAAAACACAAAATGACAACATAAACATTATTTAGGAGCTGATATTTGGCTTTTCAAATGGGAATATTCTGGCTGGACTACTACTGTCAGTGATATCAGTATTTGAAATGAACATGATTCTTGTCTGGTGACATTAAGGGTCACTTTATGATTACTTGGAACACAATTCCTACATACAGCACATTTAATGTTGAAGCACATAAAACTGTGTTAGCTATTCTATATGCTGAACTTTATGTGTGGATAGCACTTAATTGTGAATTTCCAGGATCAATACATTTTGACCTTAATTCCTATATATGTCTGCATATGAGGTTGAAGAATATGATATTATATTGTGGGGTTACTCTATGTTCTTTCTTAGATCTATTGTCTTCATTAGGAGACACTTGCTTTGCTTTCTGCTAGGAGCAGTGTGTAAGTAACATGGAGTCAAATGCAATCAACTTCAAGATAAAAGTCAACAACGTCAAAAATCTTGAAAGTTGTGTATTTATGCTTACTAATACTTTGTATGTAGACATAGTGATTTGACAACTTTGTCAAAAATTATAAGCTAATATGCTACTAGTTATGAGGCAAACATTTGAGAACTTTAAAGGGGAACTTTGCAGGATTTTACCATTTTGGTTCTTCTTCGCTGGTTTTGGTTCTTCTTTGCTGGTTTTCTTGGATTTTTTTCTCAGCAGAGCTCCCCCTAGAGTTTCGTAGTTCATATTTACTGTCATAAAACCCACTGTTAACTCTCCCCCTTCAATCATGTGCATTTATTTTCAACGAAGCCAGTGACGAGAAGGGAAAAAATAGTGATCAAATATGCTACTGGAACGGAGCGGAATGGGAAATTTTAGCCAGACATTAAAGTTTCGGACATTTGTTTTCACTTCACACTGCTCTTTAGCTCTGCGGCTAACGTTAGCAGCTCGGTACCAGCGGCTGCTAACCTCAGACCGCTGGTCTCTGTACACACAACCGGCGTTGTCATTGTGACCCATACGTCTGGGAAGCCAGGGGGAATGTACAGATAGAAACGTGAGGCTCAGTTTGCAGCTGCTAGCACCATGCTGATAACGTTAGCCGCACAGCTTATGAGCTAACTGGTGCCCTGAGGATCGGTATGCGGCTGCTAGCACCATGCTGCTAATGTTGGTTAGTTCATAAATGAATGGTGATGCCCCAGCGTTCTACTGAACATCTTAGGAACTCTTTTGTTCCTGCTGTTGTGCATTTTTATATGAGAACTTTATTTGAAATTGCTCTTAGGCTGTTGCACTGATGTTACAGGGGTTTGAGTCCATAGTGATGTTGTGTTTTGGTTTTTTTTTTTATACTGTGTGATGAGTGTTATGAGTCCATGGCATTTGAATTTCTCCATTTGGGGATTGATCAATCTATCTATCTATCTATCTATCTATCTATCTATCTATCTATCTATCTTAACCGCACAGCTAAAGAGCTAACAGGCTAACAAACATCAACAATTCCCACCTGTCACTGTGTCCTGGCCTCGTTAGCAATTAGCACGCTATCATTCCGGGGACAAGTATCATGCAACACCAGCTAAGATCGAACATCAGGGCTAATTATTATGCCAGTCGCTATTCAGATGAAACCAATTAGATATGGGTCATATAATGAACTACATACATCTGACAAAAACTACATTTAACTGATAAAATTCTGTCTAGTAATAAAAACACACTCCCAAGGCAGACAAAGGGCGATCAAGTAAACAAAACAAACATACCCCTACGTGGCACAAACAGCCGGGATTACTAATGAGTATGCTAACATCTGCGCTAGCCAACAAGCATCCAGGCATTGTTCATAAAATAAGTTCATAGATGAATAAACACTGTTACAACCAGTAGCATCATCAAGAGCATAAATCCACTGAATCACATAGATTATAGAGGACTGATAGAAAAATTCTGCAATATACTCTGAGACAAAAGACGGAGTCACTGGATTCCGGAATCAGTAGGTTTTACTTGCAAGGAGTCAAGTACATACAGCAAGATACAGCAGTTGACTAACACCAGGAAGTCTAAGTTATTATAAAAGAACATGGTCCAAGTCTCCAAACATAATGATGTCGATTGAGTTCACCATTGGTTTAAGGTATACAAAATACAGTGATGCATGGGTTCAGTGACCGCGCTTACACTCCTCTCCCACCCACTCTATAGTCTGATCTTTCCCAAGAGCAACAGGCAGATAGAGAAGAAATGGTAGACATATCCTGGATGAATATGTCTAGACATCCTTACCAAATATGTCATCAAAACCCATCCATGACTCATGCACTGGACACCTGGTGTTTACAGAGAATAGTCTAATATAATGTTATATTTTTCTGACAAGGATTTATGTGCTTGCTCTGCCACTGTAAACGCCTGTGAAATGAAGGTATGGATGGTTTATGTTTACAGTTAGCTAGCGGTACCTAGCTGAAGGTGTGTTTGTGTGGTAGTGCTGCAAACCGTGACATTTCTCGTGAGACACGAGATCTTGGACGAGATCTAGGCTCTGGGACACTACTGAGAAGTTGCAAGTGGCAGATTCGGCCCTAGAGGCGCTAGTGGGTGGATGGAGGGCTGCCATTCAACCCATAACAAGCCATTTGACCATCACAATTACTCCAAAATGGTTTAATTAAGGTAAAAATCCTGCAAAGTTCCCCTTTAATAACTGTGAAGGTGCCACTCTGAAAAACCCATTCTGACAGAAAATGAGGCTGCACTGGGAAATGTTGTAACAGAAATACCGCCACACTGACTGTTAGAAAAATGTACATAAGTTATCTCATATTTAGCCATGAAGCATTAATATTTGTCATCAGATGTATTACTGTGT